>CM072548.1:9545799-10145799 GCA_036898215.1 Platycarya strobilacea
AGCTTCAACCTCTCAAACCAACAAACCGGACAAGTGAGATCCCAAGAACCAGAACGATGAATAGCATCTGGACTTTGTTGGAAACCACCTAGCTTTAGGGGCGCTTCTCGTGACTCAAAGTCTCAAACCTCGTTCTCCTTCTATATATAAATGCATTTGTTATGCATCTCTCTTGATCCTCTTCTTGTACCGTACGTGCTATTAATGAAGTATTCAATAGTGGGTTTGGTCTTTACAGCTATTGACACTGACCTCTCTCTCTCTCTCTCTCTCTCTCTCTCTCTCTCTCTCTCTCTCTCTCTCTCTCTCTCTCTCTCTCTCTCTCTCTCTCTCTCTCTCTCTCTCTCTCTCTCTCTCTCTCTCTCTCTCTCTCTCTCTCTCTCCTCTCTCTCTCTCTCTCCTCTCTCTCTCTCTCTCTCTCTCTCTCTGGTTTGTATTAGTTTGCAATTATATATAAACGAAATGAACAGAGACCAGTGTGTGCTCTTAGTCAGAAACTAAAAGATCAAGTGCTCCAATTAGAAGTATTGCTTTTTATTCCTTTATCATGATTCATGAATAAGGACTACTTTACTGTTGGTTTTAATGTTACCTGCACAAAGATCGCTTGAATTTGGAGATGAGATGAGTTGAGATGAATTTGATTTATTTTTAATATTATTATTATTTTGAGATTTGAAAAATGTGTGTTGGAATTTGAAAAATGTGTGTTGGAATTTAAAAAGGTGTATTGGATTTGAAAAAGGTGTATAGGAATTTATGTTTTGTATAAAAAATTATAAAAATATAATGATGAAATAGAAACTTCCGAATCCAAGCAGCCCCTTGAGTCATTATAAGTTATAATCAAGTTTTTCCTTTACCAATATAAATGATCAGGGTTCTTTAATAAATTACGGGGTGTCGTCTTCTTTAAAAAAAATATTAGTACTGGAGTATTGGCACCCAGCACAAGGTTGCATATTGTGTATATATATATACACAAAAAGTTTATAATAAAAAGTTGTTTTTATTCTAATTCTTTTTAGTGGACGATATTATAAACAATAAATTAAAATATGATACTAGCTAGCTAGGTATACCTAAACCTTACCAATAAGTTATCCACCATTTGATCATATATAACTTGGATCACTTTAGTCTTGAGCATCACTAAATATCAGACTTGCTTCATGAAAGTGTAGCTTGCAGATCATATCTTGGCCAACTTTTCGTTTTGGAATTGCTTGTTTACTGAAAATGATTTATATTATATCTTGGTACCCGGCTTCCCTTTGTATTTATGTCCTCCACCCAAATTAGCAACCCCAACCCATTGCAAATAGTAACATTTTTGGTGATTGCTTTGAATTCGGCGTACTGCACCTTATCAAAAGTTTAGAAAAGTTTTAGCCCAGAATAAGAGTTGGTAATGAAGTAGGGTACTGGGTTTCTGCATGCGGCCATTAATTACTTTCGCAAAAATGCAGCTGGGAAAAGCGGCGGGCGGCGGTTTACATGAGCTCAGTCAAGACGCCAGCTTGGTGATCAGTACTATACAGCTTTACAAGTCCAATAATATCTTACCATTAATTATTTTTTTCCCACAAGCATTATTGTTTCATTAGAGAAATTATAGGTGTAGTCTCGAGTGCTCAAGTCATGTCATGCAATTATGTACTTTGAAATAAGTAAATAAATTTTTTTTTAATAAATTTTTTTTTTTTTTTCAAAATGACTACACAACACTTTGCATTATATACTAAAAAATATAAAAAATTATAAAAAATTATTTATGATGATAATGATTATTTGTGATCAAAATATATTTATTTTAGCAGAAAATAATCGGGACTGTAGGTAGTTTTATTATTTATATGAAGGGCATGGCATCATGAATCAGCTTTATAAGTTGGTAATTGCTTGGTGGAATTGGTTGAGGGTCTCTCTCTCTCTTGTCCTGTAGCTTTGGTGGTTCTTCTGTCTTCGGTGCCTTTGGATGACAAACAATGGCACATCGACCAATTACCCTAATGGAAGGGAAAGGACCACCACCTCTTTTGAATAGTAGGGTTTGATTAATGGAAATTGTCGCCTGTTTTCTTTGTAAGTTAGCTATTGAATTGAATGATCTCAATTGATCAAGGTAGGTGTGGCAATGACCGGTTATGAACAAATAAGTACAAATCTCGAGCTTTCTCTTTTCTTTTCTTTTCTTTTTCCCTAATATTTTTTCGGCCTTTACATTTGGTCCCCACTTGTGCTTTATTACTCACCTATCCTGATGCCTTAATGATAGGGTTTGCGAGATTGCTTTTTTTTTTTTTTTTTTTTGTCCCAACTTTTCGGTTTCTTTTCAAGGGTACTCATGATGCAGATAATTCATTCAGTGGATCGCATCATCGATCTCTAATAAGAGTTGGTGAACATACAATATTCAGAGAACTAATATTGAGGCTCTGAATTAGAAAATTAATTGAAGTTAATTCTAGTTTCAACTGTGTTTTACTGAAGAGATCACCAAATTGTCTTAATCCTGCACTAGTTAGCCATGTATATATATGTAACTAGTACTCCTCACATCAATAAAAAATAGCTAATAATTTAGTTGTTAAATTTATGGCTATTCTAACCGTGTATAAGAAAAGCTTTCATTTATGTTTTTTTTTTTTTTTTTGATATCCTAGCTGCAGCTCTGCTCTCTCCTTTTTTCCTTAGCGCCTCTCAACCCTAGCCAACGCCTGATGGAGAGTTGGAGCTGAGGCTCGTCTCTCCCTCCCTCCCTCTTTCCCTTCCGTCATCTCCCTCCCTCTTCCCCCTTTCCTCCTTCTCTTGTCTTTTGTTTTCGTTTTTCTTTTATTTTTTTGTTGTTTTTTTTTTCAAATCCGATTGGCGGAGATGGCTGTTTCTGGAGCCGAAACTTCCTACGGTGGTCTTCGACTAGCACGCGCACCACCATAGGCTTCACCAGCCGCCAATGCTCTAGTTTGTCGAAGGCCTCGTTGAGCTCAACGGCGCTTTGACTACACACAGTTGGGGCGACGCTTCCAAGCGCCTCCAACTTATGAGTTTCACCGCCTCCACACACAGTAGTCCTAGACTTAGTGCCGTCAATAGCTACTGGAACGATGTTCAACACACTCCCAGGGTGGTGCACGCCCCTCACGCGCCATCTCTGTCCTCGGCTCCTCTGTTTGCCTCGATCCAGACTTCTAGTTTTGGTGTTTGGATTGTTTTGAT
This sequence comes from Platycarya strobilacea, assembly GCA_036898215.1. Taxonomy (NCBI): domain Eukaryota; kingdom Viridiplantae; phylum Streptophyta; class Magnoliopsida; order Fagales; family Juglandaceae; genus Platycarya; species Platycarya strobilacea. Next base: position 9,549,019 of record CM072548.1, read on the forward strand.
TATGTTGTTGTGTTTTTCCTTTGTGTTTGATTGTTTTGTTTGTAGAATAAATAAGAATAGACTTCTTTGTTTGGCTTCCACTCCTCTTGTAAAGGATGTGGCTGTTTCTTCTTTTTCCTTGGAGATTGGAGGTGGATCTCCTCCCCCTCCCTGAAAGGTGGGAGTTTGGTTACTCTAAAACTCTATCAAACAAACCATGTTTACGTAGTTTGTCTTATGAGAGATTAGAAGTTAAGATAATGTCTATCACTTCATGTACAAGAATGTTATAGTTCAGTGTTTAGTTAGACTTGTAATATGGGTCTTTCCGTACTTATTAGTCTCATTTGTAAACTTCATATTATGAAATGAACTGCAATATTTAAAAAAATATATAAAAAAAAAAAAGAGTTTTTTTCTTAAGAAAAGAAGAAGATAGTGTAATACTTTCCTAGCTAGACAACCCTGCTGCGCGCACTGGAAAGGCAACTGTACCTTTCTGGTTTAAGCAAGTTGCGAAGGAAAATTGCTGCTAAGCTGATCTGATCCATATATATTAGGCTAGATATATGTGATTTCTTGTGGTTGGTCTTAAGGTTTCATTTTCCAAGTTGATCTTTGGCCTTATGAAACTCTTTTTTTTTTCCTTTTTTTTTGTGTGGAAACAAGATCATCATCAAGTACTGGCAGGGCCACATGCATGCATGGGAACAAGAAGGGTGGGGGGGGACAACATGTGCCTGCATTTGCTCGGGATTTGTCTTTCTTTTGACCTTTACATTCATTTATTCATTGGTAAAATGGATGTGTAGTTGTCCCATCTGCAACATTGGTCATGGAATCTTTTTTCCTTCCCCTCCATTGAAAAGTATGACTGACGTAAGGTATGAGAAACTACAAATAGGGATATTTACTTATTTAGTGGTTAATGGAAGAAGACAAGGTTGACATCTATTCTCATTTTATTTAATTATTATAATTTTTTTAAAATTTTATATTAAATAAAATAAACAATTTAAGTTTTTTTACTATAAAATTTTAAAATAAAAATAATATTAAAAAAATAATTTTAATAATAATTTATTCAACTTATAATTTTTATCTTAATTCATTTTATCTACAAAATCAAACAAAACTTAACAATCTAAGTAAAAAAGAACTCCGCTTAATTGGTTGGAACCCTACTCTAGAAATGGTCTTAATTCGCATCTTATCAACTCGAAAATGAGAAATGGTTGTTGATGCCGGAAGTCCACGAGTTTTGGCAGGTGTAATTAAAATATCAAGTTTTCTACGTTTAACAACCAGTAGGGTCCATCTAATGTGATTATGTTTCTATGTTTCCTATGTTGCATGCTATGCACCAAAATAAAGAGCACATACTTGGGTCTATCATCAACATGCCAAACATGTTATGTCAAAATTAAGATTGCACTAATCTGAGTGATTAAGATGCATAACTGCGACAAATCATCAAATGCCATGTGATTATAACCTACTACCAGAAATTAATTGGACTTTTACCCTCTACATGCCCAACATGAAGGACTTTTCTGTGATCATCATATATTTTGGTTTTCCACCAAAATTGATGAATCAAATTTGGACCTTTACTACAATTTTCAAAATAGCCACAAGAGGAACACGTGATACTTTCATCATATGGTAGAATATTACGCCAATACAATCGATACACATCTAAATAATTTTTAAGCATATATCATGTTGTGATAAGATGAAAATACCATGTCATTCATATTCTAGAAGTACCTAAGATTTTTTTTTAATGATTACGTGACCATGCCTAATGCATTTTAAACGGGGGGAGAAAGGCTAAGGCTTCAATGTGATCACTTTGGAATCACTTCCACCAAATACTTAAAAAGGTTGAAAGTTTCCCATATATCTCGTGTTTTATCATCTGGTGCCTTTGTTCATCATCTTAACTCCCAATACAGGCACTCACTATATGACCTTTTCGAAGCACAAGATGGGGGCAATTAATTTTGTGGGGGCGGGCACCGCATGATGCGATTGCTTTGGATATCTATCTGAGTACGAACAAAAACCAACTGAAATATATACTCATCTCACTATATTTGCGTTGATATGTCTGGCCATTTGAACAGTTTCTGGTACGACACTGTTAACTCTACATAAAAAGAAATCGGAAGCAGAGTATTAAATGATGTTTATTGGAGGGTGGTTTCTGAGCTGGAAGAGGCACAGGCCTCTGCAACAACATTATTGCCTAGTATTTTTGACACAACAAGGCATTCCAAAAAGAGTACTGCTACATGTCCAAGGCCTCACATACCTTTTATAGAATTGATGATGTGATAATAATATCACGTCAATCAAAATATTAAAAAAAAACGTGATGAGAAAAAAACAAAAATAAAAAGAAAAAATCTTGAGAGCATCTACTATCAAGAGCATTCATTACTCATAAGCAATGCTTAAGAGAAATTTACTAATTCATCCTTAAACATTACTCATGAATGTGATGGATATTTTCAAATAATAAATGCTTTCTAGCATTGCTCAAATAAAAAAACACAAATAGTTAAATTAGAGGATGCATAAAAATAGCATTTATATATGGTATGTATGCAAAAGGTACACAAACTGTATAAAAATAATAGTTTTGTTCCAAAAAAGCATAGTCATCACACTAAACAAATATGGCGTTTACAATGTGTAAGCAATACATACATATTCAGTGCCAATCATCAGAGGGCATCCTATTTACCCTACAGAGTTGGTACCTGGCTGTAGGCCTCTTCTAAACATGAGAACGCATGGGCCTTGACCTCCACTAAATTACATTAGTACACTTCAAGAGAACATTTGATTACTTTGACACACCGATTTGTCAAAATCTGAGAAATCACTCCAAACCCCGAGCTCAAGAACCAAAAAAGCGGAAATCGCCAGTCCTTGAACATTCAAAATTTAGTGATGTCCACTACATCATTGGGTCACAAGCCAACCCAGTTTGATAAGAACATCTTGCTTGAAGTTGCGACCTGTGACAGAAGTGGACTCACCCTGGCGACGAAAACACTGCATAAAGGATGTTGGTGCTTATCATCAATTAAATAGTACAAGCACGGCCGGGGGGAGGGGGGTTGGGTGGGGAACGGAAACACACAAAGGGAAAAAAATGCCGTTTGAACAGTGAATTTCCGTGTTTCCATCCATGCATGTATCACCACTCTACTTCTTTCATTTCAGGCAACAAAGTGAGATATTGAAAAGTCCCAAATGTTTTACGACCTTGTTGCTTACAAGCTAACCTAATTAGCTTGCTTTCATTATATTTTCATAAGAACATAAATGGGTTTTACATTTTTCCTTTTTGGGTTCACTTCAATTTTCTATAAATCAACAGCCACGGAAGACAAAATCTTGATCCACGTGATTAGCAAGTGTAGGGGGTAACGTGATGGTTCAAGAGTCCAAAGTAAAATTCTTTGCTTTCTCACATCAGTAAACCATTGTCCGGGAAAAATAAACATATTCTGCAGCAAATTTGAAATTCTGGAGACACATAAGCCCTGAAATAAGATGCCCACACCATTCCAGAAATTTATACCCACTAAAATGATATAAGAAGATCGATATCACATACCTTGTAGCAGACAATGGTATCATCTGGGTACATTGCAAACAGTTTAGTTCCTAGGCGGGCATGACAAGAATCACAAAGGCTTTCATCGTTGATCTGAACATGTCTTGATCTTTCCTCTAATCTCGCTAATTTTGCATCAACGTCCACGGCTAGGGATAGATTATGCACAATCTATAAAAACATAGTAGAGATCAAATTTACGGCACTATAATAGGTCTGGCTTAAAGAAAACAGACAAACCTATCACTGTGATTCAGGAGAACCTCTGGATGTTTGGCAAACTATAGAACTGAGAACATGAATTTTCTTGATAAAGAAGATGCGTTTCATTGAATGAAAGGCTGTTGCCCCAGTACAAAAAGTACATAAGTGATGCACCTAAATAAAGAAAGGAATAGATATGTGAAGTCTTGGAAACTATGAATAGAAGAGGCAACACGTTATTGTGGACCACCATTCATTGCACGAAGCGTTTGGAACAATGTCTTGAGGTCCATCTCCAACTTCTCCCAATCCTTTAAACTTACTATCATCTCTCTCTCTCTCTCTCTCCAAATACATCAAATTAAACAAACAGGATAATTTCAACAATAAGCACATTAATGACAACTAAACTACCCGTTCCAACAAGCTAGAAAATCCACACTTGGAAGACATGACACTACCCCCAAAAGGTCAAAAGTCCACAAAGTGCTAGCTACCTCACAGTGAAGTTAAAGATAACCTATTGTTTCCACGCTTCTGGCACATAAACACCAATTTATTACTAGAAGTTACTGCTTCCTTGCATCTTGCAAGGTGAGAACTGAGAAACTTTCCTAAAGCAGCTGCTTAACAAAAACATTTGCTCTTTGGGGGTGCCTAATTAAGCTAAATCTTCTTCAAAGGAAAGGGGAGCAATCATAAACACATAACAAACTATGATTTGGAGAGAACCAGACTGAACAGATCACCAGTAAGCACCAGATCAACTGATGAAGACAAAGAAAGAGGCTGCATTTGTGGAGCAATAAAAGGATATGTTGCATTTGTGGAGCAATAAAAGAATGACGTTGCATTTCGTGGAGCGATTGAATGCAACTATGACTTGGAGAGGAACTAAACTGAAGATTCACAAAGGAGATGTGTTTGTGACAGTAGTTCATAATTCTATAGTCTATTTTGAAAAATATTACATTCAAATTATATTTACCTGCCCTTGACGATGATGATGAAGGCGAGCTCTGAACATTCTTAATATTGTCTCGGACGCTAGTTGTAGGGGCATATCTGGGGACAATTTCTGCAATATAGAAACCCATTGTTTTTGGTTGGAACGTAATACCTTGAAACTTCAAATAAAAAGCCTAGATCAGATTTAGGTTCTGGTTAGATCCCTAGATTAGTGGATGAACTTCTTTGGGTTTGGCATTAAAGTGTTCAATTCTCAATCCATTGTTAGCTAGTTAATATAGTTTAGAGTTGGCACTATATTCAAATAGCCCAATTCCACACAAGGTAAAGATTAGTAAATCTTAGACATAGTCATATGGGACCCATCCTAAAATTGCATTAATTTTTTCCACTATTTATGCCTGAAACTCTAAAAGCAAGTTGCATAATTCCCTAAAGGACTTGCCTCATTTTTTGAAAAAACAAGATTCTATGAAAGCATTCCCTAAGCTTGAGCAGCAGCAAACAATTCAATGAACAGAGGGACGAAAAAAAGGGCAAGGTCAGTAGAGGTGCAATATTTCTGCCCTGTAAGTTTAGTGAGTGATGTTTACAAGATCATCTCTAAAGTTCTAGCCCAGCGGTTGAGCGAATTCATGGGGAAGAACATCTTGAAGTCTCAAAATGCCTTTGTATAAGGTAAATACTAGACTTGGTCCCCATCGCTAATGAATCTTGGAGAGTATAGTCAAAGCCAGCATTCCAAGTATCTTATGTAAATTGGATATGAAAAAGCCTTTGCCCATATAAATAGGGATTTCTTGGTGTATATTTAAGGAAAGATGGTATCAATGGATGAAACATTGTATCACAACAGTTAGATTCTCTATTTTGGTTAAAGGCACTCCCGAAGGCTTCTTTAATAGCTCTCGATGCTTGAGACAAAAGAACCCTTTATATCCCTCTTCTTTTCATTTTAGTAATGGATGTTCTAAGAAGAATGTTGGAAGGGATGGAGGATAGGCGCCTCATCTCGGGTTTCTCAATGGGTGGTTCCTCACATGGTAGTCTATCAATCTCTCTTACTTTTCTATGAGCCGGACCTCGATCAAATTTGTTCCTTGAGAGCTCTCCTACTTTGTTTTCAAAGCTATCTCTGGTCTTAAGGTGAATCTATCAAAATCTGAAATAGTTCCATTTGGTTTGGTTAAAAATTTAAGTGACTTGGCCATGAAGTACCTTGGACTTCCTTTGGGGGCCCCCTCACAAATCCAACGCTATGTGGGATGGGATTGTTGAGAAAGACCGAATGCGAATTGGTCGGATTGGAAGAGAATTTACTTATCTAAAGGTGATAGAATCAAATTAATTAAGGGCGCATTATCCTCTTTTTTTATATATAAGTAATCAATTGTATTAATAATACGCAAAACCCAATTACACAAGATGGTATACAAGAGACAGAACCTATCTAGGTCGAATGTGGCAAGTACAATACAAGAAAATCATGAAAAAGAAGACCATTGAAATCTATAGTTATAGCCCATAAAAATAAAGTACTAAAAAAGAAAGATCGCATCTCTTCCAGTGATTGCTCATTTTCTTCAAATGTTCGATCATTGCGCTCTTGCCAGATACACCAGATAACGCAAATGGAGATCATCTTCCACATGGATTTGATAGGTGATGCACCTCCAAGAGATGTCCAGCTAGCCACTAACTCAATCACTGTGGCAGGCAATACCTAGTTCAATTCCACTTGACTGAAAACTTTGATCCCCAAATATCTAGCTATCTCACAGTATAGCCAGAGGTGATCTACAGACTCTTCAGATTGCTTGCACATACAACACCAGCCTGCAATAATAACCCGGTGCTTCCTCAGATTATCAATGGTTAGAATCTTGCCCAGTGCAGCTGTCCAAATAAAGAAAAGAGCTTTTTTTTTTGTGGGTGGGGGTTTTTTTTTTTTTTTTGGGGGGGGGGGGGGGGGGGACTTTATTCCTCTAGATTTTCTTCATGGAAAGTGAGTACTCGGTACAAATGTAAGGGCTTTAGAATGGCCGAACCGAGAAAATACCCTTACCCGCAGGTGTCCACCACAAGTTGTCGCTTAAATTCCATTTGATTTCACAAATAAATGAGGCTAAAAAAAGCCTCAAAATTATCAACTTCTCAATCTTGAACTATTCTAGTAAAGGGAACATTCCATTAAACTTGGTTGCCTGATCAAATCATGAGGTCTGCCACAAAAGCATCTTGACCACAAACCAGACGAAATGTAGCTAGGAAAAAGTATTTAAGGTCTACATCCCCACACCAAATATGACTCCAAAATTTTATCCTCCAACCCTCAACCACCACAAGTTTGGTGTGTCTATTGAAAACACCCCAACCCTGTCTAATGTGTTTCCAAATCCCTACTCCATACGCCCCGATCACCTCTTTAGTACACCATCCCCCCCACATACCTCAATACTTGCGATCTACCACCGATCTCCATAGAGCGTACTGTTCCTTATTATACTTCCATAACCATTTTCTAAGTAGAGCCGGTTGAATAGTCTTATATTTTTTTATACCCAAACCACCTGATGACAAAAAGCCTGCACACCTTACCCCACTTGATTAAGTGAAACTTGAATTCCTTCCCCATCCTGCTTCATAAGAAATTGCGATAAAGTTTTTCAATCATTTTCACCACACAAGATGGAATGGGGAAAAGAGACAGGAAATAGGTAAGTAAGTTGGAAAGGGTATTCTTAATCAAGTCACCCGACCTCCTTTGGAACTCTCATTCTTTTGGCGACATTGAGGAACTTAATTAGAGTCACCTCTACCTCCTTTCGATAAGGCTACTCTTAATAGCACATTATCCAATCTTCCCAACATACTTTCTATCTTTATTTCCTTTGCATGCAGGAGTGGCAACAGATTGGAGAAGATTTTTAGTGATTTATTGTGGGGCGGTTTAGAGGACGGGAAAAAATTCCATTATTAAGTGGGATAAAGTCTACATAGCTTTTTCCTACGGCGGATTGAGGGTTAGAAAAATGAGAACCTTCAATAAATCCCTTTTAGGAAAACAATTATGGAGGTGTCACTAGAAAGGAGATGCTTTTTGGAGGAACGTTATCGATGTTATGTATCGGAGCATATGGCGAGGTTGGTGCTCTAACGAAGTAAGAGGGGCTTATGGCCTGGGAGTTTGGAGATTTATTCATAATGGTTGGGATGACTTACTTGTTAATTGCAGATTCGAGGTCGGTAGGGGCACTCAAATCAGATTTTGGCACAATATTTGGTGCAGCGATGCCGCTTTGAAGAATGCTTTCCCCTCTCTTTATAGGATTGCATTAGATAAGGATGCCTCAGTGGATGATAACATGGACATCTCTTCTAATTCTATTCTTTGGTCAGTGAAATTATTAGAGTTGTACAGGATTGGGAGATGGGATACATTGCCGACTTTTACAGAATGTTATATGCGCTGAATTTACCTGCAGATGGGTAGGACAGATTGCTTTGGACACCAATGTGGAACAAGAACTTCTTAGTCTCCTACTACAAGGTATTGTCGACCCATTCCCCAAATGCCTTTCTTTGGAAGTGCATTTAGAGGAGTAATGCTCCCCTCAAGGTTGCTTTCTTTTGCTGGCTGGTATCTCATGGGAACATATTGACTATTGAGAGGCTGCAAAAGCATGGCCTCTGCATAATCGATTGGTGCTTCATGTGCAAACATGATAGCAAATCAACGGATCACCTCCTCCTTCATTGTGAAGTAGTCAAGGTTGTATGGGATGAAATATTCACAAGACTTGGCACTGCACGGGTAATGCCTAGGAGGGTGATAGATTTACTGTCATGTTGGAGAGGTATTCCGAGCAACCACCAGATTGCGGCTGTTTGGAAGATGGTGTCAAATTTGGCCGAAGTATCTCAAATGAGGTGTTTCCTTCTCATTAAATAACCAAAAGTTCTAGGGTTACAAATATAAGGTTGAGAATCAATTTGAATCTCCCACAAACTACCTAACTTATATTATCAAAATATATACAAGTTTAATTTAAATACAAGATAATATTAGAAAACATATCCTATTTAGAAACTACCACATCATAGTAAAGAAGATCCTAGTTTCCTTTGATAGATGGTGCCTCTATGATTAATGTGGTGCATATGCAATGAGAGAAATGATCGCTATTTTGAGGCTAGGGAGCACTCACTGGAAGGCTTTAGAGACTTTTTCTTTCATACATTGCTACTTTGGGTATCATATATTGTATTTAATGGAACAAATCTTAATGACTTTTGTGCTGCTTTTTGCAGTGCTTAGCTTGTAACTAATTTTTTCTTGTATAAATCCTGTGTACTTGGGACTCACCTAATTACGTGAATTAATATAATCTCTTTCTTACTTAAATAAAAATATATATATATTCTAAAGAATTATTTTTTTATAGGTGATCAGGAATTTTATTCATAAGTAAAGGAGGCATAGCTCAAGTACACAAGGTTAATCTAAAGAATAATAGCGATACAAGGTTGTGTCGCACCCCGCCTTTCACTTATAAAAACATAGCAATACAAGGTTAATCAACGATTCACACTGGAAAGACAAAGTGTATACTGTATATTAACTGGATACATCCAATTAATAGGAAAAGTAGTGAAACTGTGGACCACTTGCTGCTTCATATTGAGGTTGCCAGAGCCCTATGGATGACATTTTTGGCAGAATTGGTTGGCATTGGTTATGCTTGGGAGGGTGACGGATCTTCTTGCCAGCTGGAGAGGTCTTCATGGTATCCCACAAATCGCTGCACTATGGAAGATGGTTCCTATGTGCCTTTTGTGGTACATTTGGAGGATCATAACTTTGAAGATAGGAGCACTCACTAAAGGAAATTTAAAAAAATACATTTTCAACACTTTTTTTTTTCTAGACAATATAGCTTTAGATTTTAATGGGCTCAATGTTCATGATTTCCTTGTATCTATTTCTTCTTCCTAGCTAGGTGTTTTCTCTTGTATACATCCAACATACTTGGCTAAGCCTACTGATATTCAAAACAATTTACTTATAAAAAAAACTATTCTCAGACTAAGCAGCATGTAATGGACAAACAAGACGTGTGCATGAGTGAATGAAAGGGATTTATACCTCCAAAACTTGCAAAGGATCCAATGATTCTCCATGATTGTGTAGAAGGCGAACAGCAGCCTTAAACATTGGCTCCTTGCCATCTTGCGGATCCAAATACATATCAAGCAACCTAGTATCATAAGCAAGGAAAGGAACAAGTCTTACAAAAATGTTATGCATGTGTTGTTAAATAGATGAATAATTGATGAAAGGAAAAGGGCAGGAAACCAACTGCATATAGGCATCTGGTCTCCCAATCTCAGCACAATACTGCTCAGCAGCTTCACTGTCTTCCAGTTTCCTGAGAGACAAAGTGTATATTAATTGGATACATCCATCAAATCACTTCTCATTAATATGTTTTTTACTTTTCTTTCTCTTTAAACTTGGTAAGTGAGGCACCAAGTGTATTCAAAATCTAAAACCATTTCTCCCGTCCAAATAAGAGGAACTGCTTGAGTGTGACTGAGAATGTTTGTTTTTATAGGCAAGTGTGACTGAGCTTAGAGGACTAAAGGCTTAGATCATTTGATGTGTATATAATAGAAAATTTGTCAGCAATAATTACATATAAATATCTGTAAAAGAAAACATGCACGGGCACACATAATTTAATTCTGTGCTAATTTTGGAATGATATCCACAAAAATAATGTTGCGGTCTTTTCCGTCCAATTCCTCAAATATTGAAGGACTAGTAACGGCAGCATTAGATATGATTTTATTGATAATAGGGATAGGCAATAGCAATAATTCTTGACAATAAAACTTTACTTATGGGACATGTAAATTCCATAAACCAAAACGAGAAAAGAAATGCAAAATCCCAATAAAAAACGTTCTCCTCCTGCATATGATAGATATTATTATTTCTAAAATTGGTAAGATCCAATAGTCTAGGATGTTGAATGCAAAAATTCACTACTAGCCAAAATCAGAACAATCATCCTAATAAGGGACTGTACAGTGCGCTTAAACTGCCCTAGCATTTCTCTCCTTCAACTGACTCCACAGGATACATAATGGGATAGCCCACAAGAATTGTGGATTAGATAGGGTTAGGTGGCAGCCAGAAAATTACACGAGGGCAAAATATGGGTCCTACTTGTCACATTTGGTGCATGTAAAAGGAAATATTGATAGAATCTTTGAGGACTCAAGGACTCAAATTTTTTCTAGCAATACCCTTTTCCTTTGGACTTCTTCTATAGAATAAAATGGGTAAACTAGAATGTGGACCCTTTGTTATCACGAATGCTTAGGAAGTTATTGAAACTCACAAGGCCAAGATCTGTAGAACTGATGCCTCTTGCCCAAGTTTTCTGTAGAGAATCGCCTGTTCATAATTTCAGGAATAACATTGGGAGGTAAGCAAAAGGAAAGACCAATCATTTAGTACAAAAAAAGTATCAATGCCATCCAAGTCTAACTCAAGCTAAGAATAAAAGAAATGGTTCAAATGATTAAGCTGTAAAGGTTTTCAATAGAACAAAATCAGCATACTCAGCTAATAACAAGTACAGGAACAAAAAAACCAGAATTAAGGACAAGGCTATTATAAGAGTTCTGGTAGACCTTTTCTAACCATAACTCTGATCCTTCAATCAAGTCAAGAACTTCTTCTGAATCATACAAGTCAGAAGATTGTAAAAATCTCTGCAGTCTTTCTCGAACAGGACTTTCAAAGATTGAGTTCATTCTGTTAGCAGAAATTTCTGTATCATCTGCCTTTCCAACATCAGCATTTTGATATGTATTTTGTGCTTCAAAGGCTTCAATGGCTGATTTGGCAAGTGATAGAGAATACAATGTGTGGAAACGAGTATCATCACAGTCCCGATCTTCAACCAACCACTGGATGTACCTGCGCAGTTAAAAGAAGGTGTAAACAAATTTGTGCTCTAAAAATCACAAGAAATAAGAGAAGAAAAAACAAGAGATTCCACCTGCACAAGATAGTAAGAGATAAAACATTGATCTTTTTTTGTTGTTGTAAATGTTAGAACTTGATTTGTGATCATACATGGTTGCCTGGATATACAAGGTGTATGCATGAAAAACAGTAATCAAGAAAAGGAAAATTAAATAAATCTTGAATCTAGAGACACAAGAACTACAAATGAGTAGATATCCAAGTTAAAGAGTTCTAAAAAGCTCTGCCATCGTCATCTCTTTATCCTGAAATTGACAAATCTCCTTATCTCATGGATGAAAATAAAATCTACTTAAATGAGCCAAACTGCAGTCGTAGTAATGCGGGGAACAACCCTCTTTATATAAGTAAACGAGCAGGGAAACAATACTTTTAAAAAGTAAAATATATCACGGTGATGATACATTTCTTGACCTTAATTTGTACTTCATGGGGAAATGGCTTTAAGATTTTCCACAACCTTAAATTATGTGCCTTTTAAAATTGAATGTGTCATCTTTAGAGTTCAAGGTGTGTCCAGGAATATCCAAGGACTGTCACATACATTTGCAACGTCATAATTTATTTTGAAGATTGGATACATTGATCAAGTATCAGTTACACAGTAACCAATACATGCTACTTTCCTTTCAAAAAAACAAATACATGCTACTTATACATAAAACTAGTTTCAATGACTTGTCCTAAATATATCTTTTCAAATAAACATAAAAGGCACTCTTGACCAGCATGTTGGTGCCCTGCCCTGACAATGAAACCAGAGCCAGTTTGTGGACTCTTCAAGACCTACATTATTTTACTGCCCTGACAGTGACACCAGAGCCAATTTATGGAGCATCTTGGTGCTCTAACTGTGATGAACATACCTCTGAAGAATTTCTACCTTTCTAGGATCAATAGCAGCAACAACTTCATCTGCAATAGGAAATGAATTAATATGAAAGACTAATTACAACAACAAGAGGACAAGTTTTCGAGTCAAGACAAAAAGAAAATTATTTACAAAGAAATAACAAAATAATTCAAATGAGGGATGTAAATTCTTCCCTGCCATTATTTATGGTGAAAGTTGTTTCTCTTCTTCACCCTGCTGTTATCTATGGTGAGTTTTTCCCATCTTTATTAATTTATTTTCCACTGGCATTCAGTTGTAAGCTCAATGTTCATTTTCGGACAAAAGTGAGCACTTATGGATGGTCATCCATATTCTATGTGGACTATTTGTCTTAATTCTAGTAATGGCAATGAGGCAATGGATAGAGTGTAAAAATTAACAAAATTCAAAGACAACTTTTGTAACTAAAATTTTGAGAAGTCATTGTCAAGCAAACTAGACCTGAAGGATTGTTTATGCTTTTTAGCCTTTCTAATGATATTAAGTATGGGTCCCTCCCTGTCCAAATCACAGTTCAACCCCCACCCCCCCCCCCCAAAAAAAAAAAGGCGCCCGCCCACTCAAAGAGAGAAACTAAAGGGATGCTCGAGGAATGAAATAAGATAAGAATTTTGTGAATAGTGAGATAGTTTGAGTTAAATATTTATTGGGTTTTAGTTTGACTTAAGTAATTATTAAAATGAGAGAAAAAGTTAAAACAAAAATATTTCAAGTTAAAATATTACTAGAATTATTTTTTTCTTACATTTTTTTAGATTTGAAAAGTTGAATTATTTTTCGTTTTTTATTTGAAAGTTTGGGAAAAAGTTATAACGATTAGTTTGAAAACGTTATAATGACTAGTTTGAAAGTGTTTGTTTTTTAATGATGTTTAGGTAGATTTTTTTTTTTTTTTATGTCGGGGAACCTCTCCAAAGCAGGGCCCTTCGGACCTATCCCTGTAGAGTAAATTCCGGTCCCGTGCACCTTTAAGAAGAAAATGAGATGAGATGGGATGGGATGGAATGAGATGGGAACAGTTTCCAAACATTCCCTAAATGAACTAAAACCATCATCAATTCATATAATCTTATATTGGCGAGTGGTTGTGATACCCCATACCTACTTATGAGTGTAGGTGAGTATAAGTGATATATGGAATACCACATTATTTGGGAGAGAGAAATTCTAACTCTTTAAATTGATTCTAATTGGGTCTAATTACACCATTGACTAGTCTTTAAAAGTATAACACAAATATGGCTTGGGCCTTCCCTTAGGAGGTTACAAACTATATTATAGTTATCCCTGCAGAAAATGTGGAACTTAAGCCGTGCCACTTTTAAATGAATAACCCGATTAGGATATTGGGAATTTAATGGGGGAAATTGAGATACCCCTCACCTATTAATGAGAGTAGGTCGTATATAAGATCCCAAATCGCCTGGAAGAGAGAAGTTCTTCTTCTTTATAATAATCTAATGAGGCTCTAATTGTACTATTGACTAATCATTTTGGAGTATAGTCCCAGATATAAATTGGCCTTAGGGTATTTTAGATCCTATTTGTTTTCAGAGATGAGATGAGATGAGATGAAATAAAAGTTAAAAAAAGAATAAAATATTGTTGTAATATATTTTTTTAATATTAGTTTTATTTTGGAATTTGAAAAATAGGTTTTTGAATTTAAAAAGTTGAAATTTTTTATTATATTTTGTATAGGGATTTGAAAAAGTGTAATGATGAGTTTAAAACGTGTTTTGAGTTTTGATTTTATCCTTGTAAGCAAACAAGCCCCTAGTGACTCTAATCACAATTTGCAAATCTCCGAACATTTCAATAAATACCAATCTAAGCCTTTCTACTAACCATAAATATTGATAAAATGCATATGGTTCACATCTTATTATTTTTGGTTTGACTAGTGGCTTTTAGTTTCCACTGGGATAAAGTTTTTTAATCCAAATATTTAGCAGCTTGCCAATAAACCTATAGAAACTATATTAAATTTTATCTAGACCCTTAAATATAGGCAACGATTATACATCAATAAGTCATCTTAACCGCATTTTCCAATTAAAAGGTTATAAATACAAAGAAAAGACTTCTGAAACATGAGTTAGTTCTGAGAAATCTCAGAATTCAATGGAGTGAACTACCAGAGATATTCCCACAAGAAAACCAAAATAATTGGCTAAAAACCCACATATGCTCAAATTATAAGTTCCATATAGATAGATTGGACTCATTTGGGAGGGGGGATCAAAGCCAAAGTTCAGCAAGATAGGATGATTCTTATAGGATAGAGGCCCACCTGGTGATAGTTGATTGGCTCTTTTCTCTGAGGTTAAAACTTGAACAGCAAGCGCCTGGTTGATATCGGCAATCTAATAGGAGCATCAGGAAGATCTTGATTAGACATTAAATATTTGGACCACAACTCCTTGAGCTCCACAAAAAACACGAGTCTTGAGAAGAACAGCACATACCCATCCAAGATGTTGTAGAATTAACTCTTGATCGGATGATTCCTCAAGAATCTTTGATGCCTCCATTGCAGCAATCTCCTTACCAGATACAATATTATTATTGGAATCCTGTGAGCCATTTTCCAGAGTGGGATCTTTCCATAGGCCACTTGAATAATTCCTTGCCAAAATACGCCAAATAGCAAGAGCTTTGGAGCTCATCCCTTTACTTGCACAGAGGAAGGCAAGCGTCCGCAAGTGCCCGGTCTCATCTAATAAAGTTTCCAACTCCTCCTGCACCGTCCATGCAAGTTGCACGGTCATCCTTCAAGCAGGCTCCAGACAACAGCCTCTCTGTTTTGCAATGCATTGGAATACTAAGATTCCTCAGTTTACCAACATCCTCACATATTGCATTGTCTCGAGGCCCCTAAAATAACTTGATCCTGACCTAACAACTTAAAACGAATGCAACATTCCTAAATCCAGAACAATTTTACAGGTTCAAATGGTCCATATCACTTTCCAGTTCAAAATCCCAAACTGTCTCATTTAAATTATATATATATATATATAGCTTCTGTCTCACATAATTGTTCATTTTAAGAACAATAGCATGAAGTCAGGTATCAAATTCAGGCTACACAGACCAAGCAGATGAGACTTTGCCAGGCTGGTTGTCTGAGCAGAATTTCAGATGCATTAGTGCTTAATTTTGTTCTTATTCGTATAGAATCTTATTAAATTTATTTCTAATACTTTTACTGGAAAATAATTATAGGAAGTCCATCCATTGCTTCAATAGTGGCAGAGATATAAAAGGGTAAGAAGGCAAGAATCTAGAGTGACAAAGCGATTTCTAGTTCATGATCTTAATGTTGCTTTAGTGCCTTTTCCCTAGGCTTTTCCTTTTCCTTTTTTTTTTGGGGGGGGGGGGGGGGGGGGGTGGTGGCGGGGGGGAGTTTATTTGGATCAGTAAGAACATGTTTGGTAAGTTCCTATGCCTTTCTAGAAATATGAATAAAAATGACTTTCTGCTTTTTCTTTCATTCTTGTGCCCCTATAAGGTAACCAAAATTCTTGAGAACCTTTTTTTCCTTGACAAGGATTTTGAAGCATTTTTCTCATCTATTTTCCTCTAAAAATTCTATTTTATTAAAAACCACAATTCTTTCTTTCTCAACTTCTTATTACCCACATTTTCTAGTTTTATTTGGAATCCCCTGAACTATTATTTTAAGCTGATCCTATCTGTTTCTTACAGGTAACAGGAACCAGTCCATTTGACAAGTCCCTTATTAGCCCAGATTCAAAAACATTGCACGTCCCCTAGGACAAATAAATAGATGTATTAACTCAAGTATGCAAAGGATGTACAAAATAAATATGTATATGTGCACTCGTGCATAGATATTTGTCTATATGGCACATACCACGATACAGCTGTTTGCCGAAGATGCTAGCTTCTCCATGTCATTAACACGATTTAGAGCTCTATAAAGGTACATTAATAGTGTGTCAACTCCCTCACTCACTGGCAATGCTAACTCTTTCTCCCGACAGTTTTCCAAATACCTGTAGTAAATGAGAACAATAGAATATTAAATTTTCTTGATAAGTAAAATCATCTTTATTAGTTGCAACCCAAGTACACAGGAATTATTAAAAGAGAGACACCTCTCTAGGAAAAGAAAAAGATAGCATTGGAGTATTCAACAAAACCACTATGCAGCCACTTGCCACAAAAACATTGAAATAAGTACAGAAACAGAATGAAAAGAAAAGAATGAAAAACATGTGGATCATTCTATCTAATAAGCTTGGTACAATTTTACACTGGAAACTACTTACCAAAAATTTACACCAGATAACCTCAAATCCAGTTGTGTGTGTGTGTGTGTGTGTGAGAGAGAGAGAGAGAGAGAGAGAGAGCACCTGGCGATGTTCTTGATTGCCGACTCCAACAAATCAGCCCTGCTTGGTGGATTTGAAAGAAAAACGTCATCTATTGAAGTTTCTACACCTGCTTTTATCAGGAAGGTAGCTCTTTGGATGGCCATCAACCCATCATCTACAACATCTTCAAGAGGTTTAGGAGGTGGATGCAAACCCCAATAACGGTTTCTTGGAACCTGAAAAGGGAAGTTTAAATACCATACTTAAGAAAACTTGAGCTTTCTTTCTTTGCAGAAAGAATCCTCAGAGAGAGGGATTTCCCAGTGACCAGTGAGGGTGGTTGGCAAGAAGGAGTTGTGCCTTCAGTAAATGTAAGCTTCTACAACTCAATGTGTTGTTCACAAACAAAAATACGGGTTTAGGAAATATTTGCCAAAAGGGGGGCTGATCTTATTGTTATACAGCTTCAGATGTCCATGTCAACACACAACTTGTTCTGAATCAACAAACCATACCAATAAATAGGTTCACTGTGCAAACCATCCATCCTCCGCAATATTTCAGTTGCAAAGCACCTTACAAAGACTTAACCAATTCATAATTAAATAGATAAGCAGGAGATGTCATTCACGAAAGCAAAAAACAACAGATGCAGACCCATGGACACATACTATTAGCAAATACGAGGCACAAACAAATTAAGGAAATCACAAGGGAACCATACAGAACCTTAATAGACTGATAAAGAACCTTCTTATACATGTTTTTGGAAACTTATTGGAAGTACAACATTTTAGAAGTAACATAAGCTTTATTAATGAGCATAAAGGTTCTTACCTATCAAAAGTAATTAATAAGAAAAAAGGAAAAATCCTGATACACAACAAGTGTGTAGATCCCCCACCCACAACACTTATTTTTATTATTATTATTATTATTATTATTTATTCTTCCTAAACTAATTGATTCTTCTACTCATCATTCATACACAACAAATTTGATAAGAGAAAAAACTAAAAAAAATTAAAAAACTATGTGTGGTGTGAGGATGATGAGTAGAATTTTTCAAGTAAAATAATGGAAGCAAATAAACATAAACATATAGAGGGAGAGAGAGAGTGGAAATATGTCTATTGTGATGTTTCCAAAAACAGAAGTTTTCATCTTACTTTAATATTTTATATTTTTTTGTGTCCTCTTTTATTTCACTTTCATTAATCAAGTTCAAAGTTTAGAATGATCAATAGCATGCGGTTGACGCAATGTCCGATGTTACGTATGAATATAACCACCATAGACATGAGAAAAACAATACCAGCAGGGACCAGCGATTTGGATCTCGCATTATAAATGGAAATACTTCAGAAGGCTGCATTGTCTCTGAATGCAAAAAGTGATTTACTGCTTCCTCAAAGCGCAGGTCAAAAAGTAACAGGAATCCCACTTGAGCATGAACAAAGGACAGCATATCCTTTGACATTTCACCATCATACTCAAGCTCTTCCGCCAAGGTGATTGCTTCTTTAAAGCTTTTCTTTCTCAACAAATCTTTGATTTGGTCTTCAGAAGATAATTTCCGGAAGCAAATCACCTAAAAAATTTAACACAAAACAGGAGAATTTATCAAGATGCCTCCAGAACAGTCTTTACGAGGTTATTAGCTATAACTAAAAGATTATTTATTATATGGATTACTTTAGAATTGCCCGTTCACAAGTTCCACTTACAGCAGATACAATAAACAGTGAGTGAAACCAAGCATAACATGCTAAAAGTACTAATTCAAATTCATAATTGTGGTTTTCACTGTTATTGTCTTTAAATACAAAAAGATGCCGAATCAAAGAATCCTTTTTCACTCATATTGCCTTCTTTTTACAATTGCATGAATTTTCCTAGCATTTGATATAGTTCATCTCAAACCTTTAATTGCTCTAGTAATGCTAATGTTATTTTTTCTAATATAGGTAAACGATTATAGTAATAATGCTAATGTTCTTGGGCTATGACATCTTTGTCTATGCCTATTCTTATTAAGACAATTGTTTAATTATGAATAGAAAATGGACGTTTGAAGTCAGCCACTAAGTGAGATAGGGAATTAAAAAGGCTTACTTGTTCCATTAATTATGATGTGAAGGAAGAGAGTGGTGGTAGGCATAGATCAAAAGGGAGGGGTTCTTCCTTGTTTCCATGAAGCGAAAGATCCTTTCTAAGAATGTACGGGAGCTCAACGATCACAATAAACGCCTCTATATTAAATCATTATTGCGAATATAAAAGGTTGATGTGGTGTGCTTGCAGGAAACAAAGTTGCAGGTCATTGATAGAAGAACTGTTTGGAGTTTATGAAGGTACTCGTATGTGGGATGGTCTTATTTTGCTTCTTTGGAAGCCTGAGGCAGTGTGTTATTAATGTGGCATAAAACAGTAGTTAAGATTGAGGAGTGTATTGGAGACTTCTCAGTAGCTTCTCTCTTCAAGAATGTCATAGATGGATGGGAATGGGATTTTGTAGGCACTTATGGGCCAAATGTAAATAGTGAGAGGAGAGGAGAGGTTAGGGGAGGAGTTGGCGGGTGTTTACTCCATTTGGGATGTGTCGTGGTGTATGGGTGGTGACTTTAACATCACTCGCTTTCTTAGCGAGTGCTCGGGGAATTATCAGAATTTTCCGAGTTTATTTTTTTATCTAGATCTCATGGATATCCCACTTGTGGGGGATGAGGTCACTTGGTCGAACGGACGGATTTGGTCGAAATTGGATAGATTTTTGGTATCTCCGCTGTGGGAAGCTCACTATCCAGAGTTACGTCAGAGCAATTGGCCCGAGTCAATTCAAACCGCTTTCCTATTTTGCTAGATTGTGGGGGTATATACAAGGATCGTCGATACTTTAAGTTTGAAAACATGTGGCTAGCAACGAATGAGTTTGTAGAGTTGGTACATGCTTGGTGGGAATTGTATCAATTTACTAGCACTCCTAGTTTCGTTTTTGCAGGTAAGCTGAAGGTATTGAAGCAAGACCTGAAGAAATAGAACTTTTTTTTATATAAATAATAATCTTTATTGATTGAATGCAAATAGGCTAAGCCCAAGTATACAGGAAGTATACATAAGTGAGACCTATTTACACTCTAGCAAGTTGAAAAGCATTCAAAAACTCATTAACATTCCCTCCCTTGAGCACAATGGCAGAAAACCATTGAGCCAAAGAAAATACAAAAAAGTCTCAGACTTCCCCCATAGTCCTCTTCTTGTTGTTAAAGCATCTATCATTTCTTTCCATCCAAAGACACCACCACAGTAGACACAAAGGAATCATCCTCCACGTAACAGCTAAATGTTTGCATTGATGATGTCATTTCTAGCAAGCAAGGAGATCCACCACACCCTTGGGCATTACCCAACTCAAACCAGCCCTACTAATGATGTTATCCCATAAATTTCTTGCCACTTCACAATGCAAGAAGATATGATCAATCAACTCCCCAATCTTTTTGCACAAATAGCACCATTCCGTGACTAACATCCCTCTTTTTCTTAAGTTGTCGACCGTCAAACTCTTACCCCATGTCGTTGTCCAGACGAAAATGCAACTTAAGGTGGCCCTGGAACTTTCCATATACCCATCTAGGGGAACCCACCTGGCTGGCCGGCTTGCAGCACCTTGTAAAATGATTTGACATTGGATTTTTTTGTTATCGGAATGGTTCCACAGCATTCTATCCCTCCCATTTCCTCCCACCTGTCTAGAATAAAGGAAGCTATAAAAATCAGCAATCTCCTCAACTTCCCAATCCTGCAGATTTCTGGAATGGAACTTGGAAGTTTATTGTCACATTGACAATCAGAAGTCGATTCTCTTGGAGGAATTGTAGGAGTAAAAGGGAAGGAAATTATTGGGTGATAGCGCTGATGAGGTGTTAGTGAGAAAAGGTACAATGGTGGCTAAATTGAAAAGGATACTGTTTTCGGAGGAGATTTCGTGGCAACAAAAATTCAAAACCCTTTGGTTGAAAGAATGTGGCAAATGTACAAAATTCTTTCACAAAGTGGATAATTCACATCGACGTAGCAATGCTATTGAGTCACTACATTCAGGTACTCGAGTATTTTCTTCTCCTTCCGATCTTGAAAACCACATTGTGCAAGACTATGAGAATCTTTTTTTAGAATCGTTTGATTAGAAGTCGGAGCTTGATGACTTCTTGTTTGAGACAATCGACTCACAAAGTGTGAGTTGTTTGGAGAGACCTTTTGATGAAGATGAGATTTATAACGTCATTTCAGCAACAGGTAAGGACAAAGTGCGGGGCCCAGACTTTTCCATGGGCATCTTTCAAACTTGTTGGGATATTGTGAAAAATAATGTGATGTAGGTCTTTTATGAATTTCACTTTTCAAAAAGTTTGAAAAATCCCTTAATGCAACACTTATTGCTCTCATTCCAAAAAAACATGGGGTTTCGTTATTGAGGAGTTTCGCCCTATAAGTTTGGTTAGTAGCGTGTACAAGATCATTTCCAAGGCACTTGCTAACCCATAAAGTCCGGTATTGGAACAATAATTTCCAAGCCACATAATGCTTTCATTCAGGGAAAAAAAATTCTTGATTTGGTTTTGATTGCAAATAAATGTTTGGATCATAAATTGCGGGAGGAAAGTGCAGGTATCCTTTGCAAGCTTGATATGAAAAAGGCTTATAATCATGTGAATTGAAAATTTCTTTTATAGGTGGATCACCTGGATGTGACACTGTATTTCCACTGCTCGGTTCTCAGTTCTCAGTTCTAGTTAATGGCACGTTTGCTAGCTTTTTTTAGAGCTCCCGGGATTTGCAGCATGTCTACTGGCACCTCTTTTGTTTGTTATAATTATGGAGGCACTTAGTCGGATAGTGACGGCCATTGTTAGGGTTGGTTTCTTTTCTGGCTTCCAAGTGGGTAACGGCAATAATGGTTCCATTAACATCTCACATATTTTATTTGCAGATGATAATCTACTCTTTTGTGAAGCAGAAGATAGACAAGTCTAAACTCTACGAGCACTATTACTATATTTAGAAGCAGTGTCGTGGCTCAAGGTGAATTTTAGTAATTCCAAGATGGTTGTGGTGGGTGCAGTTCCACACATTACCAAGGTATCTTCTTTGCCAATGAAGTATTTGGATTTTCCACTAGAAGCAACGTTTAAGGCTAGAGCCATTTGAGATGGGGTTGTGGAGAAAATCGAGAGAAGGTTGGCTGGGTGGAAACGGGTGTACTTGTCGAAATGGGGTCGTCTTACCCTTATCAAGAGCACCCTTACTAACCCCCCCTCCCCCTTCCCAATTTTCTTTTCTTGGTTCCTATGCCTGCAGGGGTGGTGAATAGAATTGAGAAACTTTTCAAGACTTTCTTTTAGAGGGGCATGGGGGAGGAGAAAAGTTCCACCCAGTTAATTGGAAGACAGTTTGTTACCTAATTTCATATGGGGGCTTGGGTGTGTGTAATCTAAGGACTTTTAAGAAAGCCTTGATGAAAAAGTGGTTATGGAAATATCACCTGGAGGGGAATCTTTGTGGAAGGCGATTATTGACTCTAGATATGGAGTGGTCTGAGGGTTGGCGTTCAAACGACGTAAGAGGAGAATATGGTGTGGGCCTATGGAAATTTATTACGAGGGGTTGGCCAAGTTTTGAGAATCACATTCGCTTTGTGGCCAGAGAAGACAATTGAATCTGTTTTTGGAGGGATATGTGGTGTGGTGAAGTTGCTTTGGATAGAGCCTTTCCAACTCTCCATCGCATTGCAGCTAATAGGGAGGCTTTAGTTGCTGATTTGCAGTTATTCTCACATGG
The DNA here is from genome assembly GCA_036898215.1 of Platycarya strobilacea. NCBI lineage: Eukaryota > Viridiplantae > Streptophyta > Magnoliopsida > Fagales > Juglandaceae > Platycarya > Platycarya strobilacea. The sequence goes on from CM072548.1 coordinate 9,571,944, forward strand.
TTCTCATCAATGGAATATCCTCTTTAATAGGGATTTCCATGATTGGGAATTATCCATTGTAACAGATTATTTCAGATTACCACACCCCGTGGGGACTCCTATGGCACAAGGAGATATGTTAAAGTGGAGGTCAAATGATCATAAAAAGTGTACGATGAAGGCATACTACAAAAGCATATTCCTTTCCCTTGGAAGAACATTTGGAAGCCTTGTGTGCCTTCTAAAGTAACTTTTTTGTATGGACTACCGCTATTGGAAAGATTTTGACTACGGACAACTTGAAAAATGGGGGATGTGTTGTGTTGGATTGGTGTTATATGTGCAAGAAACATGGGCAATCAATGGATCATCTCCTATTCCATTGTGAGGTTGCAAGGATGTTGTGGGATGAGATCTTTCGAAGGTTTGATGTTGCTTGGGTTATGCCAGTGAGGGTGGTGGATTTGTTGGAGTGTTGGAGGAAAATGCAAAACTGTCCTCAAGTGGCAGCAGTGTGGAAGATGGTTCCATTGTGTATTATGTGGTGTATTTGGTTGAAAAGGAATTAACATTGTTTTGAAAATAAAGAGCGCATAATGGCATAGCTACAACTTTTTTTTATTCACACCCTATTGTCGTGGTTTTCAGCCATTGTATTAAATGGGAACAATGTTCATGATTTTTTGTCTTTAATTTCCAATTCCTTGAATGTATTTAGGGGCTCTTATGTAAACTTCATGTGTACTCGGGTTATGCCTATTTCATTTATATCAATACTACTCATCTTTTACTTAAAAAATAATTATGAATAGAAAAAAGTAATGCTAATGTTCAAAATGATCTTTAAATATGACAGGAATCCCCACATAATTGCTTTTAATCTAAAAGCCAACAGGCTCTAGATCTAATGACACCTATCACTAAAAGGACAATGAGGAGGATGACAGTGTAGGTTCAAAACCCATCGCATGCATTTGTAACATATCAATAAGGGAAAAAGAACTGTTTATGTTACATGAACACAAAATCACCAGTGGGATAGGTAAGGCCTTTAGGTTATACCATATATTACATACCGATCCAAATGACCTATATGTGGAAAGGACTAAAGATCCAAAGACAACTAGTGCTCTTTTTCATTTCTTGATATAGATATTTCATTTATTTTCATACTGTGAAGAGTAAAAGCCACGAATTGGGAGTCATATTGATGAGAGACCAGGATCACATCACCTTGCCTTACAACACCAACAACAATCATTTCTGATGTGAAGGAGGGCGGATCAAAGGGGATTAATATGGATCAGCATAAAGAAGTGTGAGCACCATCGGGGAGAAGAGGTGAAGGAGGCATAGCTCGAAATGGACAAAAAGAGACCTTAGACTCAACTTCAATACAAAAGATGAGCGAAATTCGCACTTTATAAATTGAAAATTTTCAACAACAAAAAAATTGTTCTGAACAAATTGGACATGTGTGTAAGAAGAGTAAAGAGTTTGTTGATCATATTTATGCCATTGTGAGGTTCTGAGTGCTTTGTTCAATGACTTCTCCAGTATGGTGAATTTGACTTGGGTATGCTTAGAAGAATTGTGGACCTTTTTTATGCCTATAGAGGGTTAAGGGGCAGTTGCCATATTGCAACAGTGTCGATCTAACAATCTCTTCCCATATTAGGAACGTGAAAAACCCACATAGAATATTGGTAAGTTATAAAGCTAGTCACTGGTACTAAGTCTTGCATTAGCTACAAATTAAGCGAACCTAGGCTTTATGATTGATTCTAGTGAAGCTTCAAACTGGGCCTTATAACAAACATAGTCATGGAAAATATGACTAGTGCTTTTCCTGGATCGTTACATATGGTATCAAAGCTACCTAATAAGGCCAACTTATATAAAGCGGCTCAATAAAAGAGCTAGCTAGCCAGTAGCCACGTATGTGCTATGACCTTGAAAAGACTAGTCAACTTGAAGCTTCCCTAGTAAGTAGCCGATGCAGGGCTCAACACCCATATCTACATTTATAACCTACCCACTCTTTGTAGGTTATTCATACTCCCAATGCAGGATTTGGGTGTTACAAACTCTCTCCTTTAATTTTCAACATCCTCACCAAGATAAATGCCATGCAATGCACATGGTTGGCCTTAGTAGGTAGCCCTAATATCATATGTAATGACCCATGGAAAACACTAGCCACATCTGCACTAACTCCAAAAAGACTAATTAATCTAGAGCTTCCTTAAAATCACTTATGAACCAAGTTTTAACTAGTAAGTAGTCAATGCAGGACATAGCATCCATGACTGCCCTTATAACTTACCTGCATTATGTGAGCTATGCATATTCCCAATGTGGGAATGGAGTATTATGGAGGAAGATAGTCCCTAGTTGCCTCGTGTTTTATTTGGAGGGAAATGACTAATTGAAATGTTGAGAACTGAGAATGGACGTTAGAGAAGCTCAAAACTTTCTTTTTCAATACCCTGTTCCTTCAGATGGCTGCTATAAACTAAAATGGGTTTAACCTTCATTATTTTCTTGTATCGTTTTTATAATTCTAGATAGGTGTTTCTCATGCATACATCTTGTGTACATTTTTTTTTATAAGTAAAATTTCATTAAAACAGTGGCAAAAGCCAATTACAAGAAACACCATGGCCTTTCAAATAGGCACATTGGATGTAATGAAATCCATGTACATCTTGTGTACATGGATTGCACCTTTTGCACTTTTTAATGAGACTATTAACTTCAAAATAATTGTCACCACAACAATTGGCCTTCCAGAATAATTTGTTTATGGGGCAGCACTTTCTTTCACTACCATTGAAGCCAAGAGCCCTGATATTTTTCCTTACCGTGCACGTGTGTTCTTTTAGTCAAAATTTTTTTATCAGTATGTAAACCCCTAATCAGGAAAGTAGAAATCAAGTGCAGAGAAGACTGAAAGCCAAAGTGCATAGACGTGCTATAGAGCTCAACAAAGTTCTAATAGAAATTCCTTTTTCAGCATGTTACATACCTTATTCGGTGTTGCAACAGCCAAAAGTTTCCCACCCCCAACTTCCTCATTTGCAACAATGCAAGGTCCAACCCCTTCCCCACCAAAAGTAACTTTTTGAATACAACCTCCCGATTTCTTATGATACAACTCCATGTTCCCATCCTTCACAACACCCACATAGGAAGATATCTCCCCGATAGAGTCTGGTCCACCACGCCTGAACACCAAACTCCCACCAACGGGCTGGCCGTGCGTGTTGACAAGAACACCCACATTGTCAACCAACAAAAGCACCTTCCAGTCTCTCCACAACAATTTAAGCTGCGGCAGGCTAGACACATCCGGCAAACTAAATATTGTACCACTTTGCCCCGTAACACACGAAAACAAGCTATATCCATTAACCGTTCCAACAATTATAGAATTATCAAGCCAAACCATGGTCATAACCCCGTCAAGACACTGAATTTCTTTTAAAACTACAAAGGATCCATTTACACCATCGACATCTCTGTCACTTTTACTTACTATACCATCTAACACAAGCTCCACCAGTATCAATCTTTTACCAATCACAACTGCAAAAACAAAATCACCTTCAGTCCGGTGGTTCAGTTCGGATTCTTTGACTTTCAGACCATTAGCTCTAATCCCACCACCCAATCTCTGCAAAATCCGTTGACTCGTGCTCGTGTATTCCGAAGAAGAAGCATTTGTGTTAGCACTATTCTCCGACAAATTCGTACTCTCCGCTTGATTACTGCTACGAAATCGCCTGGTTATAAGAGACACTCCCTTGAAGAAACTCAACCTCCTCACGGGTTCTAATAAAAGGGAATCAACCAAGAACAAAGCCCCACCTGAAAGTACTAGAACCTTCCCAATCTCACCTAAAAACAGTATCCGATCAACGGGGGAATCATCGCCGACAATAACACTTCGCAGAAGCGAAACATTTTGCTGCAAAAACGAAGTGACTTTGTGAGGTGTTTCGGGGGTGGTACTGGTGCTTGGATTTTCAGGGTTTGTAGAGAGTAGAAATAGGGTTCCGGATTGAGTTCCGACGTAAATAAGGGTCTGGGAATCGGAGACGGTAGAGATGGCGAGGGACTGGGTCGGGCTCCCAGAGTGGGTGGAGAGATCAAACTGAGCCAAGGGTTCGAGGACGGTTCGAGCCCTGGGCTCGGGCATATCTACGAGCAGAGAGCTAGAGCGCTGGAGAGTGGGGACGAAGAAAGAGAAACAAGAAGATACTCCGTCGAAACTACCAGTAGTAGAGGACAAGAGATCCGACCAACATTGGGTCGGATTGAGTCGGCGACGGGTGATCGACCCCTTGTCTGTTGTTCTGTCCAGATCCAAGGTCCGAATTTACCTAAATGCCTATAGCGCTAAGTTTGATTCACAATAAAGTTTCCGTGCAATTGATAACCATATGGATAAGGTTATTTTAGAAATTCTAATAACCCAAGAAAAATTTGTCACGTATGAATTTCATTTCAACTCATTAACGGCACCACATTATTTTTATTCAAATTTTCTCTCCCCCCGAATTTGGCTTTGCCACCTTCCCTCCCCCAACAACGGAATTGAGCCCCCACCCACCACCCGACATCCCCTCTCCCAAAAACCCCATTCTGATACGATCGCAGATGATGTAACTGTCAGAACCCTTAAGAGAGTTGTCAGGATCGAGTTCTGACTCAAGACTTGGAAGGCCAAGACAGTCCCCTGGCTAGCCTGCAAGCATACTTTGGCTTAGGCCTTGACACACAGCAGTTGCCCAGCGAAACTACTGGTCATTCACAATGCATGCGCATAACCTGGTGTGTGCATAGGCGCCCCCCACAGCGCATTCACCTGCGCGCACGCGTGCGTGTGCATCTGCGCCCTACCACGCGGGAATCACTGCTCACAACAGCTCCACTTAGCGAGGTTAGTGGCGTGTCTTTACAGGCACGCCATCCAGCGCGCGGCACCAGCCCGCACCTTGCAAAATAGACTAGTGGCATGCACATCATGCATGTCATCCAACGCGCGGCACCAGCCCGCGCCATGCAGCCCATGTCCAGACCGACAATTTGGGTCATACATGCACACTACCCCAACACCCAGCTCGGGCCATGCAGGACTACCGCCCGAGCACCTTGATTGGGTAGCATTAGAGCGTCGTGGCTTGACCATGTGCCTACCACCAGGACCATGCATGGCATACTGCCATGATCACCATCAGTTGGCCCTACACAGAGCCATGTCCTGCGCACCACCAGACGCCATGCAGCGAGACAGCACGAGACAAACCTGACCGCAGAAGTAGCAGCACGCCAGCCCACCTTGGGCCACTAGCACCCCACGGCCAGCCATGCATTGGCGCCATCTATTCACTTATTTTTATGTCATTTTATTATTTTATTGTATTGGATATTTTAGTAATTAGTTATTTTTAATAAGGGACTTAATGGGAGTTTCTAAGTTGTAAGAAATTTTAAATAGGTTTTCTAGATTTCATTTTGAGAATCTTTGGATATTTTGAGAATTAGACTTTTGTTCTTGAGAAAGAGTTAGGCCGGCCATACTCATTATGGTTTGGATTCGGTGCTTAGCAATTGGGTTTTCCTTTCTTGAGTGTTTGTTTGATTATTGTATGAGTTTTGTGTTTGTGAGGCCAAATCCATATCACTTGTGAATTTGAGAACTTGTGTGTGTGTTCTCTAGAGGAATTCGAAATTCTCCTCCATTGGGAGATTCGGATTGCTCAAGAGAGTTGTGTAACGCCCCAATAGAAGACCCAAACCACATGGCCTATACTCCAAAAGGACTAGTTAATGATACAATTGGAGCCCCATTGGAACCTTATAAAGAGCTAAAACTTCTCCTTCCCAAGTAATGTGGGATCCCATACACCACCTATCTTATTATTCTCATATGGGGTATCATAAGTTGAGTGTAAGTGTTATTAATTAAATGAAGTGTTGAAGTCTTGAAGGCATTGCTTGTGCCGAAACCTTGGAGTGCTTGAAGGGTATTGGTGTGTTCTTAGATATTTGAGTATTCAATCTTCATTTGGTTGATCATTTGGATTGAAAAGTGTTTCCTTGCCTCAAAGCAGCCCACGGCATCAAACCCCCCAAACCCTAGAGGCATTCGGCCATAGGCCATACAATCCTAGCCAAAACACTTGCCAACTTTGCCCTTTAACCTAGCCGGCCACCTATCATCTCACACTCCTATATTTCCTCACTTAAATCAATCTCATCCAAAATAAGCCAATTTCGTGCCCCCCTAGACCTTGCATGACCAGCCACCCAATTGAATTTGAATTCAAATTGATTCAAATTCAAATTATACCAACAACTCCTAGATTTTCTCATATTCGGCCATCATCCTTTTGCCCTAGCCGAACCCCTATTGCCACATCACCTAAATGACACATCATTCCCTCATTTGATTGGTTTTCAATTGAAGTTTTGAACCAATCAAAACTCACCTCCACATCACACATATTCGGCCACCATAACCCTAGTGTTGTTGCCTACTTCAAAACCATATAAGTCATACTCCTATTTTTTAGGATTTATTCAAAACCATTCAAAACCTTAGATCCCTAACCCTAATTGCCTTGGCCGAAACCCTAGAGAAACCCTAAGCCATATTCGGCCATCTCATGCCCTAATTAAACACCATCTAACCTAAACCCAAGATAATCTAGTCGTGCATCCTAATTCAATACTTGTCGTGCACCACTTTGCACCAAACCTAGCCAATTAACCTCTCATTCACCTCTAACTCTACTAAATCCTAGTCTCACTTAACCATTTCCCTCATCCCTATTACTCTTACCAAACGTTGGAGTCTAACTCGGTCATTGGAGAGAATAAACCTGCAATGAGGAATCTTTTCGGTGATCGGGACAAGACCTAGGTCTCTATCAGTAACCACACCCTCACCTGCAATGCTGCGATGCAAAACTACCCCCTTCCCACAATGCAACCTCCCTCCCCCCACAATGCAATACCACCCCTGTGATTTTTCTATTTTTTAATAATTTATTTTTGAAATGATTAGAGGTATAAGAAAAAGTTGGTGAACTGGTAAACCAGATCGGATTGGACCGAATCAGTGGAATCGATTCGATTTTGAAATGTACCAGTTCAAAATCGATTTTCATAATATTAAAACTGGTTCGATTCCGATTCTAAACTTTATAGAATCAAACTAGATCGGACCGGTTCAATATAATATATATTTTTAATTAATTATTTTTAATATGATATATAAAATAAAATATTCTTTTAATTATATATAATATGTTATATATTAGTATGTAATATAAATTAGTTATAATTTATATTTTAAGGCCTAATACTAATAGTATAATATTATATTATTATTAATAATATACTTTAAGTCTATATATAAAATAATAAGTAATACTAATACAATTTTTTTCTAACTAATATTAATAATATTAGTTATAACTATCAATAATATAATTATAAAAAATTAAACTTATTATAACAAATACTAATAATAATTCTTTTAATCATTATAAATAATACTCATATATATATTAATAGTCTAATAAACTAATATAGACTAATTTAAAACCGAAAAACCAAACCTAAACCGATAAAATCAGTACTACCAGTTTTGAAAGATAATCGATGCGCAATCAATTTTTAAAAATAGAAAACCTGTAATACCAGTTTAGTTCTAAATTTGATCCAAAATCGGATCGAACTTGACCAATTATACCTTGAAAAATGATCGACAGAGATAGGAGAATTGGTGACAAAGATGGGCGTGACAAATATAATGGGCAATGACGACAAGAAAAGATGAAAAAAAGGTGAAACAAAAGGAGTCTAGGTCCATATAATCTAATGTAATACACTTCATTGACTTAATAAGAAATAAGTAATGTATTACCATTTTAATGGAAGGTTGTTCTTCAACCTTTAGTAGCTCCACTGCTCCCCAATGTTTTAGAAATTATTTTATAGCCTATTGGTTAATTTGATTGTATTATTTCATTAAAATATTTTAAATTTTTTCTATGATTTGAATTTTAAATTCTTTATAATTGATTACTATCTTATTAAGAATTATGAAAAGAATTAATAACAAATAAAATAAAAACAAGTGATAGTGAAGGACTAACGCTTAATATTTTGAATACTATTTTGATATTGGTATTGTATACCATTTCTAAATATAGAGATTATACATGAATAAATTATATACATAAATAAATATTTATAAATTATAGCTATATATGTTAAAATATATCGTATTTTGGTTGATATTGATATCAATATTTTGGCTAGTTATTCTTTTTTTCTTTTTCATTTCTTCCTCATTTTTGGATTCCTAATTCAGATCAGACTATTTTAACATATATAGCTATAATGAGGAAGAAATGAAAAAGAAAAAAAGAATAACTAGCCAAAATATTGATATCAATATCAACCAAAATACGATATATCAGCTAGTATTGGCCGAAATCCCGATATATCAATTAGGACGAAATACTGTATACCTCTATACTAGCTACTTGGATAGTACGACATATTTTGGCTGGTCCGAAACGATATCCAAAACACTACCACTACTACAAACAATTTTCATAAAAATAAACTCATAAATTAATATATTTTATATGATAAGTTAAATCTATTTTACAATACAATTAACTTTACAATATAAAATATATCATCAAATCACATCAATTTATAAATTTACTTTTGTAAAATCTCTTTACAATTAAAGCATTTTTTAAGAACAATATTACTTTTCGTCTTACATATGAAAAGATTTTAAATGATTTTATAAGTTAACCATTTTAAGATTTAAGCGGGTAATAATATACTTGATAGAAGTGAGTGTATTTCTTTCTCAATCATTGCATTCAAAGTTCAAACACAGTGATAGAGTTTGCCACATTAGCATTTCTACCACAACAGATTAATTTGAATTTCAAACTAAGAAATACCAATGTGGTAAAATTTCTTTCACTGAATCTGAATTTGAAAGGAATTGCTGAAATTGATAGAAATCCATACAATATATTAACCTTATGAAATCTAGAGTATTACGATCTCGAAATGGATATACAAAAAGTCAAAAAGATACAAAGCGAGGGGCGGACTAACTACTTTATTTTCAGTAGAAAGAACTATTTTTCAGAATATGCAATACTGTGGCTGAAGATGACAACTCACACCCCGCAGTTTATTAATCAATCTATCTTCTGCAGAGCAATGGATGCAGAAACTAAATCTTCGGCTGTCACAGGCTTGTGGAGCTGCAGTCATGCACAAAAACATGTAAGGTGGCTGGAAGAGTATCCAGCAAAAACAAAAAAAAGGTGGCTGGAAGAGCCTCTGGAATCCCTTTAATCATGTTAACGAATATTACTGGCAATAGCCACAAATTGGTTGAAGATTTCGACAGAAATTGTATCTTATATGCACAGTCATCTACATAAATCACAAGCTAAGAATATTTAGGAATCCAATCAATTGCTTTCAGAATACTCCAAAACAGTCAGGTTACAAAGATATGAAAAAGCTGTCATGAAAAATGACTTCCTAAACACCCATCTTTACATGTATATAAGTTTTTATTTTTTAGGTGATATAATTTCATTACAAAAGCACAGAGGCTTACATGAATGTAATTAAAACGACCCTGGTCTGATTCTCACCCAAACTAACAGCAAAAGGAACCAATATCTTTTAACTTCCAAGCCTGGTTTTCAGATCAAAAAACAAGGCCCTTTCCATCATCCTGCAACTAGTACAAAGTTAACATACCACACAAACAAACCTAAGCAAACAAGTTAGTTCCCATGCATTTTAATTACCTGTTAATAGTGAGCACAAAATGCCACCCAACTTTTTATAAGTAGCATGCTGCTTTAAATTGACCCAAGTATCATATTTGTTTCCATGGATATTCACTCCGGGCTTGGTATCTCAAGATTTTATTTTCATATCGGTTTTCTGTGTTGAATTCTATATCTCAGTTCATATATATCACTCAAATAATTCTACAAATGACATGTGGCATTTTCTGGATATTGAATTTGTCCATCTTTACAACAGGGATGAAGCAGAAACTTACTGCTTTTGCAACAGTGAGCCAGTGAAAAGAACGCAATAAAGCATCGTCACTTGAAGGGAGGCTGTCATGATTCCAATATGTTACATTTTCAAATTTTGCATTCACCTCCCAACGGTTTGAGTTCCCATCAGACATGTCAGAAGCTTTTTCCTCAACAAGATTCTTCTTTCCTAAAACAAAGCCTGAAGAAGACTAGTTTAGAAAGAGGAACTCCTTTCTAAAGAAAAATTAAGATCAAGTATAACTTGGAGGGGCAATTAAACAAAATAATAGAAACAACAGCAACAAACGGAAATATTTTTTTTAAACAAATTGTATAAATCTAGTCAAGCGAAACACATCTTATAAAAGTAAAGTGAGAAATTTTCACAGAAACTTGGCCGTGGTCAGGATTTCTTTTCCCTCTTCTGATTAAATAATCATATAATGCTACGCCTGACATTAAAGAAAAAACGAGTCCAAAATCTACAAATTCATAAATTTGGGCTGAAAAGAGTGACTGTGTTCCGGGTCAATGAACTGAGATCACCTCCTTTGAAGGTTCAAACTATTTATGCAGTGGAAAAGCGTGGAAAAGGCTGCCAACAGTATAACCATCAGTGCGGAACATGATGCATATGCTCAAGGTTGAAGGTTTTGGGGTATTATATTCTACTATTAGTCACATTTAATGACTATCAAGAGCAATGACCCAAATTAGTGTCTTAGTCTTGGACCATCATATTGGAGTCAATTACCAAAACCAATCATGGGTGAATGATTTCCTAAACTCCATAATGATTAGGCTCACAACTAAAGTTGGAATTTTAATAATCCAAACAGGAAATATTACTGTAAATACCAACTATAAATGTACTGGTTCCAAAAGTAAGCCAAAAGAATATTGGTGGAAAAGTAAATGGCAAATATTTCACCAGCATAGATCCAACCAAGATTTGATTGGCTCAAACGAATCAATCCCTTAACAAGTACGCAATGGATTTGAAAGGGTTGGAGACAAAACTTCTTAGAAGTCTATGAGATTCCATTATTTCTTTTAGATCCTTTTGCTCTAAGGGAAGTTATAGGTTTCCTAAGTATCCTGACTGCAAAGTCAGTGCATCACCCAATATCATGTTTCATCTCAGCTGCCGAGTCAATTACATATATTAATCAATTCCATGTTCAAGGGCATATCCTGGCACTCATAGACAAGCAAAAGGGATCTCTAACAAAGAAATGCCACGAGCTTGAGCCATCATAACCTAGACAGTAGGTGCAAAAATTCAAAACCAAATTAAAAGAAAGAAAAATGAACAACAATAATGCGTTATGAAGTCTAATAAGCTTGTTTTAATTTCTGACATACTTCACTTATCAAAAAGACTTCTGCCACGCATTATGAAATTTAGTATTACAATCAAGTACACGTGTTTCCTCTCACCCGCTTCGCATGACAAAGACTTGAGCATTTCATCTTCAAATTATATTACCCACACCATAAACATTTTCTTAAGAACACGGCATTCTATGTTTTTATTGAAAAATCCTCACTTGTAACCGGAGGAAAACCATGCATACAATCATCACTTTGAAGTTACTACACCGTAAACATAAATGGTCTAATTTCCGAGCATTTTAAACAGCAACTGTAGCAAAAATCACTATCCAAAAATGTGTACATTGAAATTAAAGGCATCGAAAAATTTATATAACATCACCTTGAAGTTACTACACCGTAAACATAAATGGTCTAATTTCCTAGCATTTTAAACAGCAACTGTAGCAAAAATTACTATCCAAAAATGTGTACATTGAAATTAAACGCATCGAAAAATTTATACAACAAATATATGAAATATATAATTGATAATTCGATGAATTTCATTAATGATCAAGTTGAGAAAAAAGAGATGGCATAATCGAAGTACCCCTTGGGTATACAAGAAATACACCAACAGAGAGAAGGGAAAAAGGTAAGAAAATCGTGAAAACGAATAAGAAGAAAGGAATGAAAAGAGAAAAAGAATTGCATACCGCAATACCCTGTTGAAAGCGGAATCGTTGCTCCCTGCAACTTCCTCCCTCTGAAATAAGCTTCCTCCACCTTCAAGCCATCAATCTCAATCCCTGTATCACCAAAAACACCCAGTTAAGCGCAAAAATGCCAACAGAAAGAATAACAATGTTATATATAGTCGTAGAGTACAAAAAGAGTGGAATACACTATTAAAAAGTTTTTTTTTTTTCACTTGATCTCCATATTTACTTAAATTTTAAAAATGATTAGGCGTCATTTTAACACTCAACTGCAGATATAATTTCTCCGTAAAGAAAGGGAGGGAGCGTTTCAGGTCTTGTTTTACCAGTGGATCTGGGTTTGAAAAAGTCGGAAACAGAGCAAGGTCCGTTGTACTTGATGGCACAAGGAAGCTGGTGGACCTTACCGCTCAGATCCACGAACTCAGAGTCGTCTCCGCCGCCTTCCCTTTGCGTTAAATTTACAATTGTGCTCCCTTCGGACATCATCAGGCTTCCTTTCTTGATATCACCTCACACCTCTAGGCTCTACTCTTCAGTACACTTCGCCACTATACCCCATAAAACAATCAAACAAACCCTAACGCCCTTTCTGATCTTCCAATTTCCCGCGCAATTATATTCGGTATCAAGTCAGAGGGACTAGCCGTGTCACATTTTCCAAATGGATAACCAGATGGTCGGTCCGGATATTTGGTCCGTTTTTTAGAAGTCGAAAAATCCACATTTTAGATACAAAGCTTCCTATAAAAATATCTCACATATTGACAAATGTGTTATGGACCCTCTATTTTTTCTCCCTGTTCCTTTCTCCCCGAATCCCCTCTCTTCTTCCTACCCCTACCCCCTACTCCCTACCCCCTATCCTCTTCACATGCAGCCAAACGTGATCGAGGACCACCATCTATGGCTAGGATAATTAGAAACAATCCCTAAGAAAAACATACAATTTCGATAGACCTAGGATTACAGACGGTCAGAGTCAACATCGATTTAACCACTGAATCGACACCCCACCCACACCCAAAATAGGCTATTCAGCCGACCACCACCGACCTCGCAATAGTGGTGCGATGTCAGTGTCAGTGCGGCGACGATCGATGCTACTGATTGGTTTGGACCTCTTTTTGAACCAGCTATTCAATTAGATTTTTTTTAATTTGTATTTATTAATTTTGTTTGAACTTTTTTTTATTTATATATTATATTAGTCAATATTTACAACATTTTAAACTTTTCTTCTTATATTTTTAAAATTCAATACTAAAAACAATAAAACTAGTAATTAATAAATAGAAATATAGAACAATAAAACTAAAAAGTTAAAAACAATAAAACTTGTTAATAACTACTAAATAATAAGTTAATAACTATTAAATCTTAACTTCTAGTCTTACTACTAAGTAAATAATAAAAATGTCATATTGTCCACTAGGTGAGTAGATGTACAAAATAATTACACATTACAAAATTACAAATACAAATCAACATGATAATACAAATTATTTTTAAGTAATAAGCAAGTAGCTAACACATAAAATAAAATAATGTCAAAGGCTTGAAAGCCAAAAAGAGCTTTCAATTTTCAGTTCTTCAATTTTCAATATTTAGGATGCCTAATTGTTCTCTTAACTCTATAAAGAAATGAAAAATATTAATAAACAAGAATAATGACAAATGAATTAAATTAATTTATAAAAACAAATGAATATTGAATGAAAAAGATATTACCATATTCTACTACAAATCTCTCTACATTATCTATAGCCTCTCGAATATCAATTTGGTTGACGGATGTCGCAACCAATTTTGAGTACAAATAAGTACGTTAACTGTTTTCAAAGCCAATGAACTCCGAAAAGGATCGAGTACACACCCTCTTGTACTAAATGTCAACTCTAAGGCTACAGTAGAAACACGCATAACTAACAAATCTCTTGCAATCCTCGCAAGAATAGGATAATTATTCTCATTAATTATCCACCAAACCAACAAATTAAAAAATGGACTGTGTGCCTCATAACCAGCTAATAAATATCAGCCCACCTCTATTTTGGAAACTATAATTCCAATCTCTTCACTTGCTTGATATCACTTCTCCATTAATTGTAACTCATGACTTTCCATTAAACACCATGATACTTACGTATCTTATTTTGGAATTGCTTTTAGGATTTCATTTTGGAATTGCTTTTAAGACATTGACCACTACTTAGTACCTAATAATTTCTTCATTCCTTGAAAAATATAAAAACATTTCATTTACATTTCCCTTCAGAATAATAGGGACTAAATAAGCATATTGACAAGTACATTCGAATAGGGAAAACTAAAATTGTTTCACATTTGCAACTTTGAGGTGGCTTTGGCTCTAAAATGAAAAATTACCAAGATAAGATCGTAATAAACAAAGTCCAAAAGCAATTCTCAAGTTCCAGCTTCATTATTCAATCCCCAAGTCCAAAAGAAAATCAACAAAGTTTCCTCCAAAATGATCATAATAATATCAAATCTTCTAGTTATATTATTTGACCTCAAGTCCAAGAAAGCAGAGCAACAAAGTTTCATATCCAGGATAATAAATAAATATTTTTAACAGAAAAACAAAGAAGATCAATTACTTGTGGTCCTGGAGAGGAATCAGAGAGTGGTGGCAAGCGGTTGCATTGGCTGGTGGTTAAAGGCTGGTAGCGACTTGAACCCTAGAAGAAAAACGAAGAAGATCTAAAAATAAGGGTGTAAAGGTTCGGTTCGAGAAAGTAGTTGACCAATTTTATTCGGTCCGCCATTTTCATCACCTTGGACCGAACCAAACTTAACACCGGTCCAATTGGGTTTGATTTGGTCTAGGAGGTCTATACATATAAATATATATATATTATAATTTATTTGATACTACAACTCTTATAATATAAAATTATAATACTTATATATTAGTATTATAAATTTATATATATTATAGTTATATATTAGTACTAATAATTTATATGTTAGTACTTATATACTATATAATATAGTTATACATTAAAGAATATACATATATATTATTATAATTAAATAGTCCTATTCAGTTCGGTCTGATTCAGGAGGAGAAATCCCATGGACTTGGACTGGACCGAGTAGTGTTCGATCCTATATTTTTTGGACCGGACCAAACCATATCAAAATTCAGTCCGGTTCGAGATAGTTGGTCCAATTCGATCTATTGGTCCGGACCGAATTTCTTATACTCCTATCTAAGATGAACCCTAGGGCTCAGCGGCTTGAAGTTAGAAGAACAAAGAAGAACAAAGCATGGAGATTCACGAAAAACGGGGGCTGGTTTACACATTGGCTATCGCTAATATAGAAACTACGTCGTTGCATTTTAAATGAAATGGCGTCGTTTATATATATATATATATATATATATATATATATATAAAGAAATATCATATCAGTTAGTTCAGCGGTTCAACATAACATGGGCTTGAACCGCTATCGACACTGACTGACCTAAGAAACACATTTTTTGAACTGCCTCCCGACTGGTTTTTCGTTGGTGTTGGCGCTTGGTTTCCAATGGTTGTGGTCGGTTGCTCAATTTTTTGTACACTCCTAGGTAGGCCACTAGGTGGCTGTCAGAGTCTTGATTTCATGACTAAATGAACCTTGCCTCGGGACCATTGTCCATGATTGGGATGATCAGAAACCAATCCTAGGAGGGACAGACAATTCTGACTAGCCACTAGGTGGTCGTTGGAGTCAAGATTTCATGGCCAAAGGCCATATACATTTTCGATTTGGGTTGAGGTTGCGTAGGAGAGATGTAGTTTTCTGAGGGGTTGTTGACAGTAAGGAGGTACTCATCTGCGTGAAGGAATCTAGTAAGGTGATTGGTGATGCTATAGGTGGCCGAGTGTGGTGGATTGCATGGAAAGGAAGAGACGGCTAAGGGGTGGGAATGAGGGAAGGGGATAAAAGAACAAGAAAAAAATAGGGGAGGAGAGAGACATGGCACACTATCATTGTGCCACCTCAATGTATAGGATTTTTTTGTGTCTGTAACAACTCCCTTTTTAAAGTGATGTGTTTTCCTCTTTTATCCCCATTTATTAATGGGATTGCACATGCAGTTCTCCGCTTAGAACTACAAATAGAATTTCTCCTTAATTATTTGCTAGTATTATTAATATGTTATTCAGTTAACCGCCTTACACTCGGGTGGACAATTGGATCTTTGCTTTAATTGTAGTGGCATAACCCAATGTTTTAATTTCATTTTAGTGATCAGTCTGGTTTAAGTACTGAAATAGAATATTTCAATACTGATATATTTTGATATACTATTTTAGAATTAATTATATATTATATATAAATATATAAAAGCTTACTAATAAAATATTAAGTGTGTATCATATATATGTGTATATATATGAAAGGATTCAAGATTTGTAAAATGAATATATGTTGAAAAAATCACAAACTTTAGTTGCGACACGAAAAAAAAAACAAATAAAAGAATTGAGAAATTATTAAAAATAATGATATTTAAAAAATGAGAAATTGAGGGGACATATTTAAGTTACAAAAATTGAAATTATATAAATATATTTTATAATTGAATTAATTAATACCGTCTAGGTTTAAAATTTACAAAATATGGGAAAACCTTCAGTCTAGATGGATGTAAAAGAGATTTTTACACCAACCAAAGATATAGTGCCACGTAGGCACTCCATGAATAATTAGCCTAAACCCGCATCCACCATTTTGGGCATGTTTTGAAAACCCTCAAAGCAAACACAAAAAATTACAAAAAAGTCTGAAATGAAATAGGGGCAAAAATGTCAATCTCGCTTGAAATGGCCGAAATTTGATCATAAATGGTCAAGATGAGACGAAATAGTGTACTTGATACTATAATAGAACAAAAAATTCTTACCAAAATGGAGCAAAAAATTTCGACCAGAACGTTATTAAATTTAAAACTATGAGATAACCATATAAGATTTTCCTTCTAAAATCTAAGTAGAGGGGTTTTGCTTTTTTGTCTCTTGTAATTGGCTGTAATGATTATTTTACTTTGATGTTAATTTCCCATTATGTCTTGTTATAAGGTTTATAGTATAAGTAGCATGCATAAGTTGTAAGGGGTATAAAAAATCAAGCTTAATCAAAATTACAACTTCTTCTTCTTCTACCTCTGGAAGCTTCTCACCTCTCAAGTGAAAATTTATTTCATTGACTCGCTCGATTTGTTTTCATAGATAAGATGAGATAAAAGTTTAGAAATGAATAAAAAAATGTTATAATATATTTTTTTAATATTAGTTTTATTTTGAGATTTAAAAAGTTGTTTCAAAATTCAAAAAATTTGAATTGTTTTTTTTATTTTATATGAAAATTTGAAAAAGTAATAATGATGATGATATAAGAAGAGATAAAAGTATTTTTGAAAATGAACAAATTGTTACAAACTGAAATCTAGAGCCTTCCTTTTCCCATTTTTCATAATAACAAAAGGTACAAGATTCATGCAATTTTAAGATGGATTGAATACTTTCAAAACAATTAATAGATCCCCAATTCAAAGGCATGCAGGGGCGGAACCAGAGTTTAGTGTTTTGGAGACAATCGACAAATCGTGTGGTAAAAACAAAAATATCAACTTTTTTCTTCAAATTAAGCTCGACGGTGATATTTCACGCTATAAAACTCATATATTATTATATTTATGTGAAATTTTAAACAATTTCTTTCTTATTATAAACTAACAAATAATCTGCAAGAAATTCATCTTAGCATAAAGGACACCCCATTATTAGGCTCTCCTCCCCTCTCTCATTCTTAATATCTCAGGAAACTATATTTTACAATGATCCTCACTTATTCATGCAAAAATGATAATATAGAGTTTTTCTCAATCACTTGTGGAAAAATTCAAAGTCAAAGAGTGGGTCGGTTTTGTTTTGTTACCTTCGATTGATTTTTTTAGACGTGGTATATGTTGTAGACGGGAAATGAGATATTATTGAGTGCTCCATAATCTTTTAGAAGTTTTTTCCCTTCCAAGTTCAGATTCTGCTAGCATGCAGCTTCTTTAGTAAAAAAATAATAGATATATATATATATATATATATATATGCTGAATTAGTTTATTTTTATCCGATTTAAGTGCTCGTTGGTTGATGAGAAAATAAAGGAAAACACATTAAAGAATCTTCAGTTGGAATGAAAATAAGCATAGATCTACTACTTTATTGAAGTAAAAAAGGAAAAAGAAAAATATACTACAGTTTGCACTTTAGTCTTATAATTCTTCCTCTTAGAAATTCAAAATAAAAAAACTGTAAAGTTAGTAAACCCAATATTAAGTTTTCATTTTCCATCAGTACATATTGCAGCAGACCTCACCGCCCAGTACATTTACAGCAGTACACAACAGCTTTTGGTGGACAAAAACTACAAAGCTCCATTAAAAATGCATTTGTGATGAGAAAGATCAAGACATTATTACATTAAGCCATTGGTTTTGAGAGTGCTGCGTATAGTATATAGCTTTTACATTGGAGCTAGAGTGTTGGACCATTGGACAATAGACTTGAGTTGCTCAAAGTTTTTACACGAATCATTGGATTTAACCAAGGTATCCGTTAGTCCAAATAGCAGGGGCAGGAACATTAATGAACAAAAAGGGCAAAAAATAGAATTAATTCACTCTTTTCACATTTTTAGGAACATTATAACTAATTTACTTTGATATTACTGGAAATAACACTACTATTTATCTCAAAATTACTACCAAATTCTTACAAACACTTATACTTATCATCTTTTAAATCATCTACTTTTATTTTCTCTCTTAGCAGATGTGTAAAACTAATTAGCAGAAAAAGGCTAAGATTTTTTCAGAATTTAAAGTTAAAATTATATTAAAATATTTTTATTCATTTATTTTCTCTTATTTTTCAAAATTAAATTTCCCTCAAATGTCTCTACTACGATTCACAACGTATCGAAATAATCTAAAGTGTCAAATGACATCAATTCCTATATTACTACTCACAACACATCGAAATAATCCAAAGTGTCCGACGACATCAATCCCTCTATTACTATTCACAATATATCGAAATAATCTAAAGTGTCCAACGACATCTACAATATAAGTGTATATTGAGATTCTACTATTAAGACTAGACTGAATAACATTCAAAAAACAGAAACAACTAGTAAAGTCCATAAATTGAAAGCAAAACAGTAAGGTATCGTCCTCCTAGCGATTGAAAAATAAAAATGCAAAATAGAAAATATTAAGGGGTGTAATCAAAATCAGTTCTCCAAATGTATGTTATGGGATCCAATCTACTCTTCTTCTCGACTCGGGCCCAATTTCCAGCAAGCTAATATGAAAATGTCGAAATGGGGAACAAATCAAAACTAATTACAGAGAATGAGTAATTAAACACCCTGAAATAAATTATCTTGAAGTTCAACATACTATGTAAATATAAACAAAGAGTACAGTACGAACCCAAACATTAGAAAAATGAAAGATGCAGGTACAAACAGGAGAAATAAAGAAAAATTTGAGATCTAGAGAGATAGCTCACGATACAACATAGATTGGAGTGCGACTTTAGCAGCGTTCTTTTCGGCTCTTTGTTTTTTTCGTACATTCTTCACTCGTAAAAGTCGTACTACCAATCTTAACAGTAGATATAAAAATCAGTCTATGATCTTCACAAAGTTTAACGGTAGTATACTGTAGTAAACTGTAATGTTTTTTTTTTTGTGCAAATTCATTGAACAGACTTTTGCAATCAGAATCAAAATTACCTGGTAAAAGCGCCTTAACAACCACCTTAGTTGCTGTGTTTCGAACTTCATTTTAAAAAAGTAAGAAGGAGATTCATAGGACCGTTCATCAACTGTAACCGTTCCCTTGAACAGGGGAGAATGCGGTGGTTCTACCGTCTCATAGAAGAAAACAATTTGCAAATTCCTTTTTTTAGCAAAATTTTGGAGCTGATGTGGGTAGAGATTCTCCATGGGCTGAAAATGAAAAATGAGATGTAAATAACAGTGAAACGAAGAACAACTAAGGAAGGAGGGATATTTGGTGATAGTAAGAGAAATGTGAGAAGAACATATATAAGTAGCTGAGGTTTGAGGGGGTTAAAATTTGTTACCAAAAATCCTACTTGCGCATCATCTCCTCTCGTTTCTGTGTGCTTCTGGGTAAGTCTGAAGAGAAGATACAGTAGAATCCTCAAGATTGTGACGAGAGTAAAAATTGACAATCATATATGCACTGCAGTACACTGCAATTTGTATATTTAGGAAGGACATATTTGATTTTCTCTTGAACATGATGATACTAGAATCAGCTTTTGGAACGACAATACATTATTTTTTAGAGTAATGTTAGGGAGCATCCAACACGCACACACTCATATAAACAATGTATATGAACAATACATATATATTGTTCATGTGAGCGTGTACAACGAGTGTTAGATGCTCCCAATATTTTCTCTATTTTTTATTTTATTTTTTCATATTTATCCACTTGGCACTTTTCGTGCCATTTGGTACTATACATGATACTTTCCTGTAATGGTTATCTTCTTCAAGACCTAAAAGTGCAATATTTATAATAACTAAGAACGCACGTGATCCTGCTCTAAATTAATGGCATATAAAGGTGTACTCGTCTAAGATGCCCACGATCTAGAAAGATACTTAAGGATTTTGGATGATCATTTTATGTTGCTCTTGGAGTTGAAATGGTACTCATTTATGTAAAAAATGAGCACGACTTGATCCTACAAGAAAAAAAAAGTCTACGACTTGATAAATGTGCAATGCTATTGGGAAGATCTTTCCATGTTATTACACCGATTAAAATATTAATGATTAATTTAATTAAAATTTAAATATAAATATTATTAATATTTATTATTAATTTAATATTTAATAAATGTGATCAATATTAATATTAATTTATTTAAAATATAATTATTATTAACATTGTAATTGGTAAAATTATAAAATGTAATAAAAATAAAAATTAAAACATTATTACATTAATAATAGTTCACTATTATATAAAGAGTAACTGGATAATTTAATACGGATATTAAATTTAAATGGAATAAGTAAATGTAAAATCAGGTAATATTAAGTGAAATTCAAATTTAAATTTGGCTAAGAATATTCTCTCTTTCTCTTTTTTAGAGCTAAGAGAATTCTCTTTTTAGAATTAATGTTACATATTGAAGCTACTGAAATCCAAATTATAATTAATGAAATACAAAGTATTTATGATGGATGATATTTTGCTTGATAGTGATTCAATGTTGAACGCAGACCAATGCTAGAATTATTTTAATTTTTTATTTAAATAAGAAAAATGAACACACTACCAAAAGAAATATATAATTTAAGAAAAAAAATTAGAAAAAATATATATATATATTTTTTATTAAGAGATGGTAATGATTGCTTCCTACAATGATTTTTTTGTATGGGAAACAGAGACAACTATTATAGCTATTTTATAAAGTTCAGAAACCAGTCCTACATGCTACTCGACAAAGACTTCCCATCAATTGCTTCAATTGATGTCATGTCTTTTTTTTCAAAAAACTTTATTTTTTAAGCTAAGTTATATATTTTTGCAAAAAATATATTTGAGATTTGAATACTATAAAATTATATTTAACATCCTGTTCTAGTCATAATCTTTAATAATTATGACAATTATTAATACTAATATTAATTTAACTAAAATATAATTATTATTATTAACATTTTACTTGGCAAAATTATAAGATGTTATAAAAATAAATTGAATAAAAATTGTTAAAACAATAAAAATGTACTATTATATAAGAGAGTAAATCGATAATTTAATATAGAAATTATATAAGAGAGTAAATCGATAGTTTAATATAGAAATTAGATTTAGATAAAATAAACAAATATAAACTCAAGTAATATTAACTAAATTTTATATTTATATTTAATCAATTCAATGATAATATTCTTATTTGAATTAAGGACGGAGATGAAAGTGAATGAATACAAGATATTTATAATGGAAGATATTAAAGTTATTTTAATTTTTATTTAAAAATGTAAAAAGAATAAAAAAAGAAAAAGAATATATAAAAAAGAAGATGTCAAATTAGTCAATTTCACTAAACAAAATTCAAAACTAAAAAATTGTACGAGTGAAGCATATTTAATTTATAATATTTGAATGAACTAAATAAAAATAAATGTCTTCTTAATATTATCATATCATTCTAAAGTCCTTGACTTTTGTGCCTTTAGATTGTTTCTCCCACTTCATAAATTACTACAATTGTAGCCTTCATTGCCCATACAGAAAAATCATAAATAACTACAATAGTAGCCTTCATTTTTATCATCAATATTTTTATCACCATCACTATTACCATTTTTATCTATTTCAATTTTTATTTAAATATATATATATATATATATATATATATGAAAAAGAAGTTATCAAATTAGTCAATTTCAATGAACAAAATTGGAAACTAAAAGATTATACTAGTGAATCATATTTAATTTATAATATTTGAATAAACTAAATAATAATAAATGTCTTCTTTGTTATAAAACTAAAATAATAACTACTATTACAGAAGAAATTATTTAGAATTTTTATTATTTAGGAATTAAATTTTCCCTCTTTTCTTTTTTCGTATTTCTGTGTTTACAAATTGAACTCAAACGAGTTTGAGATAAGGAAGAGGAAATGAATCATTCACTCAATAAAGAAAGGGGGGACAAAATAAGAGGGAGGTAGGTTGGTAGAAGGGGGGTCATTCATTGCCCCTACCCCTTTTGCATTATTATAACATTCCCTTAAATGACTACCCATAAAAAATTTACTTTATTAAAACCTTACCAAGGTAAAAATTAATGGGAAAAAAATTAATGGTGAAGGAAAAAGAGTACAATATTTTTATGTACTGCTAAGTGCTTTAA
Organism: Platycarya strobilacea; assembly: GCA_036898215.1. NCBI lineage: Eukaryota > Viridiplantae > Streptophyta > Magnoliopsida > Fagales > Juglandaceae > Platycarya > Platycarya strobilacea. The sequence continues at coordinate 9,595,084 of CM072548.1, forward strand.
GATTGTCTCATTAACATTTTGCAAAGAAAAATCCAGTAGGACAAAATCTCAGCGAAGGAAAAAAGATATAATCAGTACAAGTTTTCAAGACATTTACTTCTCCTGAGAAGTGCATAACGAAGATACAGGCAGCTCTATATCCTCATCTGGTATTATCCGCTTTGGTACTTCAGGACCTCACGGGTTAAAAATGCGTCAGATAAGGTAGAGGGAGCCCCACATATAAGGCACTTGACAGCGCCGCATAGGAGCGATGCGTGATTATTCAATAGTTCATAATTGTATAACGATAGATTTTTAAGTTTTCGCATTCCAATATTATGCATAATTTTCTTAAATGTCACAATTGGTAACTCAACAAAATACACTTTAGACTTGCTTCATTAATTGCAATTATCTTTGATTGATTTAAAGATATGACGGATAGTGTTTGCTTGATAGACTTAGTAGAAATCTGAGATCGGCAGTAATACTTAAACTCCCCCTGAGAATATGCGTCAGTGTTTCAAATAATAAACAAACATAATTTTAGCATATATAACAAGATTAAGAATTCAAACATGATTTACATCTAATAATGTATTAGAAAGAACACGTTAATATTCTCATCTAAAATTTCTCCTCCTATCGACATTATTAGGAAGAACGTGTTCATGCACAGCGAGAAGAGTATTAGAAATCACTTATGTTAGACAAAAGCTGTAAAAATTTGAGGTCTAGTTCTATCGGTTTGGCGGAAATTCAAATCCGCTTGATATTGTTGACAAATGAGATCTTTGCAGAGATTTGAAAACTTGAGGTTGCAGTTTAAAGATGATCATTTTCGTTCATCAGATACTCACGCAAGATATCATATTCCTCATTGATCCATTTGTTGTTTATCTAGAACGATTTTATGGCTGAGAGAAGTTCTTTGGTTAATATCCTAGATTTGAACCAAGAATCTTTTACATGTAACATCCCGACCCTAATTTCGGGATTTATTTATTCTTTTATATATTTATTTTCTTATTCTCTTATATATTTATTTATATATTCTCTTACTTAATTATTTAATTATTTATCTATTTTTTTAAATTATTATATGATTATTTTACAATTCTCAATATTAATATTTTATCTTCATTACGATTAGTGGGTTTTTTTTTAATATATTGAGATGGTAGATTATTTTTAAAAAAAAAAAAAAATGTAACCGATCAAATTGATAAAATTCATAGTACCCCTTCCAAGATTTTTGAACATTTTATCCCCTTTCGAACTTTCAGCTCGGATAAACATTTTTATATCAAAACCAAATCTTAATTCAATTCCCCAACATTTTTCGTATCCTCATTAAATCAGAACCCCTCTTGGATTCTAATCGTTCTCCTACTCAAAATAGTCTCCCATAATTTCGTCCTAATAGTCGAATATACAAGCAGAATTTCAAACGTTAAAATTCAAAATCTCAAAACAAATCCAACCAAAATTCAAAATCTAATATTCAAAACCTTCACATAACATATTTCTTCTCACCTACAAGTTTCCATTGAAACACTAGTTTAAAAACACATGGAAAGCATAAAAGAGGTACCCTATTCTCGGCAAGGCAGAGCCCCCAGCTTCCAGCCATTGCCGACCTCTTAGCGGTGCCGAACCACTACCAGCCGCCACAGAACCTGTCGACTAGGTGGAATCCACCTTTTCGCACCCCTCCGGTGAGTTCCTAGCTAGACACCCCTCCCTCTCTCTGTTCGGTTTCCAGTTGCTTTGTTTCACTAAAACCCATTTAACTTCTTTAGTCGAGCCTCCTTCCCTGAGCATTAGTCTCGTCCTGAGCTTGGTTCGGTCACCCAGAGCCGCCGCACCTTAAGCTTTCTCCCTTCAGTGACGAGCTAGGAAGTGAGTTTTAGGAAGCAGCGCATCGATGTAAGTGAATTTGATCACAAAACTATGATCATCACATTAGTTTATATTATTAGTAAAGCCAGTTCTTTAATAGCCATTTTCAAATACCTCTCATATCATGCAAGCATGTCATTTAGCACAGCATACAATCACGTCATCAGCATCATGTTTAGACTCAACGAATTATAGTTATTTATGAGATAATATGTATTATGCATATCATGCCACATAAGTCACGAAATTTGAGTTAAGTTCAAGTATAAGACTAAATTAGATCAGAAAGCAATTAAGCAGTCATCTAGTTAAATCAGTCAATTAAAACAATTCAGTTAGTTTCAGTTCAGTAAATCAATTATTTCATATGGCCAATCAGATGCATGGTACTAATGTATATCAGATCAGGGTAGAAGTGCAAGCCACTGACCTAAACGTGGTCTACCATAATACACTAGAGTACTATCAGCGGCTCCCCTTGTTGCAGCGAGACGTAGGGCTGGTGCACAACTTTGCACATATGGTTAAGTGTGTTGGCCAATCAGTTCAGCTAAATAAATTCAATTAAATCAGTTAGTAAGTTTAGTCAGATTAGTCAATTAATTCAGACCAATCACTTAAGTTAGTTAGTCAGTTAAGTCAGTCATGTATGGCATCAGCATTAATATGTACAGTCATATTTTCAGAATTCAACATAAGTTTTATAAAAAGAATTCTATAATATTATTTTACGTTGTGATGGATTTACTTACTGAATCATCGACTCATTTTAGTTATTTTCTTCTTTTTAAAACTACTCAGGTGAGGAAGACGACTAGTGTGAGCAGACAGACCATGAGTAAATTGAGCAACTATTTAAAATTTCAACTCTTATTAAAATTAAGTGTCTTTGTGACACAAGTTTACATTTTGTTATTTTAGTTGAATTTTTAGTTTTTCTAGAAAAATAAGTGTCTCTATGATAGAAGCTACTTTTAATTTTTTTTTTTATTTTAGTTAAGGTTTGTAAAAGACATTTTATTATAACTTCTTTTAGAATAAATTTTATTTGTTTTGCTATTAAAACTAAAAATCTTGTGTCGGATTAACAGTTTTAAAAAAAGTTAAGTGACACTCTTTAGCCTACAGGAAGGGGGTGTTACAAATTTGGTATCAGAGCCGGTCGAGATTCTTTGGGCTTTTTTTAAAAAAAAAAAAAAAAATTCTAAGATGTTCTTGGCCTGCACAAGAGTAATTGAGAGTTTCTTAGGGTTGAGTGCCTTGTTAGTCCTATTAGTTAGAATCATTATTATAGTTGTAATAGTGTCTTTTCTATACACTCTCATTATATGGTAGTTAATCGTGTCATGACATTCCGACCTAGATCATGGCTCTCGGTACTAGAAACCATCCTAACGAAGAAAGATCTTCTGGATCAAACTAGAGCGATAATCCGGACTCTCTTGTTGTGGCTACAACTAAATTCTTCCAAACTATGGCTAGTGGCCAATTTACGGCGGCTAAAGCCCCTCAGGATGGTTGCACCTTGGAGCAATTTTCCCGACAGCACTCCCCTACGTTCGACGGTAGGGCAGATGCCATGGATGTTGAAAGCTGGGTTGAATGTATGGAGCAGATTTTTGAAGCCTTTTACTGCACGGATAATCAAAAGGTAAAGTATGCTACCTACCACTTGACAGACATGGCAAACCAGTGGTGGAAGTCGACTCGCTCGTTAATTCAACAGGAGCTAGGAGAAGGAGTCTTCATTTCTTGGAAACATTTCAAAAAGGCTTTTCTTGATCACTTTTTTCTACAGTCATTCAAGGATTCGAGAGTTCACCAGTTTATGGACCTCACCCAATGAATAATGACAGTGGCACAATATGCTACAAGGTTCATGGAACTGTCCCGCTTTGCTAGCTACCTCATTCCGGACGAGGAGAAGAAGGCTGAAAAATTCGAGCGTGGACTAGATCGTAGGATTCGAGAGCATGTACGCACTCTCAAAATTCAAAATTTCATAGAGCTGGTCAACCGAGCCACCATTGCTAAGGAGGATCTTAAGAGAACATAGGGTACCAAAACCAGAGGAAGCGCCAGCAACAATAGCAACTTCAATCAGCATCACCAAGGGACAAGAGGCCCCACAGTGTAGACCGTCAAAGACAGCCACCGGGACAAACATATCCCACGTGCCTAACATGTGGGAAGAAACATTTGGGAAAGTGTTTGTATGGTCAGAATGTGTGCTACAAGTGTGGGAAGTCGAACCATTGAGCTCAAGACTGCCCAACAAAGAAATCTGAAGAGTCAGGAAGAACTGGAGAACAAAAAATGACAGCTCCACCAAGAGTATTTTCCCTCACACCTGATGAGGCTGCGGCATCAAATGATGTTGTCACAGGTAAATTATTGTTATTTTCACGCCATGCCTCTATTTTATTTGATTCTGGTGCCACCCATTCTTTCATCTCCAAACACTATGCACATTTGGCTAAAAAGATACCTGAACCACTAGAATCTAGCATGTCTGTCGCTACGCCCTCAGGAGAGCATAGTGTCTGTGATTCTATTTTAATCACATGTCCTATACAGATTCAAGGCAAGGTTCTACTTGCAGACTTGATCATATTTGATATGTCTGAATTTGATGTGATTCTTTGAATGGATTGATTGTCCCAGAACCGTGCCTGTGTAGATTGTTTTAATAAGAGAGTATTCTTTAAACCTGCAGTTAGAGAGGAGTAATCATCACGAAACGGTTCCCCTCATCGTGTAATTTCAACCATGCAGGCCACTTGATTATTGAGACAAGGGTGTACAGGGTATCTAGCAAGTTTGATCTTACAACTAGTGGATGAGCTCAAGATTGAGGACATAAAAGTGGTTAATGAATTCAAAGATGTGTTTCCAGAAGACCTTCCTAGATTACCATAGGATAGAGAAGTGGAGTTCGCGATTGATCTCGTTCCAGGAACTGCACCTATATCTAAAGCGCCTTATCGCATGGCCCCAATAATCGAGTTAATAGAACTAAAAGATCAATTGCAGGAGTTGCTGGAGAAGGGATTCATACGCCCCAGTATGTCTCCATGGGGCGCTCCAATACTCTTTGTGAAGAATAAGGATGGGTCAATGCTTTTGTGTATTGACTACAGAGAGTTGAATAAGGTGACTATCAAGAACCAATACCCTCTACCTTACATCGACAACTTATTTGATTAGCTTCAAGGAGATCAAGTGTTCTCAAAGATAGATTTGCAATCCAGATACCATCAGTTAAAATTTAAGGAAGCAGATGTGCAAAAGACAGTGTTCTGAACACGGTACGGGCATTATGAATTTCTTGTTATGCCCTTTGAATTAACTAATGCCCCCGCAGCTTTCATGGACCTTATGAATAAAGTATTCGAGAATTATTTGGATCAGTTTGTAATAGTCTTTATCGACGATATACTCATTTATTCTCGGAGTAGTAGAGAGCATGAAGAGCATTTGAGGACTACCCTTAAGATTTTAAGAGAAGAGAAGCTATATGCAAAATTTAATAAATGTGAATTCTGATTACAGGAGATTGCCTTTTTGGGACATGTAGTGTCAGCCAGAGGAATTTCTGTGGACCCAGCAAAGATTGAGGCAGTGATAAAATGGGCCAAGCCTAGTAATGTTAATGAAGTACGTATCTTCTTAGGCCTCTTCGGGTATTATAGAAGATTTGTGAAAGGATTCTCAACCATTGTAGCACCAATGACAAAGTTGACAAGGAAGGAAGAGAAATTTATTTGGATAAATGAATGTGAGAAGAGTTTTCAAGAATTGAAGAAAAGATTAGTGACTGCACCAGTTCTTACAGTGCCCTCAGGTGTTGGAAGATTTGTCATATATGACGATGCTTCATTAAAGGGTCTAGGTTGTGTTTTAATGCAAAATGAGAAAGTTATTGCATATGCCTCTCGACAATTAAAAAGTTATGAGCAGAACTACCCGACCCATGACTTAGAACTTGCAGCAGTGGTGTTTGTTTTAAAAATATGGATACATTATCTCTATGGCGGGAGATGCAAGATCTACACCAACCATAAAAGCTTAAAATATTTCTTCACACAAAAAGAGTTGAATATGAGGCAACGCAGATGGTTGGAACTTCTGAAGGATTACGACTGTAGCATTAATTATCACCCCGGCAAAACAAACGTTGTAACAGATGCACTTAGTCAAAAGTCGTCCTGTGGTACCCTAGCCACAATGTATACTCCACAAAAGCACATACTTTTAGACCTAGAACGAGCTAGTATTGAGTTAATATAAGACGCAAGATCCAAGATAACAAGCTTGACCTTAGGTTCAACGTTGATAGATCAAATCTAGGTCGCCCAAGCTAGTGATGCAGAATTGTTGAGGATAAAAGAGGAATTACCAGAAGACAAAAGATCTAATTATATGATATCAGAGGATGGCACCCTGAGATTTAGGGGAAGACTATGCGTACCCAACGATAGAGAAATAAAAGATCTGATTTTGAAGGAGGCCCATCGTTCATTATACACAGTTCACCCGGGAAGTACCAAGAAGTACCGAGATTTAAAACATCACTTTTGGTGGAGTGGGATGAAGTGGGAGATAATTACTTATGTGGCGCAATGTCTGACATGTCAGCAAGTCAAAGCAGAGCATCAAAGACCCGCAGGAACACTTCAGCCACTCCTTATACTAGTGTGGACTTGGGATGAGATTGGGATGGATTTTGTTTCAGGATTTTCGAAGGCACGAAGAGGTCAGAATGCAGCATGGGTGATTGTCAATCGACTCTCAAAATAAGCTCATGTTATCCCTATCCAGATGACGTATTCGGTGGATAGATTGGCAGAGCTGTATATTATGGAAATTGTCAGATTACACGGAATACCAGCTAAAATCATCTCAGATCGTGATGCCCGATTTACATAAGCATTTTGGAGAAAAGTACAAGAGGAGTTAGGAACTCAACTCACTCATAGCACATTATTTCATCCTCAGACAAATGGTCAATCAGAGAGAATAATTCAGATCCTTGAAGATATGCTCAGAGCGTGCGTCATGAAATTTAAAGGTAGCTGGATTAAGTACTTACCCCTTATCGAGTTTGCTTATAACAACAGTTATCAAGAGAGCATTTAAGCAGCACCATATAAAGTTCTCTATGGACGTAAATGTAGGTCACTCCTCTACTGGGATGAAGTAGGAGAACGGAAGATTTTGGGATAAGATATTATACGAGACATGAGTGAGAAAATATCAGTTATTAGGAAAAAGCTCGCCATAGCTCAAGAGCGACAAAAGAAGTACGCAAACCACTAACGTCGAAAGTTAGAATTCAAGGTTGAAGACGAAGCACTATTGAAGGTTGCCCTGTTGAAAGGAATAATGCGATTTGGTAAAAAGGGAAAGCTAAGCTCGAGATACATAAGCCCTTTTGAGATCCTGGAAAGAATAGGTATTGTAGCCTACAGACTCGCACTCCCACCTCAATTATCAGCAGTGCACAATGTGTTTCACGTGTCTATGTTGCGGAAATATGCTCCAGACCCTACACATGTTTTGAAGTATGAACCACTTTAGATTCAAGATGACCTTAGCTATGAAGAAGTTCCAGTTAGAATCATAGCGCCAAAGGCCCAGGTGCTAAGAAACATAGTTGTTCAAATGCTTAAAATACTTTGGAATCACCACAGTGAAAGAGAGGCCACTTAGGAGCTTGAGGAAGACATGAGGAAAGAATACCCCTACTTATTTAATCAAGGTACGTTCAATTTCAATGATGAGATTTCTTTTAAGGATGGTAGTTTGTAATATCCCGACCCTAATTTCGAGATTTATTTATTCTCTTGTATACTTATTTTCTTATTTTCTTATATATTTATTTATATATTCTCTTACTTAATTACTTAATTATTTATCTATTCTTTTAAATTATTATTTGATTATTTTACAATTCTCAATATTAATATTTTATCTTCATTACGAGTAGTGGGTTTTTTTTTTTGAATATGTTGAGATGGTAGATTATTATTATTTTTTTAAATTTTTGTAACGGATCAAATTGATAAAATTCATAGTGCCTTTTCCAAGATTTTTGAACGTTTTATCCCCTCTCGAACTTTCAGTTCGGATAAACATCTTTATACCAAAACCAAATCTTAATTCAAATCCTCAACATTTTTCGTATCCTCATTAAATCAGAACCCCTCTCGGATTCTAATCGTTCTCTTACTCAAAATAGTCTCCCATAATTTCTTCTTAGTAGTTGAATATACAAGCAGAATTTCAAATGTTAAAATTCAAAATCTCAAAACAAATCCAACCAAAATTCAAAATCTGATATCCAAAACCTTCACATAACCTATTACTTCTCACCTACAAGTTTCCACTGAAACACTAGTTTAAAAACACACAGAAAGCATTAAAGAGGTACCCTGTTCTCGGCAAGGTAGAGCCCCCAACTTCCAGTCATTGCTGACCTCTTAGCGGCGCCGAACCACTACCAGCCGTCACAGAACCTGCCGACCAGGCGGAAGCCACCTTTTCACACCCCTTCTGGTGAGTTCCTAGCTAGACACTCCTCCCTCTCTCTATTTGGTTTCCAGTTACTCTGTTTCACTAAAACCCATTTAATTTCTTCAGTTGCGCCTCCTTCCCTGAGCATTAGTCTCGCCCTGAGCTTGATTCGGTCACCTAAAGCCACCGCACCCCAAGCTTTCTCCCTTCAGTGACGAGTTAGGAAGTTAGTTTCAGGAAGCAGCATATCGAGGTAAGTGAATGTGATCACAAAACTAGGATCCTCACATTAATTTATATTATTAGTAAAATCAGTTTTTTGATAGTCCTTTTCAAATACCTTTCATATCATGCAAGCATGTCATTTAGTACAGCATACGATTATGTCATCAGTATTATGTTTAGAGTCAGCGAATTATAATTATTTATGAGATAGTATATATTATGCATATCATGCCACATAAGTCATGAAAGTTGAGTTAAGTTAAAGTATAAGACTAAATCAGATCAGAAAGCAATTAAGCAGTCATCCAGTTAAATCAATCAATTAAAGCAGTTTAGTTAGTTTCAGTTCATCAATTATTTCAGATGACCATTCAGAATGTATGGTACCAATGCATATCAGATTAGGGTGGATGCGCAAGCCATGAACTTAAGAGTGGTCTACCATAGTACGCTAGAGTACTATCAGTAGCTCCTCTTGCTGCAGCGAGACGTGGGGCCGGTGCACAATCTTGCACACATGATTAAGTGTGTTGGCCAATCCGTTCAGCTAAATTAGTTCAGTTAAATCAGTTAGTAAGTTTAGTCAGATCAGTCAGTTAATTCAGACTAGTCACTTAAGTTAGTCAGTCAGTTAAGTCAGTCATGCATGACATCAGCATTAATATGTACAGTCATATTTTCAGAATTCAACATAAGTTTTATAAAAAGAATTCTATAATATTATTTTACGTTGTGATAGATTTACTTACTCAGTCATCGACTCATTTTAGTTATTTTCTTATTTTTAAAACTATCTAAGTGAGGAAGATGACCAGTGTGAGCAGACAGGCCAAGAGTAAATTAAGGGACTATTTACATTTTGTTATTTCAGTTGAGTTTTTAGTTTTTCTAGAAAATAAGTGTCTCTATGACACAAGCTACTTTCAGTTTTTTTTTTTTTTTCAGTTAAGGTTTGTAAAAGACATTTTATTATAACTTCTTTTAGAATAAATTTTATTTGTTTTGCTATTAAAACTAAAAATCTTGTGCCAGATTAACAATTTTAAAAAAAGTTAAGTGACACTCCTTAGCCTATGGGAAATGGGTGACATTACACCTCAACCACTTATCTTTACTCCTGAGGCTGTCAACACCATGATAGGAGCAGAGATACATCTTTCTAGTAAAGTTGATCCTGAAATTGTTGCAGCATCAAGAATCCTCAGTGCTTAATATGCTGCCTCTATTACAATCATGTTTCAGGGGCTATTGACGAGAGTGAGTGAGATTGATCATCTTAATAAACAAATATCTAAATTATATCAAAAGTTTGCAACTAAAAATTGGAAGAATAAAAAGTTAAAATAAGAAAACAAGAAGCTGAAAAAATTTGCATACTGATATTTTTATGACCTGAAACCTCGAATAAAAGAGTTGGAACGAGAGAGAACTCAAATACAAAGTCAACAACAACAGCTGACAGTAGAGGTTTGGTGTTTATGAGAAAACTACAATTAATCTTGCTGATTTTTGAAAATATGCATTTAATATATCTTGTAATCTTGACTAAGTGAGATTTAAAGAGATGATGATTTGTCTTGTTCTTATTTTCATTTCTATAAGAATCATAGTTTCATTTAGTTCGCATCAAATTTTTTTCTCATATCTATAATTTATCTGCATTTGCATTCTTATTCTATAAATTTTTAATGGCTCATCAGTTTCCTTTCAATATTCCTCATGATTAATATATGAGGTATCCTTCACCTTAGTTACAAGTTGTTCCTGCATCTTCCGTGAGTGCCATGTTGCAGCAAGCGAATGATTTGACTAATAGGTTAGATCGTGAAGCCCTTTATGAACTAATAACTCTCGATACTCAATACTCCTTCTCTATTGTTGGATTTTCTGACCGGTTACAATCTAAAAATCTTGAGATTGAGGAGCTTAATGAGAATGTTTCTATACTTCAACGACTCGTTCAAGAGTCTGACAAAAAAATAGCAGACTTAAAGCAAGAGAATAAGGATTTAAAATCCTTACTTACTTCTTTATTTCGACTGACTAATCTTTTAGATAAGGATGACATGTTACTTTACGAAAAACAAATAAATTTGAGAGATGAAATTAGAAATCTCAAATTTTTATAACTGATCTAGCATTTGAATAATAAGATATTTCATTTTCAAATCCATAGCAGTTCTTGTGATTTCTTCAAGAGTTCTAATAAGGTAAATCATCAACCTAAATTGTAATAATGATAAATCTGGGTTCTGATAAAAACACATGGGAATATAGGATTATTCTTAAATCTTTCTTTCAATATATACTCGTTGAATTAATTATACCATATACGTTCGGATTGCTTTAACCCATATAAAGATCTTTAAAGTTTTATAAAGTACATACTCCTAGATGTAGATGCTTCAAGCATTGTATATTATTCTATATGTCATGACCTAGTGATCCTTAAAAATATGCAGTAACTACATCTATCAACCGCATATCTAATCTTTTTGTAATCTGAATGTGATTGCATTTATAACGATAAAATATGTGGAAACTTTTTGTGACAAATCGTACTTTGTATTGCACAATTTCATTTTCTCTCATTACATTTTCGTATAAATACCTACTTATATTCAATAGGCATTACATCATTTAGTGTTTGGACAATAGGTCTAAATATATCTCGCTTCACTAGCGAGTTTAACTCAATTTTAATAACTATTTTCCATTTTGACCAATCATTTCTACGTTGACATTCTTCAATAGTTTTTTGCTCTTTTTTTTTTCATTATTTCTAGTAATGTCAAGGGCCATCAGATATAAAATATGTTGTCAACAATAATTTTATTCTTATCCATAACTTTTCCAGTACTCATGAAATGTATTGAAATCTCATTATTTTCAAATACCTGTTTCTCTTTAGGGGAAACATTTTATGAAACACCTCTTCAGGAGTTTCCTCTTCAGGAAGTTTATACTTTTCAGGAGTTTCCTCTTCAAGAGATTCCTCTTCATGAGGATTATACTCTTCATGAGTTTCTATTTTTTTCTCTTTTGTACCAATAGGTTTTCAACGCTTTAAACGTATCTTAGACTCATCTATTACTGTTTTGACAATTTGTCCTTCAAGGACTTCAATTTTTACTTAAACATTAACAACAATAATATATGATTTTACAACACTTTTAGTGTCAATAAATACATTCGGTAATTGATTTACAACACTTTGCAAATAGGTAACCCTCTGAACTTCTGGTTCATTTATTTGTAACATGATCAAATTTAAACAGAGTTTTATTATCCCAAGTAATTTATTATCGTGTTTCAAGTACCGACTTTTCATTATTTCAAAACATAATAAAATTTTAATAAACTTATATATATAAGTTTAGTATAAGTGAATCAAGTGCTTGGCCGTACAACAGATACATGATCAATGTTCAGTCATACCACATCTATGACAAACATATTCATATTTCTATAAAGAATAATTTTGAGAATTTTTGCCCTTCTCTGAGTTGGATCACTTCTGGTGATACGGTATATTATTATAATCTTTAGTGCTGTCGCTTCTGGGACTAACGCTTTTATAATTTTTTTATCACGTCTACGTCCTTGGTCCTTTGAAAAGATGCACCGTTCACTTCTATAAATAGTGTAAATCTAGTATCATTTATTTCAGGAAATGATGTGAAACTAATATGAAATAACTGATGATTTATTAACAAAAACTCATTATTTAGCTAAATCACTAAAAGATAAAATAAAAATTCAGAATATTTGTTTAACTTTCACTCTCGATACTACTACTGCAGGAGCATATTCGATGCATGAAAAATAGTATGTTTTCTTTTATAATATCACCATCAGTAATCTTCTTACTGCATAATTTTAATATTGAGTTGATTTTAAAGAGTACATAGTTATATTCACTACTATTAAAATCTTATAATTTCAGGTGCAATAAGTCATAATAAACTATTGAGAGGATTGCATCTTCTGGTATTTATATCTCTTCCTTAAATCATTTCATAAAGTAAGGAAATTTTTTCACCGTGAGATACATAGTACGGTCTTATAGGGACACGTGATTTTCTTCTTTGATTGTATCTCCCAATTCATCATATTCAAATGGATCTCATCAAGGATCTTAGATAAATAATTTTTTCCAGAAATGTTAATAGTAATAAATCTCAATTTTATAAGATTTGATATTTTCTATATATATGAATTACAAAAATAAATATGTAGATCTAAGAAATATATTCACATAATCATGAGAATAAAAGTTGAATTTTATCAAGTAATATTCAGCAATATTACTTTTAATATTCATCTCGAAGATTGTAAATAATATATTGAAAAACTTACTTGAAGTAGAAGACCATTTATTAGCTTCAATATCAGTAGAATTTCATACTGATAACGTACTATAAAACTAAAATAATAACTATTATTGCAAGAGAAAATATTTAGAATTTTTATTACTTAAAAGCTGAATTTTCTCACATTTTTCTTTCTTTCTCTCTTTCTTTCTTCATATTTCTGTGTTTACAAATTGAACTTATAAAGAGTTTGAGACAAGAGTGAGGAGGTGAATCATTCACTCAATAAAAAATGAGCGAGGAGGTGAATCATTCACTCAATAAAAAATGGAGGACAAGATAAGTAGGAGGCAGGTTGGTAGGAGGGAATCATTCATTGCCCCATTTCCATTATTATAATATTCTTAATATTATCATGTCATTCTCAAGTCTTTGACTTTTGTGCCTTTAGAATGTTTTTCGCACTTCATAAATAGCTACAGTAGTACTGCATGGAATTCGAGATGCCAAGCAATTAGATATATAAATGTGAATTTAGATCTTGTTTGTAATGGGAGGGGAAATTAGCATGAGAAAATGGTGTTTTCATCGTTGATTTTCTCATCCCCATTTGCTATTTATATGGCGCGTAATAAATGCTTTAAAAAATGATTGGGAGTATCCACACTTATCGCACTCATTAGCATTATTCAAATGCTTTTATATGTCGCTCATTTAAATGAGCAACCACTTAGATTATGTCTTTCAATAAGTATGACTGAAAATAATGACAAAATGTAGCATCTTGATCAATAACTGTTTTATTTTGAGTTATTTATGTCATGATTATTTACTACCTATTTTATTTTATGTAATTATGTCGATAACAAAAATTCTTTACATCATTTTTGCGTATTCTTTGTGTACTCTACTAATGTAACTAGTTGCATTGCTTTTTTTAATATAAAATAACCACTTCAGCTAATTATATCAGTATAATGTACAAAGAATTCGCAAAAGTGATTGTATATAGCAAAACTTGAAAACTCCCTTGAAACCACTAAACCATTGTTTATTGGGTATCCTAATCGCTTGGGATCTCAATCTGCTTCAGCTTTAGTCATTTACCATAGCTTCTCAACCTCTTCCTTTCTGCCTTCCAAATTTCTCATCGAAAAATATGAAATACAATGTTTTATGCAAACGCATGATATAAAAAGCAAAATAATCTATAGCTTTGTATTTTCAGTAGCTAGTACCTCAAGGTTAAGCACGCAATGTTTCAAAATTGAACTTAGATTTTCCTTAACTCTCTATGACTTGAGAAACCTGCAGATATTACTTGAGCATTTGATTTCATTACTGCATGTGCATTGCCTTTATTCACCAAACTGAAGTAGTGCCTAAATTTCCAGATATATTGAACGAGATACTCATTCAAAGTTGGCATAATCGAACAGTTCCCTGCAAATTATTTCCCGTGTTCTATCTAAATTCAGACAAGTTCTCGAACTCTTTATTCGACCAATTACTCACACCTTACAATAATATGGCTCAAAAGGCTATGAATGTAAATCATGATCACTTTTTTCTACTGCAGTCATGAGGTTCGCCCAAAACAATGAAGTTATGAACAATAGCTTATAGAAAAAATCCTGAAATATATTTTGATGTATAATATGTCAAATAATCAAAAGGGGAGGAAAACAGCCTAATCATACATATATGTAACATTTCAAAAGTATCAACAATTGATATCGTGAGACATGAAAATGTGACCAGGAAAAACATCAATGAACATGCTTCCATCAACTCAATGAGGCTATTCTGGGAAGAATTGTGTAACCTGAATCTACTGTGTCAAAATTTTGATCCAGAAAGATCAATCTAACAGCATGTATGACTGTGAAGCCAACCTTCTGAAACATCACCGTCAAAGTGAATTTAACAGCTGAAACTTGAGTCTCCGGTTTTTTCCTCCATTTCTATATGAAAAATTTCAGCTCCCAGGTTCAGTGAAGATAGGGCTATCGAGTTCACCCATACTTGCAGAAGCAAAAGACTCGAAAGATTCCAGCGTTGAGAGGGAAGCAGTGTCATCTGAATCCGTAACAATCTCATCACGCATAATGATGTGATCTTCATCAACTTCAGATGTATCCGACCCAGATTCTACTGATAGCAGTCTGTTTATTGCTAATTTAGCAGTTTCAACAAACCACTCATCCTCAGGGAGTGCACTATTGAGACACAGCACTTTTAGTTTCTAGTGAAAACGATGGGGGAAGACTGGACGGGGAAATCAGAGAGAGATTCCAGAAGGTACCTTTGTGGGTCTATGCCCCTAGCAGAAAAGGTTCTGATTGCACGAGCAATTATGGCTGATGCACTCTGGTGCAAATGACGAGATGGGTAACCAGCATAACGTGCAATTTCAACGGTGAAGTGCATATCAAGAATTAACTGCCAAGAAAAAGTCAGATTTTCAGAAAGAGATAGTAAGACATCACTCAGCCACCTCTAGGACCACTCACACTATCAACGGTAAATTTAGATGACATTAATTAATAACATACTAAATCAACACGCAGGTAAAACATGCAGTGGAGCACCAGAAACAATAGCAAATACTCATACGTTACTCTTGTTTATAAGATAAGATTTTATGACTCGGACACAACCAGACATATGTGATGTCTCCTAATATCATCAATTAAAAAATAACTCCAAATTTCAGACATAGTCAGCATGGACACTTTGTTTCTCTCAGCTCAGCTGCACTACCATGAAACTGTCTCTCATCCATCTACCAATAACTTTAAGAGGCTCAAAATAGTGTTCCTCCACACAGGGATGAGCAAACTGAGGACTGTATTTATATGAAGATACTTACCAAATCCCAAAGACGGTGAATGTAGTGTTTGATACCTTTTGATTCCTTACGAGAAAGGTGGATCCTGGAGCAAAGGTTTGGTGGTATGTCCATGGCTCTCCAGTACATATGCTTCAAAGTTTTAGCCTTCAAGTTTCGAAACAACTTTTTTCAACCTCATTTTTGAGAGAGGATTTGGCATACGTGTTCCTTTTTCACAATTGAGAAGAGTGTCTTTTATATGTGCTGAAGAATTAGGGGTTGTTTGGAAGATGTGATGGTTTCATCTCATCTCATCTTATGTCCTTTCAAAACATTACTCAAATACAAATACTTTTTAATTTCAAATCATCAACTTTTTCATCTAATCATTACCTAATTATTACAACTTTCCCAAACTTCCAAATAAAACACAAAAACAATTCAAGACCTTTTTAAATCCCAAGACAAAAATAATATTAAAAAATAATATTCTAACAATATTTTAACTTTATAAAACCCCATAAAATATCATCACTCCTCAAACCATGTCACTACTATTCATAAACTATTTCCCTACTATTCACATATTTCTCATCTCATCTCATTTTCCAAGTATCCCTTTAGTGGTTGTACATATCATTCTCGCATATTAACAAGGAATAGTGAAGACTAAAATGAGCAAGCAAGATGCGGGGCATTACTAAAGGGGCTACTTGGTGAACTATTTAGACTGTAAGCGTTTCACTTGATGGACTATAAAAATTGAAAACTTTTTCCTTCCACATATTGGTGATGGTTTTTTTGTATCCCAAGTATCATTTTTATGGAGCTTGATTGTGCTTCTTTGCTATTCAATATTGCTTTTAAAGTATAGATGTTTTCTCAAAATGTTTTGAAGCTTGTCATTTAATTTTCAAAACATAAGATCAACGTTAAAGATATCTAAAAAGATACTAATTAATCAATTGACATATCCCTCTCATACTATATCCTAGCTATTTGAACATTACATGTCAAAAAATCCATATCATCTTCTACTTGTATTCCAAACAGTGTCAGAGGTCAAATCATAGTTAGGAAGCTTTTGAATGAGCTTCAATAGAACATCTTATTTATGCATAATAAAAATAAGTTCTATTTTTACTTGTATTCAAAAAATTTGATTGAAAAAGTACAATTTGGAAGGAAGCAAGTACCTGCTGCAAACCAAGTGGTTGAAGGGGAGCGGATTCATCCTCAAACACCGCCCAAAATTCTTGCTCATCAGACAACCATATTATAACTGTCTCTGTTAGCCTGGCTAGCAAAATTTTCTGCAGTTTCTCTTTTTCCGGTAGCACATCACCAGCCACAGTTGCTAACTGCTGCAGCTTAGCAAATAACGCCTGCAATAGCAGCAGAAATCTCAGTATTATCACTGCACAAGATAATTGGTGGCAAGACACATGTAGAACTCCATAAAGTTATATGCCTAAAAGCAAGAAAATGGTGACATGACAACATTTCTAACCTTTTTCTTTGATAAGTACATAAAATTTATTAGAAGCGTAGAAGTGGCACAATACAAGTACATAGGAGGTATACAAGATAATGTGATTATTTTTTATCGGTAAACAAAATTTATTGATCATAAAATAGACAAAGGCCCAAGTATGCGGGACATAAAAGAGCATTGTGTATGGAAGAGAAATAAAAGATGGGGCATTCCAAGAATTGAACTCTAGACATCTTGCACCCTAAGTGAGAGTCATGCCACTTGACCATTTAAAAGTATGCATTTAAGTAAGTTTCTCAGAATGTGATCCGACCAGCATATAAAGAGAAATATACTCAACCCCAGCCTGTATATTCCTGCACTGCCTGTTTTAAAATTGAAGGAACATGCTGAAACAAAATTACTGACGGAGTTTAAGAGCATATATTTTTCCATTATTGGTATCTTCCAATCTTGGATTGGGCTTTAACATGAGGAAAGGAGCAAATGCACGCACACGATTATAGATTGACTCAACTAAACTCAACAAGCATTGATCCTCATCAATTAATTAGAGTTGGCAACAAGTATTTACTTTCACCACGCATACAACTACAGATTTATTTTAAATATTACTCAATACAGATAAGATTATAGAAATAAAAAAAAAAACCAAATGTGCTATTGTTATTGCAAGAACTTTGATATAGGGCAGTAAAAATAATGTATAAAACCATTAAAACAAAGGAAAAATTCATAAAATGGAAACCTTGGACATACAAAGTTCAGCGTCAAAGGACCACAGAAAAACACTACGACATAAGACAGGGATAACCTGAAATGGAAGTGAAGGCAGAGGATCAGAACCCCAATACAGATCCTCTCCGTTGTTCAAGTAAAACCGTGCATTTAATCGTGTACTCCCTTCGCTTGCATAGATGAAACTCACAACATACTGCCGGCAGAAGTGATCTCTCAGCTTGTCGAAAGAGTGCTGAAGATGGCGCTTCCAATCCTTTAATTCTATTGGAGTGCTTGCACTAGGCACAGTGTTTTCAGTGGGTCCATTTTTTGGTTCACCGTTTTCATTTTGCCGCTTCCAAGTAATCATAACAGCATTTGGTAATAGTTTGTCAAAAATGGTGAATGCTATTGCCAATAATGCAAGTTGTTCTGAATCTGTTTCAGCTCTAAAGGGTATAGTTTCTTTCAGCTCTGTAAGATTATCATCATCAGAGGGGCCTGGTAGAGCTTTGATCAAAGCATCCATGTATTTATCAAACAGCTGTGATATTCTACTTAATACACTCCCTCCAAAATGCATAATGACCAAGGGGGTTAGCTGTTCCAGTATATCCTGAAATGAAATTTATATCACACTATAAATTGAGAACTGGGATACTGAAAACGGAGTTGTAAGTATCCAAGATTTCTTAGACATAGGCGCTGTAAATGTACTTCTTATGCAAGGAAGCACTTCCAGAAGTGTGTGCGCGCTTGTGTGTAGAGAGAAGAGAGAGAGAGAGAGAGAGTGTGTGTGTGTGTGTGAGAGAGAGAGAGAGAGAGAGAGAGAGAGTGCAACCTTTGAATTCTGAACATACCAGAATGAGTACTGACTAAAATTCAATTCTAAGTGAACAAAATTGGACACATTGTCATAGAC
This sequence comes from Platycarya strobilacea, assembly GCA_036898215.1. Lineage (NCBI taxonomy): Eukaryota > Viridiplantae > Streptophyta > Magnoliopsida > Fagales > Juglandaceae > Platycarya > Platycarya strobilacea. The sequence continues at coordinate 9,613,992 of CM072548.1, forward strand.
TCCCATGCTTTATTGGAAATACGAATTAGAAATTCAAGTGTTCATAAGTTTAAATATATAATTTGAAATGCCTGGATTGGTATTGAATTGATGTAACTAAATATTCTGCATCAAAGCCTTAGGATGGAAACACAGTTTCACAAGTACCACTATGAACTGCAGCAGATCAAGAACCCCTCTAGTGATTTACCCAGTTGAACCATAGCGATGCCAAACCTCACCATGCCAATACCCAGTTACTGGTATCACAATATGATCAAATAACTAGGGTCGGGAAGACCCCATTTCCTAAGAGGTGTAGAAAGTAAGGCTTCAGTGAATCAATTCGAGATAATTTATATTTTCTCTTGCATTTTCTCTAGCACTTTCCTTTTCCATTAAATTTATCCTAAGGGAGAAATATAAAATCATATGGTCTACTCATTGAATTGTGCTCTTTCCAGGTCAATGTCTGTCTCACTTGTTTTCTCAAAAAGAAAAAAAAAAAAACATATGATCCAAGTTTAATGATCTTATTTTTTCAGGTTATCTTTTTGATAAGTAATGTTTCAGGTTATTTACATGAGTAATACTTGTTGGCACCATGCATAAGCTAATTTATAAATTGCTTGTTGTGGTGAGAGAACAAAGATAAAATTGATTACTTTAATGATTGCCAAATCATAGTGAGAGAGAGCAACTTACTTCAACAATGTACATAAATCTCGTTCCACTATCAACAATAATGCAGCTCTCTGATGATGTTGCAAATGCAGACAATGAATCTGCAAAGAGAGGTGAGAATAGCAAGCTTTCATCAAGTTCCACCAAATTGAAGAACAGTCTTCTAGCCCGTCTGAAATTTAACTCTAGGACTTCTTCAATGTATGTCCGTAAAACCACTAAAAGTAATTTTGACAGTATCAGGCCTTGTGATTCCAACATTAAGCAGTAGTTGAGACTAGACTGAACACAAATGCTTGCAGCTCGTAGTGCAGATACTGTCTCAGAAGAGGGTGCATTCTCTTTCACCAAGCGTACAAAATATTCAATTTCCCTCTCAGCCCATTGAACAATTTTGTTAGTATAAATAGGATTGTCCCCAAATATTGTAGCGGACTCCTTTGTTGTCAGTGAAATTATAGAAAATACAAGTTTAGATAATGTAGCAGAAAATGTTTTTGGACAGGCACAACATGAGGGAAGAAGAACCTCAATGTTCTTTTGGAGGCGTAACCCATAAGATTCTATCAGTAACTGATGGGCCAAAGGACCTTTTCCAAGTTTTATCAATCCAGATAAGGCCTTCTTCATTTCCAGAACGCCAGAAGAAGGCTGTTCAATAATACGAACTAATTGATCTTCAAGCATTGTTTTTCTTTTCAAAAAAGCAGATTTGAACTCTGACACTTCGTCGGTTGAAGTATCCCCCGAGTCTTTCAACTCTGAAGAATTTCTCTCTTCAGCATCCAAAGCCTCTAATGCTTCTTCAACTTTATGTTCAGCCAAAAGAACATCAACATTCTCAAGTAATATTATCTTCCCATCATCTTTTTCACTTGGCAAGGGATCTTGGAGTTCTGGAACTTCTGGGTCATGCTGAGATTCATGGTTGTCACCAAGAGATTGCTTCCACTCTTCCAATTCACGGCATACACCAGTCATTAAATCCTGCACAAGGATCCCTTGAGCTGAAATATGCTTTTGCAGCTCAATTAATTCATGTTCCATTTCCACAGCCTCTTCAAATATCCTACAATTTATCATTATAATGAGATCACATGTACATGGATCTTACATAATGTTACAAACCCCAATAATTAAAGAAAATAAAATTTATTTTCTAACTTCCATATTTGAAATTGCTTGAAATCTCACACCCATGCTCCGGCACATACTGTTAAACTTAAGAACAGATTGCAGCGCCTCGGCAATAAGGCACAACCTTTTCCTGTGGTCTGACAGAATGATCGACAGGGCCACTAAGGTGACAACCCCAAGGTCCTTATAGTGGATTCAGATTCCTATCAGTGCTATCTGTCAAGAATGTTTGCCACGGGGACCAAAGCATAATTCTCTCACTCATTAAATTACCCATGTCAAATGAGTAACATGGCTTCCATTTATTACCAGATAAAGGTGAGTTATGAATGTACAATATGATTTCTTATTCTTCCTAATAAGATCTACTCATCTTCAAAAGTAAGGGAGGTGGTGGCAGCAGTGCGAAGAAGAGCAGGAAGAAAGAGGAGTTAGAGCACAAAAACATGTTTGAGCAAAGTGTAGGCCCTTTTCTGCCTTTTCTGCCATAATTGCATATTGAAAATGAAAATATTTTCCTTTGACTAGCAATTTTCAGTTGTGCCGAACATAGAAAATACAGAAAACACTTCTGGAAAGTATATAAAACATAAATAAAAGGAGCGTAATGTGTTCCAATGCAGCAGGTGGGTAGGGACAGTCCACCTCTTCATCTATGTTCTTGCTCATGATGTGGTGCTATGAGATGGAAACAGGCATTTACATTACCTCAAGAAAGCTAAGTACTTTGTGTGCATATTGCCACATAAGTTCTCCACGGCATCCTTTAAATCCAAGAGCTCAAAACAAAGATTTCTTATCCCCTGGACAGATAAACAATAAACTAAGTTAGTACAACCCCCAAAGTAATACTGTAATTCTAGTGCTTGAAACCAACAAAATTCATTGTAGAAAGTGGGGAAGAAGAAGATCGCCCCACTCTAGAAATTGTTATCCCAACTAAACTCTCAAAATAGGGAGCATGATATCACATAATACATATCCAGCGCAAGTTCAAGATAACACAGCCCAGAATCAAGCCCAGAAACAAGCCCAAGTTACTACAAGCTTGGATGCAGGTCTTAGATATGAAAAGGGCTAAATTGATAACTTGTTTTCATTTTCATACTTTCTATTATTTATATATATTTTTCCTCAATAAATTGTATTTCTATTTTTAGATAAGCAGTTAGTTTGTTAGAGAAAACGTGTATAAAGGCACCATAGCAGTGGACAGAAGATTATTCGAATATACTGAAATTTTCCCAGCCTTTCCATATGTTAATCCTCTCTGCCATTTGAGGCGTTTTCTTCCTTTGGTTTTGTTACCTTACACATGATTTCACATCAGCATCCATGATTCCTTGCTTACCCATAAAACGTATACAATACTTATTTAAGTTACAGAAGCATAAACTAAATGCGAACATAGACATATATTTATATCAAACCGGCAGACATAATATCAATAAAAAGAGTATAGATTCAATAGAGTGTTAATGCACTGGAAGACAACCTTGAGAAAATATACCTGCTTTCCGGACAACTTAAATTAAAATATTAAAGACCCAGATAAAAGAAAGCAATCTTTGATCTAAAAATGATACTAATCAGGACTAAGGAGAGCTATGAACTTTCTCAGGGAAGAGATTCCATTGATATTATCGCGCTATAATCGTTAATTGGAGACAGTGCATCGTAGAACTATGTAACGAAAGGCACAAGAAGTACAATCCATTCACTTCATGAGCAGAAGTAACTTAAAATAGTGTTTACCCAGAGGCCGAAAACTGAGAATTTTCCTTTGTTGGAACCCAGATCAAAAGAAAGCAAAGAACTTTGTTGAAGCACACACGCCAATAAAGAAACAGCATAACTCAACGATCAAATTGGGAATGGGTAATTCTCATACAGCCAAAACCCAACAACAGAAGATTCGAGACATCATGAATGTTACTGAACATGGAGGTTGGAAATGGGAAGGGAAAGAGGGGAGATGAGTAGACCTTCTCAGTGTGGGATTGGTAAAGGGAATCGATCTTCGACTGTGGGATGATTCTTTCAATTGAGGGGAAGTCTTCTTCTTCTTCACTGCTCTCCATATTGAGACACCGTCTGCCTTCCCTGTCCTTCGTCTTCTTCTCAACGGTTACCCAATCCTCAGTCACTGATTTCAATTTTCAAGTGAGAGGGAGCGACACGGGCACGGTTTGTCCCGTTTGAGTAGCTGGCGAGTTTGGGGGCTCTCAGGACTTGTGAACTTGTCCAACGGACACGGCCATTTTGAAAAAAATAAAATAAAATAAAATTACAAGGACAATTATACATCTCTAATTTTTTTTATTTATTTTACCATTTTATTTTAAATCAATTAATATAATCATACCATTTTATTGAAAAGTAATTTCAATTTTATATGATCACCCTTCTTCATTTAAATAATACTATAAAATCATTATAAATTTATCATTTTTCTTACAATGAAATATTAATATTTTTAATTTAAACACAGTAAATTAAACTTCAAAGTAATATGAATGTTTTGGTCCTTGGGGATGATTACAGAGCTTCAACTCTTGTTTTCTAATGTCTTGAAATATTTATTGAATAAATACTATTTATTTGATAAAAAAATTTATATGATCACAACACTCCAATTATAATAACTAATAAGCTTAATCCAATCAATGGTTCGTAATTTCTTCGAAAAATTATTGGCGTGGAAGGAGAATATAAAGTTAGGAAATTAGTGGCACAAAAAAATGAAAACAAATTCGTAATATAATATACCACGTCAAACTAAATATTTTTCTTTTTTGTAATTTTTTATATTTCTGCTAGTTAAAAAGACATTTTGTTTGATTTTTAAAGGGTAATGAGTTGGATTGAGTTCAGTCTAATTTTTTATATTTAATTATCAAATTATTAAATTTATCTCAATTTAAAATTTTTTTACATATAAGATTTATAACATTTTTCAACGTAACATATCTTTTATACGAGACTTATAAGCTTTTAAATTTTTTTATAAATATCTTTATATTTATTTTAATATTCAAACTCATTTAAAATAGAATCTATAAAACTTATTTCACAATTTTTGCTTATTGTTATTTATAAAAAATTTAAATCTTAAAAATGGAGTCTATTGCTTCATTTGGAAACAAGAGTTTTCCAAACATTATAAAATATTTATTATTATTATTTATTTAATATTTAATTATTACTTTTACTATTATTTATAAATACTCATAAACATTTCTAACATTCAAACGCAATGGAATACTCATAACTTTTGTTAATAGAATAGTGAGATCTAATCAGAACAAATGAAGCCGTCTTAGCTCAGTCGGTAGAGCGCGTGGCTTTTAACCACGTGGTCGTGGGTTCGAATCCCACAGACGGCGTTTTAAATTTAATCGTCTGTTTGTCTATATAGCCACTCCCTCCTCGGTTTACTCATATTTAAGCGGCAGCTGTCTACTGAAGATATGACGGTGATTCAGTGTTCCGCGGCACTACAATCTCCCCCTCTCCCCCACCATCCAAAATCAACCTTCAATGCGGTTTCTTCGTCATCTTCATCTTCGCCAACAAGTAGAAGAGCAGCTCTATCTCTCTCTCTATTCTCCACTGCTTTCCCAACACTTGTCTTCTCGTCTTCTGCTTCATCCTCTTCTTCTTCAAAGTCCGCCGTATCGGAGTTCTCCGAGCTCCCCAAATCAGGCGGCGTTAAGGTACTGGACCTCCGCTTTGGTTCCGGAGAGGTACCGCGGGATGGCGACCAGGTCATTATTCTCTCTCTTTCTCTTAATAACATGTTCGGGCCAATTATACATTACATATTGAATTTAAACCTCGTACATAATATTGATTCAGTTTTCTCTCATTCTAAGGCTCCGATTGAAGTGCTAGAAAATATTGAAATCTTCTAATCCGCTGCTGAAGTGATAAGAATTTTTTTGTTGCGACTCATTACTCTAACAACTAACTTCATGCTGTGTTACCTTAAGTCATTAAAATGTAAAATTTGTGAGGTAAAACGGGAAGATAATTTGTGAAATTGATAAGGGGGAGGAAGTGGATACAATCAGTGAGAGTGCTACAGAACTTTCGTGTGCCGACTTTAGCTAATGTCAGCTAGCAATTTACAATAGAAAAGAATAATATTATTAATTCACCAAATACTGTCCTTCTTTCCATGATTATTTACCTTACATTTGTACATGTAGTTACAAGCTCATGGATCTGTTTTTATCTGCTCCTGCATGAGCCACATCGCTTTCAATGTGTTTTGGAATTGTGGCTCTATGTAACTTACAATGGTGCACTTAATTGAAGTAAATCAGTATGTGTATTCAGACTCATGACTATTGCAGCCTCTGACTGAAACAATTTGATGATGACTGCTATATATTTTTTCATACCTCCAACACCGAAGTCCTGCATTTTGCAGCATTTTTTAGATAGTATGATATGCAAGAGTTAGAGTATTTATCTCTATGACTTGAGATATATCTTCTTCTATTCAGAGGGAAAAAAAAGTGATATATCTTCTGTGAAATCGAGATTTAGGATATGCCAGACCATCCATTAATCCATCAATTTTTGAGTTTGAATGTGAAGGTTGCAGTCCATTACTATGGAAGATTGGCAGCAAAACAAGGTTGGCGCTTTGATTCAACATACGATCACAAAGATGAAAATGGTGAACCGATTCCATTTGTGTTTTTCCTTGGCTCTGGGAAAGTAAGTCCTGGTATCATTGCTCAACATTTGAAGAGACGTTTATTTATTAATTGTAAGATATGATTATGGTGAATCTGGTAACATACTCCGCAAAGTTTGTTTCCCCCCCCCCCCCCCCCCCCCCCCTCTTTTTCCTTTTTGTTCCTCATAAAAGTTTCTCAGTGAGTGAAAAGGAGTGGTATCATGTATTATGATTGTTTATTCGTGGCAATCTAGATAAAATGGATGCATATGGCTGCAGCATTATTTCTTTTTTTGTCTTACCAATTGTTTATACATCTTTTGATTGCAAGGCTATAAAACATGATATGACTTCAAAAGGCAAGTACTCCTCTCTTTTCCTGTTACTAAATGGTCAGCAGCAATAGTTGAAAAATAAATCTTTAGAGCCGAAAAGGGAAGCCAAAGTACTCACTCCTTCTATCATTTTTTTTCCACTGGCACACACACCCACTCACAAAGGCATCTCAATTTACCCAATACCTCACCACCATTGACCTGACTCATTGTTGCTGAGCATGCCTGATTCACAGGGCCATTTCAAATTAAACGCTTAAGAGTTGGAAGAGTTGGGTTTTTTTTTTCATTTTCATAGTTTCTCATATCCAAGAGTAATTTTCATTTTTTTTTTCCTATTGATTTTTACTTGCTTATGATTTTTTTAATTTGCATAGTGCTTTTATCCATTAGTTAAATCTTTTGGGAGAAACAGTTAATCATTGGTGAAACCGATGATGGACCTCACAGCTGTTGTAGCTGGGAAGGGGGTATTTTAAGACGACTTCCAATTTGTTTATTAGTTGTTACAGGTCTGTACAAAAATCTAGGAATGCCATTCAATTTCCACTACAAGAATTTCCATAACATATATTCTGCTTTTGCCGTCGTACTTTTGTAGCTGTCTCCCTGAATGAATGATATTGCTGTCTGTTAAATCAGTATTCATATTCTCTACATATATTTGCTGAATAAAATAAAGTTAAGCCAATATTGCCAATATTTGAGAGAAACTCTGCCTTAATTGTGTGCATATCACTATTGTGGATATTGAATTGTGACAGGAGTTGTATAGTTGTATGACACTAGTGAAAACCACTGGAAGGCCCTGTCACGCTTTCTTGTTTGCCTAGGACTGGACTCCTACTCTCCATATTTGTGTGTGCGTGTGGAGAAGAAGTTGCTTTGTGTTAAGGTTTTTACTCGAGTTTCTATTTGACTTAGAAAATATCACAGATTCAAGTTATGAAAAAACTTTACAAGCAGAACAAGATCGTGACAAGAAAATAAAGCAGCATGCAAGAAATCAAAATAATATAAAGCAGAAAGGAAGAAAGGAAGAAACAACACCAAGATTACGTGGTTCGATCCTAGCGGTCTACATCCACGGCAGGAACGGTCTCAGTGCTTTTATTGATCATCAACCTTCATAGAGAAGCCTCAATACAGTTCTTCACAGTTCCTTCTGTTCAAATCAGTGTTTAAAATCCACTGATTCTTTCACAGAACGAATCCTAGACAAAATCCTAGAGAACTCTCTCAAATCGCCTCTCTCTCAGTCTCAGATTACAGCAGATCAGATAACAATCGAATTAGGGCAACATTTCCCATCTTAAGCATATATATATACAAAATCAGATGACAACACGTGTCATAAATCGAACGGCCAGAGAGACAATGGAATCCAGCTAGCGGCATCATGAGGTCAGCACATGACTCAGCTGTGCATAGATCCGAATACCTTTGCCATCACAGGTGTCACCAAGCCAGCCATTGGATCATTACAACACAGAAGAAGATTAATTAAATGAATGACACAATCGGTAATATAAATTACAAATCTCCACCTTGGCAATAATTTATATCACCAAGATTATATCAAAACTTATCATTGGCTATTCCTGCACCTGTCCCCCCTATTAGGGACAGTCCCCTGACTCCATACACACTAAGTCCAAGCAATGCTTGAACTTGGACCAAGGAAGTGATTTGGTCATCATATCAGAGGGGTTTTCCTCAGTTGTAACCTTCTCCACACCTATTAACTTTGATTCTATAACATCCCTAATGAAATGAAGCTTTATATCAATGTGCTTAGACCTTTCATGGTAGACCTGATTTTTGGCCAAGTGAAGTGCACTTTGGTTATCACAGTGTACAGAAATGTTACCATTAAAAATACTTAGCTCATTTGTAATGCCTTTTAACCATATGGCCTCTTTTATGGCTTCAGTCAATGCTATATATTCAGCCTCTGTTGTGGACAGAGCCACAACAGATTGGAGGTGTGCCTTCCAACTAACTGCTCCCCCAAAAGCAGTAAACACATATCCAGTTAAGGACTTCCTAGTGTCTGTGTTCCCAGCAAAATCAGAGTCTACAAAACCAGTTAACTCTCCACCCTTCACAACATTTTTTCCAAAACAAAGTCCTAAGTTAGTAGCACCAGACAGGTACCTTAGAACCCATTTAATGGCATGCCAGTGGGGTTTTCCAGGGTTTTCCATAAATCTACTAACTACACTCACTGCATAGGTCAGGTCTGGTCTAGTACAGACTATTGCGTACATTATACTTCTCACCATGCTAGCATAGGGAATCTTTTGCATAAAACTGATATCAGGATCAGTTTTAGCAGCCTGATCTATTGAGAGTTTGAAATGTTGGCCTAAAGGTGTGATTACAGATTTTACATTATCCATACCAAATCTTTTAAGAACCTTAGAAATGTAATTTTTCTGGGACAAATATAAAAGTCTGGAGTCTCTGTTCCTAACAATTTCCATTCCTAATATTTTCTTAGCAGGGTCCAGGTCTTTCATCTCAAACTCAGATTTTAACATGCATTTGACTTCATCAATTAAAACTGTATCTTTACAGGCTAACAGCATGTCATCTACATATAATAAGAGATAAACAAAAGTTCCTTTTTCTTCCCTGTAATAGACACAACTATCATAACAGCTCCTCTTAAAATTATTATTAATCATGTGAGTATCAAACCTCTTATACCACTGCCTAGGTGATTGTTTAAGGCCATATAAAGATTTCTTTAAGAGACACACATGATTATTATTAGTTTCATTAATGAAACTCTCAGGAGGCTGCATATAGATCTCTTCTTCAAGTTCTCCATGAAGAAAGGCAGTCTTAACATCTAACTGTTCCAAATGCAAGTTTTCAAAAGCTGTGTAGGCTAACAGTAACCTAATTGAACTGTGTTTAACCACAGGTGAGAAAATTTCATTAAAATCAATTCCCTCTCTCTGTGTGAAGCCCTTGGCTACAAGCCTAGCCTTATTCCTGGTCCCTTCTGTTCCTAGTATGCTATCCTTTTTCTTGAAGATCCACTTGGATCCCACTAATCTGGTTCCTGGAGGTCTAGGTACCAGAACCCAAGTTTTGTTCTAATTAAGGGATTCCATCTCCTCTTGCATGGCTAATAGCGATTTAGAGGAATCCTTACTAGCCACTACTTCCTTATAAGACCTTGGTTCTTGGTAGACTATCTCATTAGTCACAGTCAAGGCAAAAGCTGTAAGCTCAACTTGTCCAAATCTTTGAGGAGGTTTAATAACCCTCCTCTTTCTGTCTTTAGCCAGATTCCAAGAATTGGCTCCACCTTGACTGGATTCCCCTGAGTCTTGATCCTCAGAGTTACTCTTTCTTTCTGGCTCTGATTGGGTGTTAACATGCTCCACCTCAACCTGAGATTCCTCTAAAGACTGGTCATTATCCTGAACTGATTTATCTTCATGTACCCGAGCCATTTGTGACTCATTAAAGGTCACATCTCTGCTCACAATACACTTATACCTTCCAGGTCCATCTACCCAAAGTTTGTATCCTTTAACCCCTTCAGGGTAACCTATAAAGATGCACTTTATTGCCCTAGGTTCTAATTTATCAGTCTTTGAATGTGCATAGGCTACACATCCAAAGACCCTTAGATAGTCATAACTGGGAGGTTTCCCAGTCCACAGCTCCTGTGGAGTTTTGAACCCTACAGCAGAGGAGGGACACCTATTAATTAAGTGTATAGCAGTAGTAGTAGCTTCTGCCCAAAATGTTTTGGGCAATCCTGAATTAGAGAGCATGCATCTAACTCTTTCTAAGATGGTTCTGTTCATTCTTTCAGCTAAGCCATTTTGTTGGGGGGTTTCCCTCATAGTTTTGTGTCTTAGAATTCCTTCCTCCTGACAGAACAGGTTAAACTCATTTGACAGGAATTCTAGGCCATTGTCTGTCCTCAGAACCTTAAGCTTTCTGCCTACTTGATTTTCAACAAGAGATTTTCACTCTTTAAATTTGCCAAAAGTATCACTCTTGTTCTTTAGGATGTATATCCAGACCTTCCTAGAGTAATCATCCACTAAGGAGAGGAAGTAGCTTCCTCTACTATGTGAGTTTACCCTTGCAGGTCCCCAGAGGTCAGAGTGGACATAGTCCAGGGTTTGTTTAGTATTATGAATTGCAGACTTAAAACTGACCCTCTTTGCCTTTCCATAGATACAATCTTCACAGAAAGGCAAATTTCCTAAGTTCTGATTACTTAGCAATCCCTGTTTCTGAAGTTCTGTAAGCCCCCTTTGACTTACATATCCCAACCTTCTATGCCATAGCACAGATTCATTTTTTATAGAACTCTGTGTAGGGGATGCTTCCCCAACAACAGTTTTTCCCAGAAGGGTATACAACCCATTCTTGATAACCCCTTTCATTATAACTAAGGAACCTTTAGTGACCCTAAGAACCCCTGCCTCAGATTTGAAGGTGTAGCCTGATTGATCAAGCATACCAAGGGAAATTAAATTTCTCTTTAGCTCAGGTATAAACCTGACCTCCTCTAACAATCTTTCAATTCCATCATGCATCTTGAGTCTAACAGACCCCAAACCCATGATCCTGCAGGACTTATTGTTTCCTAAGATTACATGTCCATCATTCAATTCAGAGAATGTCTCAAACCATTCTCTGATTGGACACATATGAAAGGAGCAGCCAGAGTCCATTATCCACTCTGTTCTTGAGTCCACTTCACTCACTGTAAGCACTTCAGCACTCTCATAACCCTCTAACACCACAGAGGCATCCCCTGCCTCTTTAGACTTGTTACCTAGGTTAGGTTTCCTTTCAGGGCAATCTTTCTTGAAGTGCCATTCTTTATGACAATGAAAGCATTTAAAATGTTTTCCCTTTGATCTTGACCTTGATTTCTTGTTTTCATTCTTGCTTTTCTTTTCTCTCTTCTCTGTTCTTTCCCTAATAGACAGACCTTCCTCTTGATCCTGTTTGTTATCACACCTATTTTGAAGTTCCCTGGTATGAAGTACTGATTGGACTTTATCTAGTATCAAAGAATCTCTACCATACATCATGGTTTCTTTTAGACTTAGGTATGAAGAGTCCAAGGAACTCATTAGGAGGATAGCTTGATCCTCATCCTCCACCTTAATATCTATATTGGCCAGGTCAAGTATGATTTTGTTAAACTCATCAAGATGCTGTCCTATTGGTGTACCAGGGGTCATCTTGAGAGTATACAGTTTGGTTTTCTTGTGTAGTCTGTTAGCTAGGGATTTTGTCATGTATCGATTTTCTAGCTTCAGCCAGATACCCGCGGCCGTGTCCTCACTGGCCACCTCTCTCAAGACTTTATCTCCTAGAGAAAGGATTAGGGCACTGTGAGCTTTCTGGAGGATGTCCTTATGGACAGCCTCCTTGTCTTCCTCTTTCGAGGAAGAGCCCTTCTTCTTTTCCCCAAGGAGGGCATCCTGTAGTCCATGTTGGACTAAGAGTGCCCTCATCTTGATTCTCCATGACCCGAAATCATTTTCCCCCGTAAATTTTTCTATGTTAAACCTCATGGTCCCCATGAACCTAAGCTCTGATACCACTTGTTAAGGTTTTTACTCGAGTTTCTATTTGACTTGGAAAATATCACAGATTTAAGTTATGAAAAAACTTTACAAGCAGAACAAGATCGTGACAAGAAAATAAAGCAGCATGCAAGAAATCAAAATAATATAAAGCAGAAAGGAAGAAAGGAAGAAACAACACCAAGATTACGTGGTTCGACCCTAGCGGTCTACATCCACGGCAGGAACGGCCTCAGTGCTTTTATTGATCATCAACCTTCACAGAGAAGCCTCAATACAGTTCTTCACAGTTCCTTCTGTTCAAATCAGTGTTTTCAAATCAGTGTTTAAAATCCACTGATTCTTTCACAGAACGAACCCTAGACAAAACCCTAGAGAACTCTCTCAAATCGCCTCTATCTCAGTCTCGGATTACAGCAGATCAGATAACAATTGAATTAGGGCAACAGTTCCCATCTTAAGCATATATATATATATATATACAAAATCAGATAACAACACGTGTCATAAATCGAACGGCCAGAGAGACAGTGGAATCCAACTAGCGGCATCACGAGGTCAGCACATGACTCAGCTGTGCACAGATCCGAATACCTTTGCCATCACAGGTGTCACCAAGTCAGCCATTGGATCATTACAACACAGAAGAAGATTAATTAAATGAATAACACAATCGGTAATATAAATTACACTTTGTATATAGGTTTTTAAAAAGAATGGTATATACAAGTAGTTTATGATATGTAACGACATAAGAAATATAAGAGAGAGAGAGAGAGAGAGAGAGAGAGAGAGAGTTGCTTTGGATGGTGTGTGCTGTAGAGGCCTTAGAATAGAGTTATTAAAAAAAAGTAGTTCATGATATGTAGCCATTCCAAAGTGATAGGACATTCATGGTTTGTGAAACAGTCGGTGCCTTCCTTCTTTTCTGTCTTCAAGACTATTTTGGTTGAATGAGTTATTGTGCAAACAGAGAATCTCTCTATACCAATATATATAATATACGTGCAGGTAATTTCAGGGATAGAAGCAGCTGTGAGATCAATGAAAGTAGGTGGTATTCGGAGAGTTGTCATCCCTCCATCCCAAGGGTATCAGAGCACCTCACAGGAGCCGATACCACCTAATGTATTTCCTCCATTCTCTCCCAAATTCTCTATTTACTACTTTTACTTTTGTTGATTGATTGTTCTGGTAGGTGTTTTTCTTTTCCTATGTTTGTAATTAAAGTGTCTCAAACTTTTCCTTTTGGGGGGAATCCCTATTTTTTATTTGCTTGTTATCATATCCACATGTTATCTTGGTTTTTATCCCCAAACTATTAAGTGTCCTTTTTAAAAAAGTAAGTGTAAAACCATTATGAAATTGATTCTCAATTGCATTTAGGACATTAAGGCTATGTTTGGTTAGTGATCACTTCTATTTACAAACAATTCATTACTATTCACAAACTACTATTTACAAACAGTTTATTACTATTCACAAACTATTTACTATTATTTCATGGCTATTCACTATTTTTTCACTACTATTTACAGATCTGAGATCACCTTGACATTCAAAAGTAGCATATATAATGTTAAATATAAAAAATGAGGTATGGATTATTGCATAGTAGAAAAAATTGAGAGGATGAATTAACATTTTCTGTTATATGACCTAGTGTACAAGTTATTTATATATACACAGCGGTACACTACACAATGGGCATGAACTCTATTTTCTGATATTTTATTGAAATGTGCCTGCTTTTCCCCCATTTTCTTTTCAGTATTTTGACAGGCAGAGGCTGTTTACTACCATTTTCAATCCAACTCGTCTTGCCAATGGAGAAGGCTCAACATTGGGGACTCTCATATTTGATATTGAGTTGGTCAGTCTAAGGCATCAGTGAAGTAGAATCCTGTAAACAGCTTTGGTTTTTACACCACTAGCTTATTATAAATGTTGTTCTACATGATTCGAAATCAGACCTGTGACAGCCTCTAGGCTCTAGGTATAATATTTAGTAAAAAATGTGAGGGACACAACCCCATGTACCAGGGTTGTGTACACAGACCGTGTCCCTAGCAAGACTCATATTATGGCGAAGCTGCAATGTACAGACTAATTGGCAAAGTCCAAATACCAAAATGGATTGTTAATAGTTTATTCCACTATGATGGGATATGATTTTGGGGGTGATTTTTTACATTCCAAACTGTTCTTTTTTACAAGACTTATCCCAAGTACATTAGCATGCGAGCATGCAGGTTTGTTTCAGGCTTCGGGGGTCCGATTGGAGGGCATCATATATCACGTGGTGCCAGAAGTCATCTTATCTGTTGTTACGGTAAGTTTGATCATCCATTCATTTTTTTTCTTCTGTGCAACTCTCCATGCCTCATGTTCATATTTAACACCACATCCACTTGACTTATGCCTCTGCCACATTCAGGGAGACAATGTAATGTGCAGAAGTCTAGTTGCAAGGGCCACTTCCTCCCAACTTTCTGGGTCGAAGTTCCCTTGAGGTTATGCCTTCTCATTTCCATTAATTCCATTTCAAAAACCACGAGAGTATAGATTGATGGTTTGAAATTTGTCAATATGATAAATAATGTTACTTACAATCTTGTGACATGGCATTAAATGATTGGAGACCATTTCTTATGTTCTAATTATAGGCCAATCATTTGAAACCACATCAAGAGATTAACAAGTGTCAAGAGGTTGATAGTAGAAGTGATGATAAATGGAAATTTTCTCTAGAATATAGCTGTTTGATATCCGGTTCTGTTGTAAAAACCGGTCCTCGGCATTTGCTTTCGAGGTTGTAAAGACTGGAGAACAGAAATTCGTAAGAGCAAACTCATCTAATCGGCCCGGCCCACAAGGTATTGGGCCACACTGATCTTTCCCTCCTATACGTAGAGGTTGTGGCCAGATTTGATTCAAGAAATTATACTTGGAACAGGTTTTTTTAAGAAAGAAATCAGTTTATTTAGTCACCTTCAAAATTATCCTTCCTTATATAATAACCATTGATTCTAGGTGTCATGGAAGTCCACTAGGCCTATTAAAGTGGAATCATGATCACAATCACGCAATCACACAATCACTAGGCTTATATATTACAAAAATATAATTTTGAAAGCAAACAGGCTTTACTTATTCGCTCCACCATTATAAGTTAAAAGAAAATAAACGAAAATGTATAAAAAAAAAAGGTCAAATATTATATAAACGAAAATGGCTTAACATTGACCATTCTTGCAAATGTTATATATTATTGTATATAATGGTTCAAGATTTGCTAAATTAATTGCATATATCGTGTTTATTGGTAAATTTAAATTCATATGCATCGCACCATAATAAAAAACCGCAATCACTCACTCTTACGTGTCTGAAGCCGCCGCCCACTAAGAACATGCATGTTGGGCAATTCAATGACAATAACATTGGGTACTAGGCTACTAGCACAATAAGATGATTCTAAAACTATAGAAAGCTCAAAATTCTTAACAAAATGGGGGTCCCCATTTAGACTGTCCAGCATTTAGATGGGATAAAATAAGAAACAAAAGCATTGTAGAAGCATGGGTTTTTTTTCTTTTATTTTTATTTTTTATCTTTTGGGGTAGTGGAAGTATATTATGTGCACAAACTAAACCATTTGTCAAAATCTAATGAAGAGTGGTTTGAATTTCCCCTTTTTCCTACTTGCTTTCTATAAGTTCGTCTTGAGTGGGGTTTTATTCGATTTTGAGAACTAGTAAATGCTTCATAATCCCCCTAGCTTTTTGGGTCTCCTCCACTATCTTATCTGACCAATTCCATCTCTCTGAAAAATCAATTTGCAGTCACCAAAGTTCCACATATCTAGAACTTCTGCAATGTGGAGGTATAATGATGCCATCTCTCTCTCTCTCTCTCTCTCTCTCTCTCTCTGTATGTGATGTGGGACCTTCCCAAAAGAAAGAATATGTCGTGGGAGGACAAAGTGATGCAACATCATAATTAAGGTGATGGACTAGTAGTTGTAACTCGATTGCATATTTTGGGGCCCAGTTTTAATTGGATCCATAAAATGCCAATAGCTGTGTCTCCATCCCATCAAGCCCCACCCAAGTGCATGGAATGAATACGGATAAATCTACAAAAGTTGACAACTTTTATGACACACCTTTCCATCCCTTTCATTTAAAGTGGGGCCAAAAGTCTAATCAAATTCGAAAAGATTAGGGCACAGACATGGGCCTAGATGCTGGGATCCTCCATTTTGAGCCAGATGGGTCCCATTCCAATGGAAAAAAACAGATACAAATAAATAGACAAAGCCCACTTGTTTTCATGGTGGAGAGTCTGTACTTGGTATTATAGCATGTGGAAAGATGTAATATAACATGTACTATGAGTCAGTTATGTCTTTGTTCTCTTTTAATATTTTGTCATATTCTCAAATTAAAAGCTTGGCCCCATCATCATTGTGACACCACTACTCAAAATTATCACCACCTTTCCTGAAGTTAACATAACAGCAACAAAAGGTCCCATTTCTACAATTGCTCCAAAACTATACACAAATACCTTCTATTTAAGAGAGAGAGCATTACTTTGTGGCTTTAATATTGGCTATATGTTTATCTCTTAGATGAAAATTAAGAGATGGGTCAGTATAATCATCTTGTACAAAAAATTCAAGATCCATCTCTAAAATTATTCCATATACATTACCCCAAAAAAATTGCTAAAAATTATTGAATTTTTTTCCCTTACATGGCCAACCTAATCAAGGCCAAGTCCTATCGATTGTGTTGGCCATTATATTTTGACCCTTTTCCTAGGTCTGATAAACTCTCGATATTATATGAAATCATTATATCATTTTTCAATTAAAATTATTGTATATGTTATTTCTTAAGATATATTGATATTGTCTTAGCTATTGTTGGTAAGCACATTATAGAATACTTATATTTATCGAATATGACTAGTAATTTCTCTCTCTCGAGCTTGAATATATCTAAATTAACCATTCAGCACTGTGAAATAATAAGAGCAATTCGATTGTTTTCCATTTGATCATCATGATCAGTCTTATCTATTAGATGATGGTTGTGTTGATAAGCATTGGTGACATAAAATAATAATAGTAATCAAAATGAGTAGATATGCGACATTAATTAATATTTGAGGTTTATAAATAAATAAATAAAATCATGATTAAAATAATAATATATAGTACGTCTGTTGGGAAGTCGAAACGGGGATCAATAATTAAGAGGGGAAAAAAAGGATGGTATATATGTAGTTGAAATATCATGATCGGTATGACTATCGAAATTTAATGAATAATTATTCGTCAATTAATGTTAAAAACATAAGAAAATTCATAATAGTCAAATTAGTTAATTAGGTCAATTATTTTTCCTCGTGCAACAAGGCATTTTTCGCACCTTAAGGTGTGACAACATGCCTCACTCGGCAGCTTGCATGCAGATCATAATCAATGACCCTTAATTAATAATTAATTTAGCTTGTGCTCTTAGCTTTGATGCGATTCCAAGGAAAATCATGCTATCTATATTATATGTTATATATATATATAATTCATGTCAAAGGCTTATAAGAGTTAAATATATAATTTAATTAAAGGCAGTCAATATGAAAATGATGCTACTAGCTATGTGGACATTTTCTTTATTAGCAAATTAATCGCGTTCAATGAGGAAATATAATTTTTATTTCTTTTTGTGAAATTACTATAATTTGTTTCAAAATTAAAATTTATGAGGAGATATACATTTAATTAATTATATTTTATTTTAATATTTTCCTTTGGGTGTGAATTAAACTCTTTTTCAATATGTGAGTTTAACACGTGGAATATTTAATTAAATAAATAAATATAAATTTTGAATTTGAATTTTAGAATTTTATTTTGATATTATCATGTAAAGTTATTATTTATATAAAAAAAAACATTAAACTTATAGAAAATTATAGATTTAATTATTTGTATTTTATCTTTTAACTCTTTTTCTCAAACATTAATAAAATATAAAGAAAATTAAGGGAGAAAGTTATACAGGATAGGAACATAAAACTGATCCTACGGAATTTTTCGAGTGGAAGATTGCTCTTAATTTTGGAAGTCAGAGACGGACAAAATGTCCCAATTATTCGATCGTAGGGTCCCACGAAGCCATAAGGCATAAATCACACGAGTCTTTCATCCAAATATTGTCACTTTCAAGCAAATAACCCCAAAATCTTCATTTTTTTAAACAATAATAACAATAATAATTTTCTCTCTTCCATATATATATATATATATATATATAAATAGGTGGACCCCAACTCGCACACGTTGTCAATATCAAACTATCAACGACTGTGGCACTATGTAGAATTATTAGGTTTATTAGTCAAAAGTAAAATAATTATAATTAGGAAAACATCATGATAATAATGAGTTCTTTTTTGGAATCTTTATAGAAAAAAAAAAATCTTTTTTGGGTAAGTTGCATGTATCCCAAACCTTATCTATTTTATTTTTATATAATAAATATAATCTTAATAATTACTCAGTTATCGGTGCACTTATCATGCTCGATCGGGTGTTGACCGAAAAAGCAAGCTGCTAGCAGAGTATGATCCTATTAATTAAGCCTAGCTTTTCTTCTCATATGAGAGCCGGCGGACTGTGCGCCCGAGACAAAATGAGAAACTTTATATATGAAAAACCCTTTATATACACATAAAAATACAAAGTTTGATGTTTTAATTCAAAATTTATGCATATGTATTAGATTCGTTAAACAAATCCTTTGAAGCACCTTTAAACTACAGTGTCATCTCATTTTTCTTCATATTTAAAAGTCACAAGTCAAATTTTTTATTTAATACATTTTAATCTCACATATTTCTTTTCCTTCTTTTTCTCTTATTTTTTTTGATATAATATTATTATATTTCTTATTTTGATAATCCAATGTAAACTTATGAATGTGGAGGTTTTGAATTAATAAAAATTTTGTACTTTTCATTAAATTTTGAAAATGATTTTGATGAAACTAATATGAATATTCTTAACTATCCACATTCAACAACCTATACTTCATAATTGTACATAATTTATTTGAAAACAGGGATGCCCATGGCATATATATTATAGATATATATATAAATATCTGATCAGTTAATAAAATTGAAATATCTGTCTTCTTTAAAAAAATGATGTCTGAACAAGAAACTATAAAAATGGTTTATTGAAAAAACGTAATACAAAAAGAACTAAAATAATCATGAAATCCTAGAGGAGAGAGAACAAGAGAGAAGTTTGCTGAGGGGAGGTGGGAGTTTTCGACTCCACCCACTCCCCCCACCACCCGACCCCACCCCACCCCACCTAAAAAAAAAAATCCCCTCTATTATCGCTGGGAGGATTTTTTGGGTTTCTAACCGACCCCATATGAGGTAGTATCGCAGTTATTTCCTGGTGGCTTTTCGTCACCACACGCACCACAGGGGGGTCTCTTTGCCGCCAATTTACTCGATGTCTGATGGGTTCTGCCTTTGGATGTGGGGGTGAAGCTCGTGGTTCACATATGTTTTCGTGTGGAGTCCATGGGTGACCGTGTTCAAGCTCATGGATATACGTGTGGAAGTGTAGCTCCATCGATAGTGACGGCGACAGCTCCTGGAACCTCCCACAGTGGCGCGCCATGCCACTCCCCCCCTTTGGATCTTGGTGTTATCCATGGTTGTTTTTCACTGTATTTTGTTTTATTGTTCTATTGGTTTTATTAACTATTGATAAATTGGAATAGACTTATTTCAATGTTAGTTCTCGTTTTTCTTTAGAGGATGCAGGTTTTGCTACTCTTCCCTCTTTTGGAGTATGGAGGTGATGATTTCCTCTCACTTTTTAGATTGTAGAGTTGGTTTTACCTAGAGTTACACTCTAAGACGAACCACAAATTGAGATATAGGTCTTATCTTGTAATCTCTGTAGGTTTTATCGCTTGAAAGTTTAGAAATTTAGACAAATGCCCACTACTATTGTGTGCGGAGGTGCTACAGATCAGTATGTTAGTTTGACTTGTAATATAGGTTTTATCTTATAATATAAGTCACAATTGTAACTTTAGTTATTATTGCAATACAATGCAGTCTATCTATATAAAAAAATGTTTATTAAGATTGACTGAATACTTAAAATAAAGATATCTTTTATTGTTGAGATTTGAGCTTCTATAAAGTGCAATGATTTCGATTTCTTAACAAGCTCCTTAAACTATTTTAATTGTCTTGACCCAAAAACGAAGAAAGAACAAAAAGTTTAATTGGCTAATTAAGCTATGCAAATCATATTACGGGTGGGCAGCGGGGCCTCGCACCCTGCTATCCCGCCCCCGTATCCGCACATGCGGGGGTGGGGTATAAAGAAGGTCCAATCCCACCCCGCATTTTCCCTCACTTCACCCCAGTTTATATATAAATATATATATATATGTAAATATAAATATTTATATATATATAATCCTAAATATATTTATATATAAATATATATTAAAATTTGTTAGACTTGTTCACAAAGTATGCGCTAGCAAATTTACAAATTATATAGTTGAAAAACTACTACACTACAACTTACACATAATATGTATAGCAAATTTAAAAGTTATATAATTTTTAAACTATAGTCATATTTACAAGTTGTAAATTTATAATTTGGGTCTAAAATGTAATTTTAATCACTTTTAGACCTAGGTATAATTTTTAAACCTAGTGAAATATAATTATTTCTTAAATAGACATGATGAAGCAGGGTGGATTAAGAATCCACCTTGCTCCCACATTGTCGGGATGGGGGTGAAAACCCCATCCTCCATCCTATGCGGGGTGGGAGGTGGAGAGGGGCTATTCCACATTGTATAATGTATGTAGCACCCACTACAACAAAATGTGACATTTGTCACCATTTCTTTTCTACCCCTAAATCATATAATCAATCAGAAAATATTAAATTTACATGATACTGACAAAAAACATAGATGTGTACTACATAATAATAATTAAATAAACATGGCCAAATGTCCGAGAAAAAGAATTATTTAAATTTATTATCATAATTTAAATTTAGTTTGTTTTTTTTTCTTTCTAAATTTGTAATCCCTTCAAACGATATTATGCCAGGCTACATAATAGCCAGAGCTAGAGTGATCACATACGCAATCATGTGTACTAGGATATCACGCCATTAATTAGGTTGATTATTTGAATTAATTAGGGCGCTGTCTCAAGCCGATGATCACTTGCTTGACGTACGTGCATGCATGCGTGATAATATTAGGCTTTTCTTGCACATGCATATTTGAAAACTATTATGGAATAGAGACATTAATCACGACTATATATACGTTTGTAATTATTAGACTTGGTTTTGGACCTAACTGATTATTTGTCATTTTCTTTCTTTTGGCCTAATTTTGGACACTCATGACCATCTAGTTAATGTTATCACAAACTATTCAACATATATACATATCGATGCTTAATTCGTATAATTTATATATATATATATATATATCATATTCAATTGATATTATAGTCCTCAGTATTTTTCGTTGTTAAAAAGAAACGATCACGACCAAAGATAGTCTCTAACCGATAGATATAATCCGAGCACATGATAATTAATTAGAAAAATATATTTATAATCATTTCTAAGGGTGATGCATGCTACTATGCCGCCTACATTGATCGTTGGGCATGCCGTCTAGTGTAAAATGTAATTTTTTTTATTCTTTTTATTTCCATATTTTTTTAGTATATTTAAATATTTTTAAGAAATAAAAAAATACATCAATACATTAAAAATCATTTCGTTAATCGATCATTAAGTTAAAAAAATAAAAATAAAAAAATTGTTTTGAAAAGAGCGATCAAATAGAACGGTACATTTGAGGTGGCATAGTAGACTTATTTCGTTTCTAATCATCACCCTCTCGATATTTATTGATGTAGCATTACTTTAGTTCAGGGGCAGAACCAGAATTTTATGTTTGGGGGGGCGATCGATAAAGTGTACGATGTATGTAAATTTTAAAAGGATGGTCATCAGTGATAGAAGTATTATGCTCTGTTGTTATCGAGCTCTCTAAACATATATTAGTTTTCGAATTGTCTACGTCTTTTTTATAAAAAAAAATTAATTGTACTTAAGTACTTGCTCATATTTTTCTATGATTTAATAAAATTTTATAGATCAAGAATAAATTTGAGAACTTTCTAATAAGTAATAATATAACGCTATTACATTTTTAACAAACTATATCTCACAATCATACAAGTTAGAGTAAAATTAAATAAATGAGTATAATCAATTAATTTTACAATCATATAAATTTATAATCAATTTTTTTGCTAGAATTAGACTATTAGAATAACTGCAAGATTACATGAGTTAAAATTTGGATTTAAATAAAAATAAAAGTTAAAATATAAATAGATGTATATGAAGATTTAGATAAATAATTTTAGTAAAAAATTGAGGGGGGTAATTTATTTATTTTTTAAAAAAATTTAAGAGAGAATTTTAATTATATATATATAAATTATATATATATTTATATTAGAATTACTGTTTTTGAAAATGTTTGGGGGGGCTACATGATACATGGGTCCGCCCCTGCTTTAGTTAATTATTGGTAATTTCATCCAAATTACTCAACAACGTACATGCATTTTCTATATATGTAGAAATATAATTAATTAGATAGTTCACACACACACACACACACACACACACACACACACACACACACACACACACACACACACACACACACACACACACACACACACACACACACACACACACACTAGAGAGGAGTAATGTGCAAGGAGCAATACTATAGAGCAACCACACTCAAGCACACACACTCACATGAACAGTAGTATGTTACTGTTCATGCTACTGTTCATGTGAGTATGTGTGCTTGAGTGTGGTTGCTCTTAATTATTTTTCATGTGCAAAACATGTTTTCTTAGTCTCACACACACACACACCACACACACACACACTAGAGAGGAGCAATGTGCAAAACATGTTTTCTTAGTCTCACACACACACACACACCACACACACACACTAGAGAGGAGCAATGTGCAAAACATGTTTTCTTAGTCTCACACACACACACACACACACTAGAGAGGAGCAATGTGCAAAACATGTTTTCTTAGTCTCACACACACACACACCACACACACACACACTAGAGAGGAGCAATGTGCAAAACATGTTTTCTTAGTTTAATGAAATAGTTATAAATGATATGTTTTTATAAAAAAATAAATTTCGATCAATAATGCAATGCATAGAAGAAAAAAAATGAAAGTTCTAATAAATATTTAACGGGCAATAAAAAGAAAATATCTTAATAACGAGAGAATTATATATATAAAAGTAAATTATAAACTAATTTGAAGTGATAAAAGATAATTATTTAATAATTCTTATAATTCCATTTATAAAATATTATTATTTAAATTTAATGTTTCATAATAAATTTAAATTAAGAAATAAATAATATTTATTCAAATAATTGTATTTACAAATGTAGTTGGCAAGCAGATCTAAACTTAAATATTTTACATTTCATTATATATATATATATATAAAGAACAAACATAAATTTTAAATCATATATCTATATAAATTTATATAAATTCATATATGATATAAATTATAAATTATATAATTGATCTAAATTTATATATATGATTTAAATTCATAATAATTTAGATATAATTTAAAATTATATATCTAACTAATTTCATTTAAATTTTAAATTATATCTAACTAATCTTATCTAAATTTTAAATCATATATAGTGTTTTGAATATCTAGTGTTAAGTAGCCATTAAATTTAATAAAAAAAATATTAAAAAAATTAACAAAAAGAATCTATTAAATAACTATTAAATAGCTATTTATTATAATAAAAAGATATAGCTTCTGGCTTACTGGCCATGCTTACCTTATAGATATGTAAGGAATATTCAACTCTCTAGCATTTGTATCGTTACGTACACGAGAATATTCCCCCATATGGAGTCCCTTATTGGTCTATCTTTTACTTATTATAACCACGTTGCAATAATATTAATTACAACACAAATAACAGCACTAATATGGAATTAATATAAGCTGAAAGAAAACAGTACCATAGGTGCAATAATATGGAATGAGGTAGGATGGCCCACTGAATTAACAAAAATGATGGGGAGAAGTCACATCTAAGAGCACTCACTCACATGAACAGTGATATGCACTGTTTATGTCACTGTTCATGTGAGTGAGTGCTCTTGGATGTGGTTTCTCCCTAACATATCTCCTGAATTAATGCATTAACCTCTCGATCTACCTATAAACAAAAATCACAATAGATGACAGACAATCTGATCATATTTAGATGACGCTGATTAACACAATTAAGAGTCCACTATAAGAAAAAAGAGCAATATTTGTGATCGTTATTAACTACGATAATGATTATTTACAATATAAACAAATTTTATTTTAATAAAAATTATCATTTTTATGTGAAATAATGAGTCGTAAATAAATATTTCTTTTTGTAATAATAATAATAATAATATACGCACAATATTCTCTACACCACCTTATATAATCGTGTTTAATTACAACAAGAATATTTATGTAACTAATTGATCTTATTTGTATGAAATAATATAATATAATATAATATATATATATAGTAAATCATTATAAGAATTACGGTGGGTCTACCATTTATGACAACAATTAATGCGTACATACAATCTTAAAGTAATCTAAACGACATCTTCATGATCTGATCATGAGAAAGCATTTATATGATATGCAGTAGTAATTAAATTAAGGCAAGAAATCACAAGTGTATCGTGTTATGGACAGGCCGGGGGGCATGCATGTGGCCGTTGCCATTCCCGTGGGATTAATGTACTACTACGTATCTCGTCTGACCCATGCAATTTCTTTTTACGGAACATCCAACAAATAATATTTAAGGAGCAAGCAGTACAAAACTATATATATATATATATCTATCTATATATATAAAGAGTCTATCTAACAGAAATTCTTGTTTTAACAGATCTAAAATTGTTGGTTTAACAAAAACTGTTAAGTCATTTGTATTGTATATAAACGTCCGTTTGTAAACAGAAAATTTATGACAATAATGCTATTTATTGTCATTAAGCTAATTTATCGAAATAATGCTTTATCCATTAAAACTCATTTAATGTCTATTTAGTCACTATTTAATACGGAAACGCTACTCAATACTCAATCCATTAAGCCCATTAGCCAAAATAATGCTTCTGCCATTAAAATTAATTAAACCCCTTCAACTTTCTACCGCATCCAATTAAAATCAATAATTTAAACACAATAATTTAAATTCCTTTAAGCCCATTCACCAAATAATACATTCCTGCCATTAAATTTAATCCCACCGCTTCATCTTGCAATCTCTATTCATACCCTGCAACAACAATCAATACTCAGTTATGTTTATCAATAAATGACAATATTTAATTCAATCCGTTCATATTCATATAATGTTAACATAAAACTCATTTAAAAGTTAAAAAGAACATAAATTCTATATTTATCCCCATTCCTCATTCCCAATCTCATTCCTATTATATATTCTCAACGTACCCTCTTTTTTTTTCTATGTTCTTTTGTTTGGTTATTTCTTCAAATCATGTGTTTTTCCTGATTTGTTAATTTCTTTTTAAATTCATGTTTTGTTTTGATATTTCTTTCAGTTTTGTTATTTGAGAACATACTTTCAAAACATACATTGTATGTTTATGTATTGTTATTTATTTGATATTTAATTTCTTTCTGCAGGACAGTTCATTACGAGGTTGCCATCATCTTTTTTTTTTTTTTGGTTCTTCATCATCATTTGAGTTTGTAAGTTTTTTCCATTCTTCCACTGTTCGATCTTTCTTTTATTGTTTTGTTTTGCATGTCCTTTTATTTAGTTGTTCATCTTCTGTTTTTAGTTGTTTTCTTTTCAGGTGCTGGTGTTGTGTATTTGGAGCTTATCAATTCTTTAGTTCAACTTTGTAAGTATATGTTTTATCATCAATCCAATCACCATTCATATTTTTTCTTTTTCTTATCAATGAATAGATCTCTTTACTTTTTTTGGGTATGTTGTTTGATGTTCTAAATTCTTCAAATAAAATTTCCTGTTATAATTTATTTTTTAACTATAAATTTTTATAATCTGTTTATTTCCAAAAAGAGATTAATCACAATGTTGACTATTTTTTGTGAATAATCTGTTTATTCACAGTGTTTATTATTTGTGACAAAAAAATTATCAAATTTTTATTTTTTAATCAGTTTTTGTGAATTAATCTCTTTCGAATTATTATTTTATTTTCTTAATCTATTTTTTTGTGAATAATCAATTGATATTCAAGTATTTTCATTGTCAATCCATACTATGCTAAGCCTACAACATATTATTAGATTTTAGCATTTCATTTAGGTTTTTGTTGTATGCATTCTCTTTAGATAAGTATTTTCTTAATTTTTGAATCTATGTTTTAATATAGCTTATCTATGTTTTTTTCTATTTTTTTATTTATTTTTATTTTAAAAATATGTTTTTGTCACCACGTCCAGAGAAATTAATATCAAGATAAAAATTCAGAACAAACTTAGATTAGAGAAGAGCAAATCAAACCAAAACTAGATGGACCAAATCCAAACCAAACAGTAGGAAAAAAACGCAGTAGAGAAATAGAAACACAATTCTTGATATACAACATCCTAAATAGCAAGAAAAAAGCTGAAAATAAATTAGAGATTATGAAAAATAAAAAACCCAGATCCAAACCAAAAGGAAAAAAAAAACTTGAAAAAAGGCGGCACCTTTTCTTAAGCAAAGCAAGAGTCATAGGGGTACTTCCTCGGGGTACTTCCTCATGACCATAGGAATGGCCGCAACTACAAGAAATCGAAGATGAGGTCGGCGATGATGGTCATGGACTAATGATCAGGAATCTAGGGTTTGATTAGGAATCTAGGATTTGATTATAAAGGAAAAACAGTAAACCCAAATCTAGGAGAGACTAGATCGTTGAGGGATGCTAAGATTTTCGGAGAGAGAAAGAGAAAGCGAGAGAGAAAGAGAGAGAGAGAGATGTCTGGGTGGTGGAGAAAGAGAGGGGGGGAGGGGAAGAAGGCGAGAGAGAGAAGAAATGGGGAGTGTTAAACGACGTGAAAGAAAAAAAGGGGGGGGTAGATGACGATGAGAAGGGCTTTTGACATTTTTATTTCATGTAAAATGATCCAATAATAGTATATATAAATATAATAATATATATAAAAACAAACCATTGATAATTATATATAAACATAATCCTAGATGTTAAGTTATATCTTATAGAGTTTAATTTCAAAATTTTATTTCTGTTATATAATTAATAGTTTAATTTTTTAAAAATTATTTTTAATTTTAAAATTAATGCATTATTTATTTTTGAAGATGATAAATATAAGATATATACAATTAACTATAATTATATTAAATTAATAATAATAGGCAATAAATATAATTAATATATTATATATGTTTGATATTTAATTAAAATATATATAATCAAATAAATTTGCATATTTAAGAATTTTCATGTTACAAATTATAATATAACATTCTTTTATATAAATTATAAATTATATAATTTATTTCTTCGTAAAAATCATATCCTGAACTAACATTTTTTTAATGCTTCAATCAAAATAATCTTAAACAAGTTTGATAAAACTATGGGCTATATTATTTATAAGACCATCTTATTATTTTTATTAATACTATTTTTTTATAATATATTAAAATTATGTAATTATTTATTATTTACTTAATTATGAATAATTAACAAATTATTGTTTATAAGATGACCTTCTGTAGGTAAGCAAGCAGTAGAACAAGATAATTTAATAAGTTGCAACATTAGTTTATTCTCAAAAATATAAACAAGATAGCGTTTGTAAATAATTATTTGATATAAAAATGACTCCTAAGGATAAGAATGTATTCATTTTTATAGAAAATAATCATTCTAGAATTATCAAAGAAATCATATAGTTTTGAATTAATCTTTTTGTTAAACTTATATTAAACTTATCTCAATCAATTTTACTAAAGCTATAAATATCATGACTTTCTATGAGACTATTTTAGTGTTTTAACTAATATTTTTATCTAACAATTTATTAAAGAATGTAATTATTATTCTCTATTTAACTATTAATTACTATTACTTGTTAATTATTTGTTAGAATTTACATTATTTACTCTATATATTAAATTAATTATTGAAATCTATTTTTTATAAAAACCATATTATATTTTAAAACCAAAAAAATAAAAAATTAAACATAAATTAAACAAACAATAAGAAAAAGAATCTAAAAGAAATAATTAAAAAAAATTAGTTGAAATAAACGAAGCAAACGTACTTTGTACGTTATTTTCACCTAGCATATATATATATATATATATATATAGAGAGAGAGAGAGAGAGGTACTTCATGACTCATTCATGATGCATTACGTACGTACCTGCGTAACTTAATTTTCCCTATCCCAATATTACTAAATTTTGTCGGCACGTACGTACGTAGTTTATTTTTTCTTTTTCAAAAAACATTTCATTAAACTCAAGGAGGAATTATAAATTGCATATTCATTAAAAATATATATATATCTCTGTAATAGATTATTTATATTAAAAATAATTATTTATTATAAAAATAGACTCATTTTAAATAAATAAATAATTGACTATAAATAAATAATTTTCTTATAATAATTATCTAATATAATAATCAGATTAACTACATTCTTAACAAGTGTGTGTACAAATTCATTACCTTTTCTTCTTACAAATAAACATTTCAGTGTTCTACTGAAGACAACTTCTCCTTTGTGTCACTAAGGATCATCCCAACTCTATACGTACGTTGTTAATTCTTATTTGCAGTCTAGTGCTCTATGAGTTTTGTTTGGATTTAGAAATGAGATAAAATTATATGAATTTAGATAAAAGATAAAAAATTTAATAAATATTTTTTTTTAATATTATTATTATTTTGAGATTTGAAAGGGTTATATAATTGATTATATTTTATGTGAGAATTTAGAAAATTTATCATAATAAAATGAAATAAGATAATATTGGATGAATTTTAAATCCAAACAAGAGCTAAATAATAAATTAATGCCACCACACACAGAATTAAGATATTAAATAAATCTTTATATTATTTAATAAAGATTAGTGTTAGTTACAATTGCTAAATATACAAAAGATAGGCTTCAATGAAAATGAATTTTTCGATACTTTTTTAAGAAGGAGTTTATTTTTCAGCAAAAGTTTGTGTAAAATTTATCTATTTGAGACTTCTATAAATTAGTTTTTTCTGTTAAATTTTTAATACTGTAAGAAAAATGTTTAATTAAATACAAAATATTACGGTATATTTTATAGAACCTCTATTTTATTATTATTAAGTCAATAAATACAGCATGATTTTAACATCATGTTCATCTCATCATCATGAAAGTGATCTTCTCTTTTATAAGTCTCAAATGTTAAGAGTATCTTAAATATTTATAAATAATAACAATATAATTTTTTTTATAAGATATTAATAAAATAATAAGAAAAAGTTTATAAATAATATTAAAATAGTCCGAAAGCAATTTAATTACAAACATAGCCTTTAGATGTTGGCATACCCACTGCACGTTGTTCCCAACTCTAACACTAAGAGCTTGTTTATGATTGTGTTTCGAGGTTTAAAAAGTATTTTTAAGTAGTTAAAAGTATTTTTTTTAAAAAATAATATATTTGGTAATTTTATAAAAATGCTTTAGCAATTAAAAAAAAACTAAAAATCAACTTTTTCAAAAATCACTAAATTGGAATTTTTATTAAAAAGCTCCAAATTAAAATTTTTATCAAAAAACACCAATTTGAAAATTTTATTAAAAAGCTCATGCGGATAATTATCCACTTTTAAAAAATCGTTGTAACTAACTCTAAAAGCATTTTAGACATATGGATTACAAACAGTAAATAATTTTTTAATAGTAGAGCTTATTATATTAAGTTTTAACCTACAAACCTTAAGTAAAAAATAATATTTCCTACCACAATCTCAAACATCCACTAATACTATTACTCCCCACATAATTTGTGAATTCTGCCCACTCATTATATCTTAGGCTCTCCAATTATTTCGTCATGTGTTAAAGAGTGGAGGAGGTTTTTTTTTTCTTTTTTATCTAGGACTCTTTTAAACTTTGAATGGTGAGGTAAATAAAATGAGTTGAAATGATTTGTAATTAATAATAAAATTATTGAATTAAAATAAAATGATTTCATCTCACCTATATCCAATCGGCTCCAAGACTTTAATTAGTGGAAGCAATGGCATTTTACTACTTTTATTTATGAAAAAAGTTATTTGTAATTATGACTTATGCAAATATTGTATAATTATTTTAAAAAAAGTTAATAAAATTTGGAATCTATATATAGAAAAATTAACTTTTTTTAATAAGAGAATCTATTTTTTTTAAATGGTTATATAATAATTACATATCTCACAATTGTATTTAGAACTTTTTATTTTATTATTATTATCTCACTTACGTTCCAACTAATTTGCCTTGTATATTCCTACTAATTTTTTATTTTCTTTTGAAAAAGAAAAACAAAACAAAATACTGCCCCATTTTTATTTAAACTCTTTAGAAAAAAAATGGTGTAGATTTTGACGTTAATTAGTTTACAACGAACGAAAGTGATGGGTCAAGAGTAGGGGTGAACATAAAAGCCAATGCCCGACCCGACCCGATTAACCGCTTTTGTTCCGACCCGAAATTCTGACCCGTTGTCGGTTGAATCGGGTAACGGGTATTACCCGTTACCGATTAAAACCTATTTCTATTTATTATTTTGTTTTCAGAACCTAATTCTCGATTCGGAACTGGAACCCAAACCCCCCTATCCATCGGCGATCGTTGAAGACTATCGACAACCGTCGAAGACCATCGGTGACCATTGGTAACCTCCCCATCGGTGACCATCGAAGAGCAAAAAAGGTACCTCTTTCATGCGAACTTTTCCCTATCGGGACTCGTCAACATTATATCCAAATCTATCGAGATCAAGCAAACATTTTCTAGAAAATACTAGGTTATTTGCGGGGCACAAATTGGGAACTTGAGAGTTGGGTTTTTGCGATAGAGAAGACTCAGAAGAGCAAGTTGGTGAATCTCAAAGGCTGGAGCAATCGTTGCAAATGGTGATGGAGATTTGGGCAAAACGGCCATAAGAGACCTCATATTTGACACCAAACAACTTCCATAGGAATCAGACCATGGGACAATTATTCCTTTTGAATGCGTTAAGGTTAAGTTTCTGAATGAAGAACAGTACGAAGGCGACTAACTGCGTTTGTACATAGAGATGGCCATGGAATTGGTGGTGCTGTTGCAGGGGGAGGAAATTTTCCGTGTTGAAACTCTCTCCAATGTCATCTTCTTGGGATTTTCTTCTTGTTCTTAAAAGTACGTTGCTGTTGTTTTTAATTCTTGCTTGAGCTAAATACATCTGTTGATGACGATGAGATGCCGATGAGGAAACCGCAACGAAGTCTTCATCAACGTTTTGGGGGGAATGGCCATTTGTTGATGACGAAGAGATGTAGCCGTGAGATCTACTTATCAACTAATTGGTCAAACGGGTGAATGGGTGAGCGGAAGAAATAATTAGCGGGTCGATTCAGAAGTGTCTCTATCGGTTGGGTCGGGTCGGGTTGGATCGAGTGAACAGCCCTAGTCAAGAGTAGTATCTTCCACGTGCAGAAATAAACCTAATTAGGAATTAAGTTGCTGTTTCTTCTTTATTGTTTTCTATGAAAGGACGGTGTCCCAAACATTTACGAAAAATATCGCATTTATGGTGGAAAATCGATTTCTTTTCTTTTTACCCTATCTAACAGCTTGTTTCCTAACTTGCAAGAAAGGATTTCCAGAACAATATAATTATGGTATAGGCTGTAAGTAGCTGCTGATTTTGACAGCAATTCCACCCCCAAACTGGAATAAATATAATAGTAACTTTATGTGATGTATATACTACATTAATAAAAAAGAGTAGTGATAGAAATATTATTATTTTATAATTTATTAGTGTATTTAAAAATGTTATATTTTTATTATTTTCTTTTAAATATTTTTTAACATTTTTAATAATTAAAAAAATATACAAATTTATTAATATTCATTTTCTTAATTATTCAGTAAAATAAAAATCAAATAAAAAATTGTAAAAAAAATAGTAAAATAATAGTAATACTATATATCATTATTGATTAAAAAATGAATATTTGTAATAATGTATTTATGATGAAAAAATTATTTATAATAAAAATAGATTTATTTTAAGTAAAAATCATTATTTTATTAGAAATAATCGACCACAATTAAATAATTTTTTTAGTATATTATGTTTAATTTATAAATTTATTTTATATAATCTATTTATTCGTAGACTATTTCTAAAAAATAAAAAAAAGTTTTTTTTTTTTTTTACCTGTTTGAATTATTAATAGAGCGGTCAAAATCACTAGAACGTACGTTATTGATTCCAAACCGCAAGTACATGATTTTTTTTTTTTTTTTTATGCCGAAAGAAAAAGAAAACAAGAAGAAAGGACCATGCATGATATTGCAACGTACAGGCATCATCCTGAACAATATTGCAACGGTGTCGCTTTCATAGCTAGACTCACATGCATGCATCCATCCATCCATCTGATCAGTACTACGTCGCCGCCTGGCGTGTCTCAGACTTTAGACCTAATTGGCATTATTCAAATTCACGTTTCAGTCAAATCGCTTTCACACTATAATTGTGGTGCATGCCAAGCTGGCATCTTTACACCAATCACCAAACCTCTTTATTAAGATATGCACACCCATGATGATCTAAAAACAATACAAATTATTCAATATATTATATTAATATATATATATCTATAAGATCATCATGACATTATTATGGGTTTGGACCGTCTTAAATTGATCAGCCTCCTATAAACTAGCAGCTAGGATGTGCCACCAAATTTTATTAATTAATTATAAGATATGTATAGGGGAGGAGACATTGGAACAAACGAAAAAGGAAGAGATTATAATTAGTCTTGGGTTTAGTCAAAGAAAGGGACCGTCAAATTGAAGCAATGTTTGAAAAAATCAATAATAATATTGTAGTGCAAGTTTTTCTTTGGTTTCCATTTGGAAAAAGATAGATAGATGCCCTAAGAAGGACACATCCCATCTCTTATCGTGAATTTTGTTTTCAAGTAAAATGGCGACAAAAATCATTACACATCCACATCATAATTGAGCCGACTGATCAAATAATTAGCTTTTTATATTTTTTTGTGGGGAGTGACATTATTTGGCTAAAGTACATGACTGATGACAACTCCGAAGTGGTCTGTATGGAACAGGTACAAAAATTTTCAATGTCGTGTTCATCCAGCAGCCTCCGAAAGAGAACAAAATATCCAAAGAAATTGCGCATCCAATGAAGACATTGGGATAATTTCTAGCATATTTATTGTGTGTGGTGTATGCGTTGTCAAAATCGAGCTAGCTAGCTAGCTTAAATAGTCTTGATCTTGGTCGAACGAATCATTATAACTTATCTGACGTACATGACCATTTTTATAAAAAATAGAATTTCGTGGAAATTAACCCTGATCATGACTCACCACCCACGCTTCAGCTTGGCATTATTACTTATTAGGGTTCCATATGATCTACAGCTTGTTAATTCATGGTCAAGACTCAAGATCGATGGAGATGCATATTGCATGATTTGTATCATGAGCACCATATTAAAAAATAAAAAAATAAAAAAAATGAAAAATAAAAAGAAAAGAAAAAAACAGTGGTAATTAATTTACTAGCTATCAAATCATGTCTTGTCATTTTTTGTTCATGACTTGCACAGATCATTAAAAAGAAGTAGCTAGCTAGGAGCTTTCAATATTCACGGTCAATTAAAATTATGTTTGGATAATGACATGAAATAATCTTCAGATTTTTTATAAATAATAATAAAATATTAAATTATATTAGTCAATAATAATAAAAAATAATTAAAATTAAAATTAAAATAATACATAATATTTGAATATTATGAAGTACATATTCTAAATTCAACATCATGCGTGCTCTTAAGAATTAAATTAAAAAATAAAAAGAAGAAAAGTTTCTGGGTAGGAGAAAATTAAGATCAGTAAGTACTGATAATATATATATATATATATATATATCATTATACTTTTCAAATACTTCTAGACATAAATTTCGAAGAAATCCAGTGAAATGACAAAAGGAAATTGATGAAGTGGCAATGAATGTTCCATCAAGAAACAATATATAGCATGCATATTCGGGAGCGGGCCATTTGGCAGCAAATTTATATGGTTGAATTAAGTGTGAAACCGACGACAATTTGAGCTTTATATTTTGCATAAGATGATTCTTTATAAACATAACAACGACAGATACAATTGCCTAAGGTAGTTGGCATCCACGAACACAAAATGGTGGCGTCAAATCATTTTGATCTCAATGACGGACATCCTTTTTCTTCTGTACTGTATTTATAAAAAAAATTAAAAAATACAAATTAGGTCCATAATCACAACTTAAGCATATCTTCTGTATATCCTAAATTTAAGGTTTCTGGTGGGACCCAACTTCTCTTTCTTTCACTTTCAAACCAAAGCATAACAACTTTATGTCAGTCATGACTTCCGTTTAAAAAAAAAGTTATACAAACTTGGAGTAGAGTGGTTTTTGTTTCAATCTCAATCAAACATGTTTTACAAGATTATCATGTTTAATTTTCATGAGAGATCATATCAAAACCTATTAAAGTGCACTATAAAAAGAAAATGAACTAGCGATCAATTAATTGCGATAAATTATTTATTAAAATTAATTAATTGTAAATAAATAATTTTTTATAATGACAAGGAAATTGTCTATTACCTGGTTTAGTGAAAATCTTGTGAGAGAAGTTGCTTTTCTTTTGCCTTTGTTTTGTTTTATTTTTTTCAGGCCATCCGGCCTTGAAGTTAACATCATAAGAACAGGACTGTAAGGTGTTTGTTTTCTTTCTAGGCTGTCAAGATCCACATTAGGAGGCCATGGCCTTATCCCATGCATGTGTGACAACTACTTTTTTAAACCATCATAAAATCTTTCCAAGTGGCTTTCAAAAGCAACCACCTTTCAAGATAAGAAAGGAGAAACAAAAGACTGGCCGTTTATAGTGGGCTATTGATGCTACAAACACTACTTTCAAAAGGGAGATCGGCATTTCCGTGCATTTTATTTTGTTCGGTACTCTTGAGAATATTTTTTAATGGGGGCATCCAGCTGATCTTGGACATGTGACATATATCTGGTAAAAAACTAGATCAAATTAGTATACAGTAGAAGCAATATTACCTCGTCGATCATCATGAATTTTTTACCGTTGTTGTCTATCCGAAATCATCCCTTCAATGGTAGAATATACTATGCGGTAATATAGTGGAGCAACACCTATATACATATTTTCCAGACTAGAGAAAACTCTTTGAGAGATAGATTTTCTGTTTGTGAGTCAAGTCATGTCTCACTCACAAGGGGGAGGAACTATTTAAGTATAACTCTGTGGTAGCTATTAAGGGCCAGACATCAAGGCTCATCAAGTGGCTATCAAGTTACTTTATAACCTCAAGAGAAGAGAAATAGGTATTCACTATAGGTGCCCCTTTCTTATAATATCTAAATGCTTTGAAGATTCATGTGTTAATTAATGATAGATATTGTTCCAAGCTGCTAATGCAACCAAAATCATGTGTACTTCTCATATGCAAAGTATTCGTGACCATGTATGTATCATATATATATATATATATATATGGCTTCCTTAGGATATTTAGATCGCCACCCATTGCATGTGAACACCAATTTATTAAAGTCCTTTAGATGTTTGAATTCTCAAATACTTCAAAGTCCCATGAGATTTTCAACCATACTCTTTCAATAATCGACATAAAATAATAAGGAAGTAGTACTGAACAATATTAAGCTCCCAAATTATAATCAAAACTCTGATAAAGTCCAATGCACTTCAAAATCTGATGATCTGTTCCAACACATAAAGTGAGAATCTAATGTAAAGTTGATTCATATTTGATTTGGGCTATGATGATCTAGCTCCTTCATCTAGGTTTTATTATTTGCTTTATTTATTATCAAGTCATATGGTCGATCCATGGTTTGTTTGCTTAGCTACTTTTGTTTTCTTTTGAGGTGGTTAAAGATATAGCCTTGAAGGGTATAGATAATTGTGATGATGAAAGGAAGCAATAAAAGCAATAATAGGAGAGAGAGAGAGAGAGAGAGAGAGAGAGAGAGAGAGAGAGAGAGAGAGAGAGAGAGAGAGAGAGAGATGATGATGGGGGGTGGTGGACGTGGGAATCCATCCGTGATCTACATTTGTTTGCTCACTTTCTTTTGGTGGAAACTCCTTTTATTACTTTCATCTTCTTCCTTTGCTTTTTATTCGTGGGGGAATTTAATTAAGAAGATGTCACGCAGTCTTGGACAGTACAGTGGGACATATGGCTATTCAATAGGACTCCTAACTTTGGTGAGTTTGGTGGAATCAAAGTTTATTGGTTGCTGAAGAGTAGAGTTTAGGCATCAATTATAAATAATTCCACATTTCCAAGTATTACCAATTACTTCTCCTTAAACACAAATAAATTCCTATAAAAAAATGATAATTCTCAAAAAAATAACTTCCATCCTTTCGAGTAAATTAAAGTAATTCTTAAATTAGATGATGACCAAGTATAGAAAACTTAGGCAAATTAATGTATGAGAAAATTTGCCTATGTTATAGTAAATTGGAACACTACCACATAATTGTTTTAAAAAAGTGAATTAAATATGAATTTTATATAAAAAATAATAATTTTTACAATTATACATAGAATTATTCTATAATTATAAAAATTCATAATTCCAAATTAATTACCATTTATATGGAGTAACGTCCCTAGACACGTACATTAGTCGGTGTGTCACACGATTCAATGTATTGACTCCCAAATTTTTTATAAGATTCAGATTTAGTTTTTTTTATAAATAATTTTATTTTATTTAATTACTATATATTTTTAAAAAATTTATAAATGAAAAAATTCAATCGCTTGCAAAACTCATTTTAAAAACCGAACCTATTACCTAGCATATGGTTTGTTTGGATGATAGCTACCTAGGTAACAGAACATAGATCGTAGACTACATTAAATTATGAAATGCAACTCTAGACTTCGTAGATAAAGCATTAATGTTTGGCCCTCACACCCACATGCGGTGTTCCTGTCCCCATATTAAAAAAAAATAACCAAAATATATATATATATATATATTTACCAGCCTAGTTGTCCGTACACAGAGGCACCAGTTACAGAAGGGACAATTATTATACGGGGAAACTGCAATGAAACCGTAACGGGTCCCACCTTCCTTTCGCAACAAGGGCTGAAACCCTCCCACGTGCGACAAAAGTGGACCCCTACAGTCCTACCAAAGGTCACGTTCGCAACGAGTTCCGTTTTAAAAAAAATAATAATAATAAATTAAATAAAAAAATCATACACACAATATATTTTATAATATTTATATAATATAAATTATAAACTAACGATATTTTTATAAATTATTTTATAAAATTAATATTATTTTATAAAAATATTCTTATTTTAAAATACATATTATATAATATGTTGAACAAATTATTATGAATTTATCGTTTTTCTTAAATAAAAATTAAAAAGGTTTCCAAATCTGACTAAAGTGGATTGGACCTCAGCATCTGCCAACGTGGCGTACCTTGGAGAAGACACCACTTGTGTCATTACGTGGCGGATACGCCGCACGTCATTGACCGAACGTTGTCACTAGCCTGTAAATGTGATCCCGGACAGGGACAGTAACTTTTGAATTCCGTAAAAGTCCCTATATTTTCTGTTCAATTTCGGAAACACCAGACAGAATAAAATAATAGTTTATTTATTTATTTTATCTTTTCTTCCGTGTTTTAAAGCGAATCTAAGAACAAAGCTGCATATAAAGTTCTCTCTCTCTCTCTCTCTCTCTCTCTCCGGAAGTCTTCGACTTTGCCCTCTATCTAAAAGAACACAAACCAAAGCCTATAATAAACCTCATTATTTCATTCCCCTCTTTCATTTGCATGCTCTGCCTCATCCTCTCTCTCTCTCTCTCTCTCTCTCTGTGAGAACGAGAAGAAACTGATCTCACAAGTCACAGAAAAGCAAAAGAATACCAACGTTCATGGCAGTTGAAGCTCGGTATATGTATCGATTTCCTTCTCAGTTACTCACAAACAGGTACCTTAAGTCTCCATATCCAACTTTCAGTCATTCTTTTTCCTTCTTTGGGTAAGAAATGGCTTGATTTGGTTACTTTCCTGATGCTGGTTGGATTTTTGCAGAGGTTTTATCAAGCCTAATCAAGGAAACGCCGATATATACAGTGCCCAGATGTATTCTGGGCTACCTTTGGCTGGCACAATGCCTGAACGGCTCCCACCTTTTACGCAATCCGTAGATTACAATCTGGGTTCGGCGAAAACGTTCGTCAATAAGGCTGATAGCGGGCTCTCCTATATGAGTATCCCTGATCATAGAAAGCGTCCTACGGATTCGATAAATGAGCTCAGTGCCCTGACAGTCCCTCAAAAGAGAACCAAGTTATCCGGTTCGCCATCTTTTATCGACCGGGACATTATCTTCCAGTCGCAACAACAACAAGAAGGAGAGATCGATTTCTTCTTTGCCCAATATGTAATTATCTAATCTTTACTGTTTTCAAGTTATTTTTTTTAGTTTTTCTGAATCAGGCGTTTCAGTTTTCATTGTAGGGCAGCAACAGAAACGTTCTTGATAACTATGATTTTCTTTTTGGTCGTGATATTCAATGATCTAATAAATCCTCTGTTGATATCTTAACAGGCAGAAAAGTTAAGTTCGAAACTTGAGGAGCAAAAAAGAATGCTGGTCTCGGCATTCCAGGAAAACTTCACGAAGAAACTGAAAGAAAAGGAGGAAGAGATTCAGAGGATGGGAAAGCTGAATTGGGTCCTTCAGGAAAGAGTGGAAAGCCTGTGGGTGGAGAACCAGATTTGGAGGGACTTGGCGCAGACGAACGAGGCCATGGCCAACAGTCTACGCAACGATCTAGAGCAAGTGCTGGCGCACGTGAGCAAAGACAGCGACGCGGAGTCGAGCTGCGGCAGCAACGACATGGGGGGCCAGTGCGGGGCCGCGGATGATGGCGGAGACGAGGCGGAGACGATGAAGGATACGGCCGTGTTCGGCGGTGTCGGCGTCGGCAACTTGAGAATGTGTAGGCAGTGTAAGGTGAGGGAGTCAAGGGTGTTGTTATTGCTGTGCAGGCATCTATGCCTCTGTACCACGTGCGGGTCCAATGTTCGCAGTTGCCCTGTATGTCATTCTGTCATCAATGCCAGCGTGCATGTAGATTTCTCCTAGTGTGGAGAAAAAAAAAATCTAGGGTTTTGAAAATACCTGTTAGATGAAGGGAAAAAAGGAAAAAAAGAATTACAGAAATTGTTTCTATTTTTGTTTCTGACTAATTTGGTACATATTTTGTTAATGTTTTTTTGTAAATTGCTTCTGGTGGCCATATATTTTCTTGATTGTTGGATTTGGCAATGTGGTAATTAGGAGTTCTTCCGTGTTGCAAAGGGAAAGCTTGATAATCAAAATTAGGTTATTAATTCATTTTTTTTAGAACCCATAACGCAAATCCATGCCATCTAAAATGGGTAAGGGAAAAAAAGGAAATGAAAGTAGTACAAAGTTTTTTCTTAGAAATATTATGCCCCACAAGTGTCACGCATATACGTCTACATTGTCTGTTGCGGGGGGCAGAAGATAAGTCTTTTTCTAGGCCGTGGTGACCCTCACTATGCGATGTTAAAAGTTATCTTGGGTGGTGGAGGTGAATGAAATTATGAAAGAACACGAGGAATACGACGCATATGGTCTTCGAACAATGGCCGATCGATCGAGTGGTTTCTTTATCTTTCTTTCGGCCACCAGTGACCTAAAAAGTTGCAACTGAGGACCCATTACTTTTGCAACTTTTTACAAAGGACAGGGTGGTTTCTTCCCAACTTTTAATGATTATAATAATAATAACGATGATAAAAATAAAAATAAAAATAAAAATAAAGGGTAAGTTTTGGTTTGGTGGGAACTGGTAGAAAATGGTGTCATCTTGCCCGAAGTTTGTGTTTTTCATGCGATCAATGACTATTAGTCTACTATTATAAAGAGAAACCAAACGATAGTCGACAATCTGATCTAAGTTTTTATGTCTAGTGATTCTTAATACTTCAGCCTCTTACTATATAAAAAATAATAATCAGTATTTTGATGGAATTTTTGTTGTGAAAATAATTATTTATTGTCAAAATAAACTGATTTTAACAAAAAAAATAATTATTTTAATAGAGAATAATTAATCACTAATAACTAATTTTTTTTATAGGGTTGCATAATCCAATCCATGATTTAATTTGCTGAAATATAGAAAAAAAAATTATTTTTATTATAAAATAAATATAACAAATTATACATCAAATCATAGATTTACAAGTAAGAAGCATTCCTAGTTTTCAAAAAGAGTTTATTGTTGGACCTTTCCTATTTATAATTTCTTTAGGAAAGATTTGTATATAATATTAGTCTTTTTATTAAATTCTTCCAAAGAAGTTTTAAGATATAAATTTCTCTCCAAATGGCGCGCCCACTTTAGAAGATCGTGATCTGAGATACATACATCATGTTCTGTGCAACCCTAATAAATAAATTGGATGAATCATCCCATTTTCGACCACTATAATAAGAAAAATGCCCGTTACCTACCATAAGAAACGCAAAATAATGTGTCATGTCTACAAAGTAAATAAAGTAAAAAAACTTTTATCTTTAGTGTCTTCCTAGTGACCCACCACGATGTGATGGCAAAATCTAAAGCCCTATTGGACGAATCTCTCTTCTACCTTTTTATTTTTATTTTTCACCCTTTCATGTTAGAAATAACCGTTCTAAGCTAAAGGATAATTAATCATTGCATTTCTAATGGTCACATCTATCATCAGAAAGTTAAATAGAATGATTATAGTTTGTACTTCTCACTTGAGATTATCTATCTTTCACCAAATTTTCCTCCTTCACCTCTCTCGATTAAGGTACCGTTTGTATTGGTAATTGATTTTAATTTTATTGTTATATTTGTATAATTTTTTATATAAAATATATATTTTAATTTTTTAAAATTTTAATACATATTTTAAAATTTTAAAATAATAATAATATTAAAAAATAAATTAAATTTATTTTAACTTATCTCATTTTTAAATCTAAACAATTCTAAATTATCTCCTTCTTACCTAAAAAAATCATATATTAATTTCAATATCTAAAATAATTAATATAAAAATAAAAGAAACGCTGGAGATCAAACCGACACCATTAAAAAACAGCCCACGATGGGGATCGGACGGCTCCAGATTTTCTCTAAAAACAATATATAATGTATTCGGATAATAATTAATTATAGATCATGTTAGAGAGAAATAGAGATCGTGCACCGACACGTATTCTATCCTAGTATGCATTATTTACGCCACGCACAGATGGCATATGATACGAATGAGGGTTAGCCCCACAACCTTGGCTTTTACTGTCATGGAGATCTGTCACTCAAAGCTAGTACTAGGGTTAAACCTAAAAGAAGGAGAAGAAAGGACCCCCAAAAAATATGCAGAAGAAGGCGTACGTTAGTGGGTGTGTCAGGTCGACTTCGTGGTGCGTACTGCACTGCATGCCAGAGTTTCAAAGTGATGGTGCTGTTGGAGGGTACAATGCCGACAAATTAAGGGTAAGTTAATGGCTTTTAATGGCTTTATGGTACTGAGAGGGGTCCTATTTTTGGGGGGTGGGACCCTTAACGACAGAAGCCATTATTATCATAATTTTCTGCTAGATTTAGGTTGTGGGGGATGGTTCCTGGGTTGTCCCATGAAGTTGTCTTTTGGATATAGACAAACTGTGCATGGGTATACGTGATAAATAACTCAATAAATCAATTAAAATTAAAGTTTGCATCGCATTTTCGGGCCCTTCGGCTCTTTGTGTTCTTTTCCAGCGCCCTTCCGTATAGACCAAAACAATAATTATGACTGTGACTTTTTTTACAGCAGGAAAATGTCCCTTTTTTTTCTAGAGAGAGAGAGAGAGAGAGAGAGAGAGAGAGAGGGGTATCTTTCGGTGCTTTCTGAAATCTATTGATATTTTCGAGA
Organism: Platycarya strobilacea; assembly: GCA_036898215.1. Lineage (NCBI taxonomy): Eukaryota > Viridiplantae > Streptophyta > Magnoliopsida > Fagales > Juglandaceae > Platycarya > Platycarya strobilacea. The sequence goes on from CM072548.1 coordinate 9,656,996, forward strand.
ACAAAGACCAGTAATTATCAGTCAAGTACCCCAAAAAGAATAAAAAATGGTGGAGATATGAGTCCTTTCTGTGCAGAAAATCTCCCAAGTTGGTTATGCAAAGACAAAGATTGAAAATAACGTTATTAAAAAAGATAGAACAGATGCAATGTTGTCTTTTTTTTACCATTTTTGTTTTTGGAGATTCGGTTTACAAAATTACAAAGAACAAAAGAAAGAATAGAAACCGACAACTATATCGCATGGTTTAGTGCATTTATTGATCGAGGAGCTGATAATATTAATTGGTAATCAAGGTTAATTGAATTCCATAGTCCCTTTAACATGCCTTTGTTTATATCAAAGCATCCATCAAACTTCGAAACGTTCCTTGCTAATTCATTATATGGTGAATAATTTATGATAAGGCGAAGTTCAAGACTTAATAATTATCTCAAAACATAAAAAATTAATTTTATTATAAATATGTTAATTTTTTATTTTTTATTTTTATAAAATCTTTTGAGAGTTAACACTTCTATAAATAAGAATTAAATTTGAAATAAGATGAGTTTGGAGTACTAACAAAAGTAATTATGTTTATCAGCACCATCTTCCTGATCTATATAATTTTTTTTTTAAAGTAATGTGTTATAAAAAATTTATTTATTTGCCATAAATTAATTTTAATAAAATGATTATTTATAATTAAAATTAATTGATTACAAAATTCTATTTTCCTTATAGTAAAATGTTCTCTTTCCAAATAAGTATGATATTTACTGAAATTGCGTTGTTAATTAGACGTTGTTCGATCTGACTAAAAAGTTGGCTATTTAAAGATTTTTTTCTTATTTTATCCATCGGGAAAAACATCGAACAAAATGGGCGACAAGTAGAGATAAGCACAGCTACTAGAATATTTGCCATTTTGTGTTAATTACCAGCCTTTCTGTATTCATGATGCACGCCATACGCATATATACAAAGATGGCAGCCTTGGCATGCAGCATTTTGCATAATTTAATACGTAGGAAACCCTTTTAACAGAAGAGGGTAATATTTTGGGTTAATTTCTAGGAGACTATTATTGTATTGAGATTTGAGAATGGCGTCATTTCCAAAACCATTTCTTCCTTCTATTTAATTTTCTTTTTCTATATTTTTTTTTTCTCATTTATTGTCTGTTTTTGTATGTTGGACGTTGCTGCGTCCCTCAATTTTCACTGACAAGTCCCGACTCCCATGTGACCTTATAAATCTGAAAATGACCTTATAAATTATAATCCAATTAAAATATTTAAGGTTTTTATTATTTGTAAATTGGTATGTAAACAAATTCTCTATTATTATTATGAAATCATGTCAATTATAAATAAAAATAAAAATACTAATATTTCTCAATATTAATTATTTTCCTTTAGAAATTAATACGAGATGATTCCTGTTAAATGTATCATATATGAAACTTAAAAACTAAAATAAAAATTATTTTGAGGACCGTACTTAAAAGCATATTAATTTTGTAATTAGGTTCTGCTTGAATGTCCAAATGAGCTGAATTAAGTTAAATAAAAATTATTAAGATATTACTTTTTTAATATTATGAGTGTTTTAAAATTTAAAAAAATTGAATAATTTCTTATATTTTATATGAAACTTTTGAAAAATTATAATATATAATTATGAGATAAGATGAGTTCACGTGAGTTTGAAAACCAAATTAAACTATCTTAATTTACTCAATTGCAATAATGAGCGGTGCTACATTTCTCGAGAGTATGTAGTTCGAATATCTGTCAAAATGATATTTTTTTTAATGATTGTTTTTTTGATAGTTTTAAATAATTTGTGAAAATAACAAAAAAAAATCATATTATTATTAGAAAAAACGTTTTTTCAATCATTTAATAAAAAATATTAAAAAAAAAAAGAATTGGGGAGAAATCTATTTCACCCGAATTCGGGTGAAGTATCATTTCTCTAGTAATAATATATTATATATTATGGTGGCATCCTCTGTGTAAACAGGGAAAAAAAATTAAAGAAAAATAAAGGAAAAGTACCATCTGGCATCCGGGCATCCTTCATGCATGCTTCTTGTTGATATCAACGTGCCAGCCTTGACAATTGAGATACTTCGACTTGATAAATTAATAATATAATGATAATATTAATATTAAATTAAACTTTTGCAAGCTTGGTAGATTATAATTAAATCATGTTGATACGGTGGCGTTATAGACAGCAACCTACGATGATTAATTAATAAATCGTGTTATAGGCGCAAGTAGCTAAGGACCCTTAATTTAATCGAGATCAAGTACTTTTGTCCCTTTTGTGACCAGCAAAGAGACTACTTTAAAATTAATATTGATTAGCATTATCTTTGTATTTGGGGCAAGAATGTGCATTAATTAATATATAAACATAGCCTTATCTTTTCTTAAAGCACGTTTTTGACTCTAAAATAATTAATTTACTACTCCAACTAACAAGATTTGAGGGTACTGACTGTTTATACATTTATAAAAATAATAATAATAATAATAATAATTTAACAATTTTAGTGATCCTTTTGCAGGAATCCTATCAAAAGTAATGTCTCATCAACAATTAATTAATTAAACTCATTAGTTGTGATTACTTTAGTCATATTTCTGAGACAAAGACCGGCAAAACTTTGCGGATGATCAGTAATTTTTAATGTCTAATCCCTTTGGACAATTATTTATTCATTTATTTATTTCGCTTCAGACATAGTAATGATACAGCTACATGCATCACTGATCACACATATATTATTAATTATTATTATATATGATAGTCTTTGATATTGAATCTTACGCCTAAGCATGCACGATATTTAATATTGAGCCCAGAAATATAGAGGAAAATGGACCATTCAAATAATTATAAACTTGTATTTTCTTATTATTGAATTACTAATTATTATTTTGAAATATAATCACTATAAAGAAATTGAGTATATATAATTAATAAACTGTAATTAAAATGATTATTTGTATCGAAAATAGATTATTTTTATTATAAATAATCTTTTTTGTTACAGTTAATTAATTATATATACATATTTTTCTTATAGTGAATTCATCTTACGATTTAGTTCGGCAATATTTAGAAATTAAATTAATATTAGAAACTTATATAGAATATGGATGATTTGTTCATGATACGATGAGATCTCAAACTTCGATAGTGAGAGAGGTTACTTGGTTCTATCGGCCTAGCTAAAGCATTAATATACTCATAATCATACCTTGAAATAACATTATTGCATAAAATATCACAAGATGCCCGGGCCCTGGCAGCCTCCGGGTAATGATCAATATATAGTACTAGTTGTGATGACATGATCTACTAAAGATGATTATAAAAATTGTCTATTGGAGGTCACTTTATAAATTACTTATTAACAAAGGCGAATCTCTAATATATATGATATAGTTTATATTATATAATATATTACACAAAGACAATCCATCGATCGATCGAGTTAACTATATATATATATTCTGAGTTGATCCACTTGACCAAGCATTCACTAATACATTAATTAATTTGTATAATAAATTAATTATTAAGTATGTTGGGATCAGCTGATGCATTTCTATATAAATTAATACATGACATATATTATATATATATATATATTATATCAATTGCTGGAAAGTCTTGGCTCCATTAACATTACTACCTAGCTAGCTTAGTGCCCCCACCATTAATTTGCGTATAAATTAATTAATTCATGACCAAATATATAGATCCGATCGATCGAGATTACTTAGTATTTTGTTTGCTATGGCTTGTCACATGGAAGGCCGGCACGCACAACATTATGCACTCATGAGTCATGAGAATATTGAAAGTCATGCATGTGTACTGCTTTTATTCGTTTACTTTCGAATATATATTTTAGGTTCTGACGTACGGCTATCTTACCATATATATATATATATATATATATATATATATATATATATATCTAACATCAACTTCCTTACGTTTACACACGATGAGTACGTAGCAAAATGCTTTTGCTTGTATTAATAATTATAAATTTATAATCCAATGAGTTATGACTAATCACCCTATACAAGAATAATATTTTTTTTATAGTACACTCCAAAAAATAAAAGAATTTCCTCTGTCATAAGGACGTTATATATATGTAAATATATTGTTAGATTATTAATTAAATAATTTACTTCTTTTTATCAATTTAAATATATATATATATATATTTGTTTTTCTTATACTTATCGACTATCGTACCTGGCCAGTTGCCTAGTCTCAATCAGTGTGCTACACTACACGTACGTTATGCAACTTGAAGGGGAGGAAATTAATTTGGAGTTGGATCAATTATTAAATAATGATGCGGATATACAGATGAAAGAAACAAAATAGTACGTGACCAATAAGTCATGTAATTAGGGACTCTTTATGAGCTTATCCATTAATGATCTGGCATGCCTACTCTTCGTTGAAAATCAAGCTGGTGCATGCATTAATATCTTGTATTTGCATTAATATCTTGTATTTGCATTAATATCTTGTATTTTGGATCACATGAATTAATTACAAGAACGTACCCATTCTTTATTAAATTAATTAATATCTCCCGACAACCAATTTTTTTATGCGAGATGTAAGTCCGGACTTTTTACCTTCATTGTTTGAATTTATTTTATTTTTATACATAAAAGTGTTTCGTTGGATGAATTCCTACATACATATCTCTTTATCTAAGGACTAATTAAGGTGTTTGAAAACACTATCGCCCAAGGAAAAAGCCTTCTCGCCGTTCGGCTCCTTCTCCTCCCCTTCCGTTTCCTCCCTTTTCTTTTATCTTTAATTTCTCGACCACCACTTTGTACAATTGAAAGTAGGTTTCAGGTTTTTTAGGGTTCGACTTGTTGATCGTTGATGGAGCTCTAGTAGTCCAAGCCCATAGTGTGCCCCGCCACCGTTCTCCTCATTTACCGATTTGAGAGTCGACCGGATCTTTTGTCCAACGGAGCAGCATATGCTTCGAATGCGCAGGTCTTCACTTCGACGCACCTAACATTTTTTAGGGATCCTTCTACCGTGTGCGGCTCTTGGTAGATTCAGGGTTATCGTCCTTCCTAGCCATGCGGTGGAGCACTTCTAGTGTGACGTGTATTGTCCACCCGCCACCATAGCCAAGTTTTTGTGTTGTTTGTGTATCTGTGTTTTTTATGTTTGTTTGTGATTTTGTAGAGTTGTTGGTTTATGTTTGTATATATAAAATTCTATAATAAGAAATAGTCTTGCAGTCTTCTGGTCCGTAGAGTTTTATTTTCTCTCATTCTTTAGAGAAGAGAGTCTTAGTAATTATCTCTCTTGGAGGTAGTACTTGGGCTCTCAGACATTAGTCTGAGTATATAGAGTCTGTACCTTAGCTACATGCTTAGATAGCTTGTAAATTGAGTCTCCTCAATTTTTATAAGTTACATTTGTAAACTCAAGTTTCTTGGTTTAATGATAAACTTATTTCTCAAAAAAAAAAAAAGGTGTTAGAGTTTTTTAAAACTCCATTAAAAAACATCAAACAAATTCATTTTATAATCACATCATGCATATATAAATATTCAGTCATTTTAAGTCACTACAAAAAAAAAGTACTTGTGCATGGGAGATTATTTACGACAAAAATAATTATTTGTGATAAAAACAGATTTATTTTGACAAGAAATAATTATTTTAATAGAAAATAACTAATTACAAATAAATAATTTTTTTATAATGAGCAGGTGCACCATTAATTCCAAAGTTTATGTTTGGCGAAAACTCATTGCATCCTCCTGGCCATGACCTCTCGATCGAGCGGTCCAATGAATCTAATTATTCAAAGCAAGCTGCTACTTTGAAAGTTCATAATGCATCATGTCCTACTACTTCTTTTATAATCTCCATGCAAGTTGTTTGTAACGTTTTCGAATATTAAAGACAATCGGACGATGTGTACGTACAACGAAATGGTCCAAATCTACCTCTCATTTTCTAAACAAGGGCAACAAACATTATGGTGGAGCTACGCATTGATCATGCTCTCCCATTGGTCTATTTCCCGAATCCTTCGGTACTGTGGACCAGTTGGCCGGGAGAACAATATGATTCGGATCTTTTCAACTTTTACTCATGCACTTGATCATGACATGAAACAAACAGTACTTATGTTTGTCCTCTAAATTGACGTATGTTATAATAAGAAAGATAAATATTTATGATTAATTATATGTAATAAAAATTAAAAAGATTATTTATGATAAAAATAAATTTAATTTAATTGAAAATAATCATTTTATCAAAAATAATTAATTATAAATAAACAATTTTCTAATTATGCGTACAAACTTATATCCTTGTCACTTTAATTAGTTCTTGGTGTGTGCCTCCACTCAATTGCCACCCTAATCCAAAGCTTCGTTTTCTGCTTAGAAAAATATGCACCGAAAAGAAATATTCCATTTTCTAATTTAGCCGTTTCCTTGATGATCATTGTGATAAGTATGCCGATCTAATTATTGGGGTTGCGAAACAGAAAGACTAGTATTGAGTTAGACCATTTTTTTATTATAGTAAAGCTTTGTTCGATGGAAGATATGGGTCTAATCTATTTTTAATGCTTTTCTTCATATAAAGCAAACTAACTCAATGTCCATGATTTCTAAAGATAACTAAGAAAGCCACCCACCTCTCCTGCGGTCATAAGTCTTTTTGATATCAATTGAATAAATAGAAGTAAATATGAGTGTCAAATCGTATTAACGGGTTATTTTCGTATCATATCAAGATATGTATATTACACTATATAGGTCAACCCTAACCCACCCGTTAAACTTATCGTATCAAAATCCTAAATCCTAACGACCCGTTAATTCAACGTGTCGTATTATGTCAATTCGTTAGGATCCATTAGTAAATATTACGAAATAAATTAATACGATAAAATATGATACGTTTCAACTTGTTTATGTAAATATGTTGAATATGTCCAAAATTAACCCGTTTGACATAATTAAATTTAGTATAATTTTATACAAATGTTAAAATCACAATATCTATAAAAAAAATTATAATACTAACTACAAATATGAATTACAATTTAAGCAATAAAAATATTGAAATTAAGATTCTAATAATTTTACTTTTAAATATAAGGGTATAGTTGTAATTTTAACTTTCTTAACATGTTATAACATGTCATAGCGGTAGGAGTGGCAATATGTGACACGACACGTTAACACAAAACGAATATGACACAATAAAAGCGGGTTAGTATTTAGCCTTAACGGGTTTCGAGTCAATTCGTATCAACCCGTTAAGACACAATTTGATAACGGGTCATAACGGGTCAAACCCGTTAAGACACGTTAAAAAAATTGAATTTACTTTTATGCTCTTGAGCTAAATTTCAAAAAATCTTAATTAAAAATTAGTTTTATACTCTTAGACACTTTACTATCCTATTTAAGTACTTATTAAAAAATCATTAACGAGTTAACCTATTATTATTTAATATATTTAAGTTATAATTTTAATATTTTACAATGTGTATACCATATTTGTGTGCTTATCATATTTCATAGTGTACTATTTATTGAATTATAATTTTAAAATTGTAGTTTGTAATAATTTTTTATGTTTTATAAATATTATTTAAATTTTAATATTTGTATAAAATCAATTAGGTTAAACTCAAACGGGTAACTAACGGGTTGTGGGTTGAAACGGGTCAGATCGTGTTATATCGTGTCGTGTCATATAGTGTCAAAGGTCTTAACGGGTCTTAACGAGTCGTGTCATGTCAACCCGTTAAGATAACGGGTCGTGTTAGGGTTGAAATTTTTTACACGAAATTCTTAATGGGTCGTGTTCGTGTTGACCCTTTAAGCATTATGTAAACGTCCTGACACGACACGAACACGACCATTAACACGTTTTGACATCCCTACATAGCGGGTAAAAACAGGTTGACTCGCTATCAATCCGTTAAGCAATCGTTGTTTTGACCCAAAATCCATTAAAACTAAACTCTAATCTGCTATTATCGTGTCGTATTGGATTAACGGATCGTGTAACATATTATCACCTCTAGAAGCAATCTAGTTGCAAGAGAGAAGGTTAATACATTATATATATTAGTCAGGATTGCAACGTGCAATACACGTTTGCCTAGTTGCAAAAAAAATTATGAGAAAATCTAGAGAATGAAGAATCATTGAAGAAGGTTATATAGCAAAATGAATAAATAGTACAAATATAAATCATGCACAAATATAAACAACAATCTAAAGTCCTTACAAAAAACCACCACCAAATCAGATCAATTAAACTATAAAAGCATGCACAAAAAACAAACTACAATCCAAAGTCTCTATAAAAAAATAAATTGCCAAATCAGATCAATTAGAAGAAAAAATAAAAAATAGACTAAAACAATGACATAAAAACCAAGCCACAACACAAAAAATAAAAAACAAACCAAAATTTAAAGTTGTTAAAAAATCATCAATTGAACTATAAAAGCATGCAAAAAAATGCAAACCACAGTCCAAAGTCGTTATAAAAAATATTAGAGTCATTAAAATCTATAGCCATTATTCATAGAAATATCATCTAGAAAAATAAAAAGTTTTTCTAGAGTAGGAAAGTTCTCGTCACTCAACCATGAAATGTGTCCTGAATTCACCTATTAACTCAATTGTAAATGCTCAACAACCAACATTTTATACCAAAAATGCTGGCCCCGAAGCCATCGCCTGTTTTCTTCTATCAGTTGATATAATATGTATGTAATCCAAAAAACTAATTGACTCAATAAATCAATTAAAATACCCATGCTATAGGTTCTTCAATCGACTACTGCTATGACCAGAAACATACTTAAAGAAATTCATTTATATGGATTTTACACCCAATTAGTCAATTATTTCAATTAATTATTATATTTAGCTAGGAGAAACATGATAGTAAGATTTTTTCATTAACATATATGCGATAAATAAGTGGTTACATGCCAGTTATGGCTGCAACATGCAATGCACGTTTGTCTACTTTCAGGAAAAAAATCATGAAAAAAAATTACTTTCATTGAAAAGAACAAAAACATTATATCAAGATGAGATAAGCTATGTTTATCTACACAATGTTAAAAAATACAAAAGTAATGGTATGTTATGCAATGGAAAGTAATTTCTATTATTTAATATTTAAGGATTTTATCTACTAGGAAAAGTGTTTTCCAAGAAGTAAACATAAAAAAAAACCTATAATAAATAAATATCACATTTAATAGTCAAAGATTTATAAGAAGTTATCTCGTCTTTCATTATTAATTTTAGAACGATCTCAACAATTTAAAATAGTGCATCAAATATCACATCTTATCATCTTGTCAATCAAAAGTAGAATATTATTAGAAGTTATTTCAAACTATATGTTAAAATGATGGTAGAACAAAAAAACATAAGAATGATGTACTTGTCTTTTAGACATTCAAAATAGAAGTTATATAGTTAAGGCAATGCATAGACTATAAAGTTATGGTATATCATCTACAATATGGATTGAAATGACATTGAAATTCTTATTGTGTTGGTTCCTTGGTTGGATATCTTTAGTAAACTGCATTGTCCATCGTTTTTCACAAGCTTGGGCTGCCATTTTTCGCAAATAATGCAAATGTTCCTATACAGATTGAATTTTTAGTGTTTGCATAATTAATATAAGAATAAAATTCTTAATAAGCAAAAAAACAAAAAAAAAATAGCATGCTGTATAAATAAATATATCTGAAATTCTTTGTTTTAGTATTATAATTAGATTGTAAAAGTTTCATTTCCTTGTTAGAAGAAAATTTGCTAAGTTGTTGAATAAAAAGTAAGTGAAATCATTAAGGTGCATCCGATGATTGAAAACAGCTAACACAAGTGCAAACGTTTGTTTGTTTGTTTGTATTACTTGTTGAGTTAAAAATGATAGCAAAAATCATTCAAAATTTCAGACAATTTTTATTAATGATTTTCACTTAATTTAGATGCAAGTATTACATCATAAGATTATCATTATTGGAAATCATAAAATTTAATTTTTATAGGAATGTTTAAAGAATTGAAAATTAGTGTATATTTTCTAGGAAGTTGAAATATGGTTAAAAGTTCAAATAATTATTCAAAATTACATTGCAGAAGCAAAGTTATTACTAATTAGTGTGAAAATAAAATGAATGGTAATCTTGTTTTGAAAGGTCTTTTGAATGTATATATTGAAAGAGAGAGAGAGAATGAGTTTTTTTTTTTTTGTGAGAACTACAAATATAGAAAATAAAACAAAAGTAGAAATCAAGAGATAATAAGTTATCAGGTAAATAGGGAGCTACTGTTTTGGAAGCCAAGTATGTAATGTTTTGTATGTCTAGTTGAAAATATATATGTCTAATTAAAAAATGAAAAAAAAAATTATATTGATCAATCCAAGATAGTTTGTTAAATAGAAGCTTTAGTTCTTCAGTCTAAGTTAGAGGATTATAAACATATTGTATATGATTTGATGTAATTTGTTATAATTTTACAATTTCTTTTTTATTCAAAACTCTAACTTCTGTATTAATTTAATATACAAAACTCTAAGTTCTGTGTATTTTATTTTAATTTTACACAATACAAAAGTTTAAGTGTTTATTATTTTAATATGCTTTTTAAAATCATTTCGATTTATTTTACTTTATTTATTATTTTATTTTAGTTTAGTTTAGTTTATTTTATTATTTTATTTTATTATAATTTTTTTTATAATAATTTCGAATTTTTTTATTTTATTTTATACTACTTTATTTTATTTTATTTATTTTTCATGTAATTTATTTGATTCTATTTTATTATTTATTTTACTTTTAATTTTTTTATTATAATCATTTCGAATTTTTTTTATTTTATTTTATACTACTTTAGTTTATTTTATTTATTTTTCATGTAATTTATTTGATTCTATTTTATTATTTATTTTAATTTTAATTTTTTTATTATAATCATTTTGAATTATTTTATTTTATACTACTTTATTTTATTTTTATTTACTTTCCATGCAATTTATTTGATTCTTTTTTTTTTTTGCTTTTTTAATTTATTTTTAATTTATTCCATTTATTTTATTTTAGTTTACTTTAGTTTGTTGTTTTATTTTATTTTTGTTAATTTTTTCGATTTATTTATTTCACTATTTTAATTTATTTGATTCGATTCTATTTGTTTTCTTTTTTCTTTTCTATATTGCTTGCTTATTTAATTTAATTTAATTATTTAATTTCAATTTGTTTTTTATTTTACTTTATTTAATTATTTATGCTAACTTATTTTGTTCTATGTTATTTTATATTTTATTTTATTTTATTTTATTTTTTTATCATTTATTTTATTGATTATTTTATTTTATTTTATTTTATACTACTTTATTTTATTTTATTTTCTCTTATTTATTTTTCATTTAATTTATTTGATTCTGTTTTGTTTTTTTATTTTATTTATTTATTTACACTAAATTAATTAATTAATTAATTTTATTTATTTATTTATCCTAACTGGACCCTAAACCCAACTAAACCCGTGAAACCCAGCCTGCAGGGAATAAGCTCGTGAACCCAGCTCAAGGCCCAATAAAACCCTCTCAAAACGCACCAAAACACTGTAGAAAAACAAGAAAGCTAAAAGCATTTAAAACGGAACGAAATCAGTTCAAATATAACCAACACAGGCCCAAAACGACATCAACACTGAGGAACACAAGTTCAAAACAACGGCAACACTTTACTTGTAAATAAAGAATTGATGAAGGGGTGGAAATGGAAGCAAAAAATCCTGAAAAGGTCACTATTCACAATGCATTGCCTCTTATATTATAGATTATAGAGGTTATATATATATATATATATATATGAACTGATTTTTAACTTCTTTTGCTTCTGCCATTAATGATTCTTCACGAGAGAAAGGAGAGAACAGAAGCGTGCCATGTCTTTGCATATAGCATCAAATCTTTAATATCATGTGGGCTAGATAGTGTTTATTAATGAAAATGACTTATTTTAGAGAGTTAGGTGATCATGTGCACGATGTCCGATTGTATAGCTAATTTGGAACAGAATTTTTATATTGAGAATCAAGTACACGGTTTTGGATTAAATTAGACTACTGTTAAATGTGGGACACGAATTTGTTATGCCCTCTTACAAATTAACAAGTGTCCCTAAAAACAAAAAGAGACCGTGTATCAATTATTATTGAAGGGCCGGCCAAAGGTATGTTGTTGATATGCTTGGTCGGTACGCGTAGGCGGTCGGCTAACTGTGATTATCGAAATTGGGTTTGAGGTCGATCTGTTTGTGAAAGCATATAGATTTCAAGCATTCTTCATTTGATCAATTACATGAACCAAAGCCTTTGAATTCCCCTAAAATATGATTGGTCAATCACACAAAAAATGCTAAGATGGCAGCTCCCAGCTCGAACCCTCGAATTCAGGGCCTTGCCTATTAAGAATTATTGGTCCGTAATGTTAGGCCTTCAAAGCCGATTAATAAGTCCAAGATATGTTGGGCTCAGAAGGTATTAGACTTTGAAATATCTTGAACTTCAAAATCTTATGTCTCTTATGTGCTGAACGCATGCATGGGCCTGGCTCATTGTTGAGCCATATGGACTGGGTCGTTTCCAGGGTCAAATAGTTACCAAATTAAACTTAGGAAAAATCTGGTTGCAAGCTGCCATTTTCCGCACCAATATGCATCTTCATCCAACATAGTTGCTCAGAAAGTCAAATTTTATTAAGGCAACCAATAGACAAGTGTAAAGGTGTAAGTTTAAATCAAAAAATCAAAAAATTAGCTTGAATCAAGATGAACCTGACCGAAATTTCCAATTTTGTGCCAGTCCGATTTTGAAAAATATGTATTAGAATTTAAAAAATATGTATTAAAATTTAAAAAAGATATAAAAATTTGTATTTTGTATAAAAAAATTATAAAAATATAATAATGAAATAGAATTTAGTTGAGATAAGCTCAACTCACTTCTGAAAAAGATATAATAGCAATATTTATAAGTAGAGAAGTGAGTTGAGCTATTATAGTAACAGTGTTTATCCATTTAAATTAGGTCACCCAATGCTCAGTAGCATGGAGCCATGAACATCACATGATCTGTTTCATGCTTAAAAATTTCCAAGGAAGAAAAGTAAAGCCTCTAAAAATGTGAGACGAAAAAAAAAAGCATCTTGAATAATGGTAGATACAGTTTTTTTTAGACTATTTATGCACATTTAGACAATTTTATCTTTAATTTTTTATAAATTACAACAATATCTTTATCAAAATAATATTTTTTCTCATTTAATAAAAGGCTTGCATGTGTAGGCTTTGAGTGGGAATTGTAAATATAATTTCTCTTTTATCTTTTCAAATCTTAAAACAATAATAATATTAAAAATGTAATGAACGAACGAAACGGCAGCCGCCTCCTGTTCCACCACTAAAATTATGTGAATGACCCCACCACTATTATATTAAATTCTGCATAGTGATTTGCATAGTGACTTGTATAATAACTTGCATAGTAATTTCAAAACCTATAAATAGAGGCTTCAGTTGTAATGAAATTCATAAAAAAATATAGAGAGAGAAAGAAAGTTTCAGTTCTTAAGAGTTCTAGAGAGAATTTCTTATTTCTCTTTTGCAATAGTAGTTTTTTTTTTAAGTTTCATAACAAAAAATTAATATTTTATTTAACTTTTAATTTATATATCAAATCATCTCATCTCATCTTATTTCATCTCATCTCACTATCTAAACAGATTTCTTAAGGTGGATATGTTTTAGAGAATATTGGGCAAAACAATTCTCAATTGGGAATAAAGAAACGAAAAAAATAAAAGAAGAGACAAACTCGAGATAGTCATGAAGGGAAAATTACTGATGTTTCACCATAGAACATGTGTAACGAGATCCATAATATGAGAAACACTTCGAATATAATTGGATTAGGGATGTAACCGGTCTAGTTTGGTCCAATTTTGTAGGGGTAGACAGTGGGACTCCATACCCTACTACCCCGCCCCCGCATGCTAAATGAGTAACTGTTTTCCGCCAAGCATCTAGCTCCCAAGCGAGGCCGGGGAGGGCCTAACTGTTAGGGATCTTGGTCTAGTCCTTAAACAAAGTGCTCATCTCCACGCACATCTTCTTGTGATTATTGAATGTTGTTTGTCAAAGGTCTTGGATATGGCTTGTTTATAACTTTTGTGAGTTTGTAAGGTTATGGGATTTGGTATAGATAAGAGATATAGTGGTTTAAGTGGCGGGTTATGATGGAAAATGGTTAAAAGAATGTCCTTTAGGTAGGTTTATAGGTTTGGGTCTTTTTGGTAAGGTATATGGCTTATAAGATGTAAGGAGACTAGGATTTTAGTAGAGAGTCAAAGGGATTTTAAGATTTGTCAGATAGGTTTAAAATTTTGTTCTCTAGTGATTGGTTGTAAGATGGATTGATCTAAAGATTTGAATTTGTTGCCCAGATGACTAACACAAGAAGGGGGGTGAATTGAGTTGTATTTAAAAAAATAACAATTATAAATCAAATATATAATATAAAATATAAACAAAATATGAAACAATAATAAATATAAAGAGTAAGGGTAAGAGAGAAGCAAACTCAGTATGTTAACGAGGTTCGGCCTCACCGCCTACGTCCTCGCCTCAAGCTACCTCTTGAGGATCCCCAAATCCACTATTCAATCTCTTTTAGGTGGAGATAGAAACCTATTACACCTTTGAGCAGCACCGCTTCAAAGAATCCGTGTAGAACACCCTCTACACTTCCAATCACCTTACACTTGGTGATTTAACTATTCCCCGTGTAGAACACCTTCTACACTTTCAATCACCTCACACTTGGTGATTTAACTATTTCCCGTGTAGAACACCTTCTACACACACAAGGGTTATACACACCCTTTTACAAATACAAGAGTTGATAGTAGGTAGACTATCAAAGTACACTCCTCAATGAGTGAGATAGAAACAATACAGCGCAACCTATATCTCTCTCAACAAGAACAAGAATTAAGACTCAAAACTTTAGAAAAGAGAGAATGAGAGCTTTGAAGAAATGATGCAAAACTTAGCAATAGATGTGTAAGCTCTTGTTATGAATTTTGCAAAACTCAAGTGAGCTATTTATAGGCAAATGAGTTTTTAATTTCAAATTTGAAAAGATTCTCATGTCAAAAACATCATCATTCACTTTTCAAAAATTTCAAATCTAATATTTTTACTTTTTGCATGTGACAAAAGGAGCACACTTTACTTTTCAAAAATTTCAAATATAATCTTTTACTTTTTGCATATGACAAAAGAAGCACACTTTTCTTTTCAAAATTTTCAAATAAAGACATCTACCTTTTGCATAAGTCAAGAAAAACATCCACCACTTTTGAAAATATTCAAATAAAACATGCACATGTGAAAGATGACAATCAATCATCTTAATATTTTTAAAATTCAAACCTTTAATCATGTCATGCACATGTGAAAGATGACAATCAATCATCTTTCAAAATTTTCAAATTTAATTTTCAAAATATTCATGCATATGTGGAAAATGTATTTTAATGTTTTATGATAAAATATTAATTTTGAGCCTTAATCCTAATTTTGAATTTTTAAGATATTCACAACATTACTCTATGATTTTAATGTGAACTTGTTCCCTTCTTGCTCATGCTTGCTTCCTTGATGTGCTTGATTATATTGTGTGGACAACTTGAGCTTGAGACTCATTTATTCTTTGGATTCATTTGTTATCATCAAAATCCATTTGTAGATTTACATGAAACTTGAAACCTTGGGTTCAACAATCTCCCCCTTTTTGATGATGACAAATGCTTGATAGAACCTGAATCTTGTATTAATACTTAAGCTCCCCTTGAGAATGTGCGTTAGTTTTTCAAGCAAAAATATAAACATAATTACAAGCATATATAACAAGTTTAGCGATTTAAACAATGTTAATGTTCTAGTCTAAAACTTCTCCCCCTTTTGGCATCATTAAAAAGGAATCATAATTAGATCAATAAGATATATTCCTGCAATAACCAATAAATAAATAAAACGCTGCATTAGTAGAGACTGTAGAGAATTCGGTGCGTAGCCACACGTGTTCGACAAAACTTGCAAAGGCTGGAGGCCTAGTTCCGATAATTCGGTGCGGAAGGAGATTTTGTAAAGAGCTGAATAATTGAAACCACCCGTGCCCGACAAAACCTGCAAAAGCTGGAGGCGTAGCTCTGGCAATTCGGTGCAGAGATTTGATCCGCTTGATGTTGCTGAAAAATAAGATATTATCATGATTTGTAAGTTTGTCTTGTTCTTATTTCCGTTTCTATAAGAGCAATCCTTAGTTTTATCTATTTCGCATCAAGCTTTCTTCTCATCTTTGCAATTTGCTTGCATTCTCTTCTCATCTACAATTTTTCAATGGCTCGTAGAATTCCCTTTAGTGCTTCTCTTGATCAAGATTTGAGGTATCCTTCACCTCAGTCTCAATCTATTTCTGCATCTGTCGTGGGTGCCATGAAGCAACAAGAGACTGATTTAGCTAATAAATCAGATCATGACGCCATTTACAAGCTTGTGGGTCTCGGAACTCGATACTCATCATCTATCGTTGCGTTTTCTGCTCGGTTGCAGTCCAAAACTCGCGAAATTGAGAAGCTTAACGAGACTGTATCTGTACTTCAACGACTTGTTTATGAGTCAAACAAAAAAATAGTAGAATTAAAGTAACAGAATAAAGATTTGAAATCCTTGCTTACCTCTTCATTTCGATTGCCTAATCCTTTAGACAAGGATGGCATGATGATTTATGAGGAGCAAATGCATTTGAATGATGAGGCTAAACGTCTCAAGTTTCTGTAGGTCATTTAAGATAATGAAATAAAAGTATCTAGCAGATATCCATGGCATGCATCATTCCTATTTCTCTTCTAATCATGCATAGTCTATCTTCTGGTAGGGGTTTTGTGAAAATGTCTGCTAATTGATCATGTGTACTAGTGAATTCTAATACAATATCGCCCTTTTGCACATGATCTCTAAGAAAATGATATCTAATTTCAATATATTTGGTCCGAGAATGTTATATTGGATTCTTTGAAAGATTTATAGCACTTGTATTATCACATTTGATTGGAATGTGATTGTACATAAGTTTAAAATCCTCAAGTTGTTGCTTCATGTAAAGAACTTGAGCACAACAACTACCCGCAGCAACATATTCTGCCTCAGCAGTAGATAGTGCAACATAATTTTATTTTTTACTAAACCAAGAAACTAGTGCACGACCTAAGAAGTGACATGCTCCACTAGTGCTTTTTCGATCTATTTTACAGCCAGCATAATCTGCATCTGTGTAACTGATTAGATTGAAAGATGTGTGCTTAGGGTACCATAACCCTAAGTTAATTGTACCACTAAGATATCTAAGAATGCGCTTAACTGCAATTAAATGTGATTCTTTTGGAGATGATTGAAAGCGTGCACATAAGCACACACTAAATATAATATCTGGTCTACTGGCTGTCAAATATAATAAGCTACCGATCATACCTCGATATACCTTCGAGTCAACTGGTTTACCGGTTTCATCTTTATCAAGTTTAGTGGATGGACTCATTGGTGTTCCAGTTTCCTTAGCACATTCCATCCCAAATTTCTTCAGCAATTCCTTAATATATTTCGATTGATTGATGAATGTCCCACTTTTTACTTGCTTAATTTGCAATCCGAGAAAGAATGTAAGCTCTCCCATCATACTCATTTCAAATTCTTCCTGCATAGTCTTAGCAAAAACTTGGCACATATTTTCATTAGTAGCACCGAATATTATATCATCAACATAAATCTGAATCAAAAGAATATCATCATTTTCGTATTTAATGAAAAGAGTTGTATCAATTTTTTCTCTTGAAAAACTTTTTTTAATCAAGAAACCACTAAGTCTCTCGTACCACGCTCTAGGAGTTTGTTTGAGTCCATATAGTACTTTTGTGAGTTTGAAAACATGATTTGGAGAAATATGATTTTCAAAACCTGGAGGTTGCTCAACATATACCTCTTCATTTATAAAACCGTTTAAGAAAGCACTTTTAACATCCATTTGAAAAAGTTTGAAATTTTTATAACAAGCATATGCAAGTAGCATTCGAATAGCTTCTAATCTTGCGACTGGTGCATATGTCTCATCATAATCGATTCATTCTTCTTGATTGAAACCTTGGGCTACAAGTCGAGCCTTATTTCTAGTAATGACTCCGGACTCATCTTTCTTGTTTCTAAAAACCCATTTTGTTCCAATAATAGTATGATTTTTTGGTCTAGGAACAAGTGTCCAAACATCATTTCTTTCAGATTGATTAAGCTCTTCTTGCATAGCTAGAATCCAAGATTCATCAAGAAGTGTTTCATCAATATTTTTAGGTTCAATCTGAGATAGAAAAGCAGTATGATTGCAAATATTTCTAAGAGATGATCGAGTGCTTATACCTCGTGAAGGTTCCCCCAGAATTTGTTCCACTGGATGATCTTTCACAAATTTCCACTGTTTGGTTGCATCTTGTATTAAATTTTGATAATCTTTTCTGATATCTCCATGTTGGACTTCCTCTATTGTGTTCTCTTTGTTGAGATTGAGACTTTCCGTATTATTTATACCTCCTGTTTCTTCATCAATAGATTTTTTAGAGAGTAGAGAATTAGATTCATCAAATACTACATGCATAGATTCTTGTACAGTCAAAGTCTTTTTATTGAATACTCTATAAGTTTTACTATTAGTAGAATACTCGAGAAAGATACCTTCATCAGATTTTGCATCAAACTTGCCTAAATTATCTCTGTCATTTAAAATAAAACATTTGCATCCAAATACATGAAAGTAACAAATGTTGGGCTTTTTCTCATTCCAAAGCTCATAGGGGGTTTTATCTAATTTAGACCTTAGCATAACTCTATTTATAACATAACATGCAGTACTTACCGCTTCAGCCCAAAAATAACTAGGCAAGTTGTTCTCATTGAGCATTGTTCTTGCCATCTCTTGAAGAGATCTATTTTTCCTTTCCACTACCCCATTTTGTTGAGGAGTTCGAGGAGTAGAAAAATTATGCACAAAACCATTTTCATCACAAAATGTTTCAATATTTTTATTAACAAACTCTTTTTCCCTATCACTTCAGATACTTGAAATAGTATAACCCTTTTCATTTTGAATTCTCTTGCATAACTTGGTAAAAGTATTATGTGCCTCATCTTTATGAGTAAGAAAGATGACCCAAGTATATCTAGAGAAGTCATCAATAACAACAAATGCATAATATTTTCCTCCTAAACTTGCAACTTTATTTGGTCCAAAAAGATCCATGTGTATCAGTTGCAGTGGTCTAGTAGTGGAAATATGTTTCTTGATTTTAAAAGAAGTTTTTGTTTGTTTACCAAATTGGCATGCATCACAAATTTTGTCTTTAAGAAAATTTACCTTCGGTAAACCTCTCATAAGATCATTTTTTGAAAGTTTAGAAATAAGTTCCATATTGGCATGACCTAGTCTTCTATGCCATAACCAATTAGTTTCATTTTGAGCTGAAAAAAAATCGCATCTTGTGAGGTAATTTCTTCAAAATCAATTGTATAAACATTGTTACTTCTAAAAGCAATAAAACAAATATTACAATTATAATCATTCAATATAATGCACTTATCCATTTTGAAAGTAACTGTAAATCCTTTATCACATAATTGACTTATACTTAAAAGATTATGTTTTAAACCTTCAACAAGTAGAACATCTTCAATTATAAGAGAAGACTCATTACCAATTTTACCTATTCCCACGATCTTTCCTTTCGAGTTGTCTCCAAATGTCACGTGTCCTTCTTCTTTAGATCTAAAATCAAAGAACTTAGTCTTGTCTCCCGTCATGTGTCTTGAACATCCACTATCTAAAAACCATTTATTTTTGTTCGTGGAAGACGTCATGCACACCTATAAAAACAATTAAAATGATTTTTCTAGGTACCCAAGTTCTTTGGGTCCTTTATTTATTAGTATTAGAAGAAATAAGATTTTTAGGTACCCATATGGTCCTAATAGTCATTGTATGTTTTCTTCTAAGAGGACAAGCAAAATAATTATGACCATTTCTATTACAAAAATTACAAATAGCATGTGACATATATGAAGAACTTGAGTGATTATAATAGTATCCTTTTTTAACAAAATTATTTTTATGAAAAGAATTTTGAATATTGGATTTTGATTTAGAAGGATTATCAAAGAAGTTTTTATAAGGTTTGTATTTTTGTTTTGGCATATATCCCAAGCCTGCCTTATAAAAAACACATCTTTGGCTACCAAGAAGTTTTTCAAAATTTCTTTTTCCATTCGTAAATTTTTCAATAATATTTTCTAAATCAGTTTTCTTTTTCTTCAACTCAAAATTTTCATCTTTCAAAACAATACTTTCTTTTCTTAAAATATCAATTTCGTTTGTTAAAGAAAAATTTTTCTTTTTCAAAACAGTATACTTGATACCCAATTTTTCAAATTCCTCATATACCTCTTCTAAAACATTTTACAATTGTTCATATGAAGGATCTTCAATATTATCAAGATTTGTTACCTCAATGTCATCTTTAGCCATAAGACAAAGATTTGCTGATTCTCCATTGCTTGCTTCGCTATCTGAGCTACTTGAATCATCATCCCATGTAGCTTTCATTACTTTTTTGCCTTTGTTTCGATCTTTCTTTAGCAGAGGACAATCTGACTTGATATGACCAGGTTTATTGCATTTATAACAAATTAAAGTGTCATTTTTACCTGAATCTTTCTTGGAAAACTTTTTGAAAGATTTCCTTGGAGGAGTTTTATTTTTATTTAAGAACCCCTGAATTCTTCTTGTTATCATCGCAACTTCTTTATCTTTGTCGTTATTTTCCTCATCTTCATCACTTTCACTTTCATGTGGAACAGCTTTAAGTGCCAAGCTCTTATTTGACTTTCCTTCTTCTTCTCCTCTTTTCAATGTGTACTCATGGGTGATAAGTGACCCGATGAGTTCATTCACTTCGAGCTTCTTGAGGTCTCTACCTTCAAGAATCGCTGTCACTTTTGATTCCCAACGTTTTGGTAGAGAGTTGAGAATTTTTCTTACTATCTCCACTTTGGAATAAATTTTGCCAAGAGCTGTCAAGCTGTTTATGATGTTAGTAAAACGAGTGTACATACTAGAAATAGATTCATCATCATTCATCTTAAACATTTCATATTCATGAGTAAGAATATAAATTTTTGATTCCTTGACTTGAGAAGTTCCTTCATAAGTAACTTCCAAGTTATCCCAAATTTCCTTTGCTGTAGCACAAGTCATTACTCTATTAAATTCACTACCATTGAGAGCATTATATAATAAATTCATAGCAGTTAAATTCAAAGTATAAAGTCTATCGTCTTCACGATTAAACTCTTCTTCTTCCTTTTTGACCTTTACTCCATCAACTACTTTTGTTGGAATATAAGGTCCATTTACAATGCATTTCCAGATTTCTCGACCTTGAGCCTGAAGGAATATTCTCATTCTAACTTTCTAGAATGAGTAATTGTCTCCACAAAAGAGTGGAGGCCGACTGCTAGATTGACCTTCACCAAATGAAGCTGCAATGTTAGCCATAAGATCTTAACTCAAAAGATAGTTAATCTTATAATAGAGCTCTAGCTCTGATACCAATTGTTGCCTAGATGACTAACACAAGAGGGGGGTGAATTGAGTTGTATTTAAAAAAATAACAATTATAAATCAAATATATAATATAAAATATAAACAAAATATGAAACAATAATAAATATAAAGAGTAAGGGTAAGAGAGAAGCAAACTCAGTATGTTAACGAGGTTCGGCCCCACCGTCTACGTCCTCGCCTCAAGCTACCTCTTGAGCATCCCCAAATCCACTATTCAATCTCCTTTAGGTGGAGATAGAAACCTATTACACTTTTGAGCAGCACCGCTCCAAAGAATCCGTGTAGAACACCCTCTACACTTCCAATCACCTTACACTTGGTGATTTAACTATTCCCCGTGTAGAACACCTTCTACACTTCCAATCACCTCACACTTGGTGATTTAACTATTTCCCGTGTAGAACACCTTCTACACACACAAGGGTTATACACACCCTTTTACAAATACAAGAGTTGATAGTAGGTAGACTATCAAAGTACACTCCTCAATGAGTGATATAGAAACAATACAGCGCAACCTATATCTCTCTCAACAAGAACAAGAATTAAGGCTCAAAACTTTAAAAAAGAGAGAATGAGAGTTTTGAAGAAATGATGCAAAACTTAGCAATAGATGTGTAAGCTCTTGTTATGAATTTTGCAAAACTCAAGTGAGCTATTTATAGGTAAATGAGTTTTTAATTTCAAATTTGAAAAGATTCCCATGTCAAAAACATCATCATTCACTTTTCAAAAATTTCAAATCTAATATTTTTACTTTTTGCATGTGACAAAAGGAGCACACTTTACTTTTCAAAAATTTCAAACATAATCTTTTACTTTTTGCATATGACAAAAGAAGCACACTTTTCTTTTCAAAATTTTCAAATAAAGACATCTACATTTTGCATAAGTCAAGAAAAGCATCCACCACTTTTGAAAATATTCAAATAAAACATGCACATGTGAAAGATGACAATCAATCATCTTAATATTTTCAAAATTCAAATCTTTAATCATGTCATGCACATGTGAAAGATGACAATCAATCATCTTTCAAAATTTTCAAATTTAATTTTCAAAATATTCATGCATATGTAGAAAATGTATTTTAATGTTTTATGATAAAATATTAATTTTGAACCTTAATCCTAATTTTGAATTTTTAAGAGATTTACAACATTACTCTATGATTTTAATGTGAACTTGTTCCCTTCTTGCTCATGCTTGCTTCCTTGATGTGCTTGATTAT
The DNA here is from genome assembly GCA_036898215.1 of Platycarya strobilacea. Taxonomy (NCBI): domain Eukaryota; kingdom Viridiplantae; phylum Streptophyta; class Magnoliopsida; order Fagales; family Juglandaceae; genus Platycarya; species Platycarya strobilacea. The sequence continues at coordinate 9,680,099 of CM072548.1, forward strand.
ATTGTGTGGACAACTTGAGCTTGAGACTCCTTTATTCTTTGGATTCATTTGTTATCATCAAAATCCATTTGTAGATTTACATGAAACTTAAAACCTTGGGTGCAACAGAATTTGAATAAGATAGAAAGATAAGGTGATGAAGTTGGATATGGTTTATGAGTTGTAGTTGGATTAGGATTTGGTTTATGATTTTCAAAGTGTAGGAAACTCTAAAATTAGGTTAGGGATTTTAGCCAAAGGGTGATTAGAAGGTAGGGAAGTGTTGTCTATAGCTCTTTATGGTGATGGCCAAATATGTATATGGATGAGGAATTTGCAAGTGTTGGTGGAAGAGGAAGAAGAAGAAAATATGAACAACTCGAAAATTATGAACATAAAGGAATTGAAAATACCTCTACTCATAAGATTGAAAAATAAGAAGATAAGCTGGGTTACACTTATTCACAAATTGCAAAGTGTAATCCTCTCTAAGAGATTCATGAATTGCACCCCTAAAGCCTAAGTGTAAAAGCACCAACAAAAATATCCCATGACACACTAAACCTGTCCTTAGGAAAAATATGCCAAAAGATCAAAAAATGTAAAATAAACTACCTAACATCCTATTTATAAGCAAAAAAATAAGTTAAAAACTCCTAGTGAATCCCATAAAAAGATAAATTAAATCCTAATTAAAATAGAAAAAGCTAATTTAAATCCTAATTGAACTAAGACTCCACTTAACTTGGCCCTTGGATGGCCTAGGGCGGCCCATGACATGAGCTATGGATATGTTGGTGCATGATTGGTTCAGCTGGCATAGCCTAAGTAGGGTGCCTGGGCATTGGTCTTGCTGGCCTAGGGTGGCCCATGCATAGGCATGGCCACTGGTGGACTGGGTGCATGACCCAGGCATGGGCTTGAGCGGTGGCATAGGCCTAGTGCCTGCTGGATGCGCGTTGGGCATGTTGGGTGCTCGTTGCTGGTGGGCCTGGGGACCTGCTACTAACCTTGCTGGGCTTTTCGGGTAGATCTTGACATGGTCATTAGACTCATCCAAGCTTATCAAGCCATGTTACGTAAGTTATTTTTGGGTGACTTTTGAAGGGGTTCTAACACCCGCTTCGCTCCAGCGCGCGCGCACACACACACACATATATATAAACATAATACTTATATTTTATAAATTGTGTGTATATTATTATATATTACAAATTGTTATATTGGTTTACAAAATATACACTTTCAAATTTAAAAATTATAACTTAAATAAAATACGCATTAACAAACTTAAAACTACAATATTTTTAAATTATAGTCATATTTACAAAATTTAAATTTACATTTTGGATATAAAAATGTGTTTTTGATCACTTTTAGACCTAAAAGTTATTTTTAAATTTAGTAGAATGTAATTTATATTTGAAGTGGACATAGAGCGAGACGGATTGAAAATCCACCCCACACCCTATTTAGTGGGGTGGGAGTGAAAACCCCTCCCTCGCCACATGCAGGGCGTGTGTAGGGAGGGAGCTAACTTGTGACGCCCCCAACTTACGTCTGGGATTTAACGTAAATTAAGGTGTCTGGATGAGCAACACTCGGCTACTCACCCTCGTACTTAACAAGACTAAAAAGTATAAACAATTAAATCGCAGCGGATCAGGTCTTTCAATATAAGACTTTCTAAAGATCACACGGAAATTATATATATACAACATTCATTAAGCTTAAACATTGTGCTTTATACATATACACAACCCAACTGTAGCAAAATATATTACATTTATCCCAAAGGAAACTTTCCTTCACCTCACCCTTTCTCCCTCTTAACCTCGGGATATTCTTTCCCATAGCGAAACCTATTCATGCTAATACTAAAGTCTCGCTGGAGATGTTGTCCCTGTGGAGTCACACAAACTCCACACATGGACAACGAGCCGTCTACTCCTAAGGTTAAGCAGCATCCAGTACGTCTCCTTTCCTCGACAAAAGTGGATGCGTCAAGACTCCCAGCTCCGGTGGGTCTGATAGGAGGTCCGAAGGAAACAAAAGAAATGTCCAAAAAGGGACTGTAATCGGAAAGTCCCTCAGGACTCCCCGAAGTCTCCTGCCTCATCGGGGCTGTCCCCCTGCTGGTCAACGAATCCTGTATAAAATAATATGCACAAAATATATGGAGCCACAAAAGAGTGAGATTTCGAATGAAATCTCAGTAAGTACATAAACAGCTTAAAGGAAACAGGGAAAACACCCACAAAGTTAAAACCACAACTGACAAGGGAATATACCCTAACATACCCCTCACCAGGCCACTGTCTAACTGACACTTTTCTTAACTCACATACCCCTCACCAGACCACTGTCTAACTGACACTTTTCTTAACTCACACATTGTCTTATATTAAATTACATTATTTTCCCCTTTAAGATTCTTGTTCTTTCATATCACTGATGGGCGTTACGTATCGCCGTCCCCATCACATACACTCATCAATCATCCGGGCGTTACGTATCGCCGTCCCCGTTATGATGAGTCTGGTGTCAATCATCCGGGCGTTACGTCTCGCCGTCCCCGTTATGACACGAAATATATACACATAGTACTGCGGGCGTTACGTCTCGCCGTCCCCGCAAGGATCAATCACACGGGCGTTACGTCTCGCCGTCCCCGTGGAGATCACAATTTCATATCACGACAGGCGTTACGTATCGCCGTCCCTGCCGGCACGTCAGTCATACGGGCGTTACGTATCGCCGTCCCCGTCATGACGTGACTAACTCAATCTCGACAGGCGTTACGTATCGCCGTCCCTGCCGGCACGTCAGTCATACGGGCGTTACGTATCGCCGTCCCCGTCATGACGTGACTAACTCAATCTTTTATATATTATTTTCTTTCTTTATTTTCTTCTCTTATACACATGAGTCATCTCACTCACAACCCTTCCCGTTTGAAACACCACTTCTATTCCAAGGAAACCCTAAGTTTAGGCAAAACAGGGTATCTCGCTCGAGCGGCCTGTCGAGCGAGTATCGAGCGAAGTCTCGGGTTGGGACTCGCTCGAGCGGGTGTCGAGCGAAACTCTAGCGAGGGTTCACATTTTGCCTTCGCTCGACTCACATGTCGAGCGAGGGTCGAGCGAACTTACGGGTTTAAAGGTTTTTCCACTCAAAACACACTAATCTTTTCCATACACTCTATTTATCTTCTTAAAACTCTAAATCTAAGTTTCCACAATTTTATTGAACATAAAAACAAGACAAATACAATTAATCCTACTCATGTGTTCAATTTACACTTAAACATGTTCTCATGTGTTCACTACTAGGAAATATAACTCAATCATGCCAATAAACCAGTTCCATGCTTAATTTAAGCTAGAATATGGACTTACTAGTTCTTCCAAGCCTTAGGGAATTAGTCCAACCCACTTTCTCCAAGTTTGCTCCCACACACACTCACTTCACTCACAAGTGATCACTTTGAGGGTTTGGGGATACTTTGAGGGTTTGGCTTCACAAGGCAAGTGCTCTCTCCTTCTAAAGGAGCTTAGGAAGCTCTCAAGGTCCTATATATATGGTGGTGGTCGACCAACATGAGGGAGAGAAAAGGAATTGCACTCAAGGTACCCTAGTTGGCAGATTTGCATGTGATGAGGTGTCCATCTAGGCCAAATCTAATGATGAGGATTAAGCCTCCCAAATCCTAGGCTTTGCAGCTGGATTAGTCATCCAAGGGCTCACAATTGAGGTGGTTTGGCTGCCCATTTTGATCCATGGCTGAGAAGCAAGCTAAAGGGATAAGAGGTGAGGTGGCAATTCACCTAACCATGCATGCATCTCACATCTCCAGCTCTCCCCCTTGTGTCACACGCCCCTTCCAGATTTTCTCCTCCATTTGGTTCCTTCCCAACTCCCTTAGGTCTTCCCTCAACAAGTTCTAGAAGGTCACTCCATGGTTTAGTTAAGGTAGAGCCAAGTTTGATCCAATTAGTCACCAATCAACCAGATTTTGGCTCCTTTGAGTTCCCATCACACTAACCATTCAATTGACTTCCAAATCAACTTTCCATTCATTCCTAACTATCCCTACACATGTCCTAATCCCAGAGAATCCTAAAACCAATTACCTATTTGGTTACATGCTCCAATCTAGTTCAATTACCCAACTCGGGTTCCAGTTAAGCCTATTCCAAAGCTGCCTACTTGATTCCCAATTAAGCCATTGATTCCTTCCGAATCTCAGAAAACTTCAAACATAAAAGTTTTAGATCTATCTCTTAGGGTTCTATACCAATTGGAATCACCTCATTTAGACATCATATGGCTGACTTATGATCATTTTCCTAAAACTCGACAGATTGATCCGAAAGTGCAAAATTCTCAATATTAAGTAAAATCTCACATTTCCTCAACTAAATCTCCCATTCTAATTTCCTAATAAATAAATACATTAAATAAATCTCTTTAAAATAATTTCTATAAAATAATTTACCTTAGAAAATTTTGGGCTATTACATCCTCCCCCCCTTAAAAAGGATTTCGTCCCCGAAATCGCTAGGAAAAAAAATAATTAAGGGTTTAAGGAATCTATACCTCGGTGACTAGCGGTAGATTCTTCTGAAGAGGTGGGTACTTTTTCCTCATTAATTAGTGAATCCTGAGAGTGATAAAATATCATGTCAACATCGGGATCATAGTACATGTTCACACTAATCTCTTGCAATCTACGGAATCTCTCTTCCTCTGTCCTTTCTATTATAGGTCCCTCTTCACACTGGCGTTTACGCTCTTCAGATCCATCAGATGATTCTATCATGACAGCTTTTCCTTTGTTCTCTCTTCTCAAAAATCTTTTCTCTGCTCTCAACCATTTTCTGGTGGGTTGTCTTTCCTCACCTGGTAACGCTTTTCTACTTATAGGGTTTCCTTTCTTGTCTATGTCCATAATGTGGGTTCTGTGCCTCTCACTTTTATTTAACCAGCTCAATCTCTCAGCTTTCCACAGTTTCAGTTTTTCTCTACGAAATCTCTCCCTAATTCTTTCAGATCTTTTCTTTAACTGATCTACTGGGGTGACTGACATACGTGCAGTTCTTTTTGGAGCCATAATCCTGTATAAGGTTAAATGTTAATGACTATACATATAAAAGAAAACACAATCATCACACAAATGCAAGACAGTTAAATCAATTTATAAAATATATTATTACAACTATGTTTCAAACAAGTGGGGATAATTAACTCTCATTACATCCTCACGTTCCCAAGTGGCTTCTTGAAAAACAGGATTGTTCCAAAGTACTTTCACTAACACTATAGTACGATTCCGAAGGGTTTGTTCTTTCTGATCTTCAATTCGTACAGGCCACTCTTCATAAGTTAAATTGGAACGTAAATTATTAGGACGCGGATCCATTACTGCCACTGGTTGATCATTCAAACACTTTTTCAGAGAAGATACATGGAAGACGTTATGAACTCCTTGCAAATCATCAGGTAGGGCTAAACGGTAAGCTACTGGACCTACTTTTTCCAGAATTTCATAAGGTCCAATATAACGAGGACTCAACTTCCCCTTCTTACCAAATCGCATGACTCCCTTTAGTGGCGAAATCTTCAAGTATACCCAGTCTCCTACCATGAAGTCTAAAGCCCTTCTACGATTATCTGCATAACTCTTTTGTCTACTTTGCGCCGTCTTTATCTGATTTCTGATCTTGATGATCTGCTCTTTAACTTCTTGTAAATACTCGGGTCCCAAAACACTACTTTCACCCACTTCATCCCAATAAATAGGAGACCTACATTTCCTTCCATAAAGTGCTTCATATGGCGCCATCTGTATAGTAGCTTGAAAACTGTTATTATATGCAAATTCAATCAATGGTAACAGACTTTCCCAATCTTTGTCAAAATCTAACACGCAGGCTCGCAACATATCCTCCAAGGTCTGAATGGTCCTTTCTGTTTGCCCGTCTGTTTGAGGATGGTATGCGCTGCTGAAATTTAAATTGGTACCCATCATCTTCTGTAGACTTTGCCAAAATCGAGACGTGAATCTAGGATCTCTGTCTGATACTATAGTCTTGGGTATCCCATGTAAACGAACTATTTCCTTCACGTAAATTTTTGCTAACTTTTCCATAGAATCCGTGTTGGAAATAGGTAAAAAGTGAGCACTCTTCGTCAATCGATCCACTATCACCCAAACCGAATTCTTTCCCGTAGATGTTCTTGGAAATCCTACCACAAAATCCATAGATAAATCCTCCCACTTCCATTCAGGAATTGGTAGGGGTTGCAACTTACCGGCTGGTCTTTGGTGTTCAGCTTTTACTAACTGACATACTGGACACTTGGCTACAAAAGTCGCAATGTCCTTCTTCATTCCTTCCCACCAAAACTTTTCCTTTAAATCTTGATACATCTTAGTACTTCCAGGATGAGCGGTATATGGTGTACTATGAGCTTCTTTCATCAACCTTTCTTTCAATTCTGGGGCATCCGGAATGATCTTCCTTCTCCCAAAGTATAACATTCCATCTCCTGAAAACATAAAGTGTGGAGACCCTTTTCCTTCCAGTATTTGCTGTTTTATCTTCTCCAGCTTGGCATCCTTTTGTTGTTCTTCCTTAATTTCTCTGTCTGTTAACGGAATAATTTCTTGAATCTCCATTAACCTAAGGTCCTGCAATAATCGGTTTACCAGAATTTCTCGCATCGCCGCCAGCACTGAAAATTCTTCTGTTTGAACTTTCCTACTCAAGGCATCGGCTACCACATTAGCTTTTCCAGGGTGGTATTTGATTTCGCATTGAAAATCACTTATAGTCTCTATCCACCTTCTCTGTCTCATATTCAAGGTCTTCTGGCTAAAAAGATACTTGAGACTCTTATGGTCCGTAAATATTTCACACTTTTCTCCATATAAGTAATGCCGCCAAATCTTTAGAGCAAACACTACAGCTGCTAACTCTAAATCATGCGTGGGATAATTCTGTTCATGATCCTTAAGTTGTCGGGATGCATACGCAACTACTCTTCCTTCTTGCATTAGCACACACCCCAATCCCATTTTTGAGGCATCACTATATATCACATAAGGTTTATGAGGTTCCGGCAAAGCCAAAACCGGTGCTGTAGTCAATCTCTTCTTTAGCTCTTGGAAACTCTTTTCACATTGTTCACTCCAAACGTATTTAGCATTCTTTCTAGTCAATGCTGTCAGAGGTGCGGACAGTTTGGAAAATCCTTCCACAAATCTTCTATAGTATCCAGCTAATCCCAAGAAGCTTCGTATTTCATGTGCATTGGTTGGTTGCTGCCACTCCATCACTGCTTCTACTTTTGCTGGGTCCACAGAGACCCCTTCACTTGAAATAACATGACCCAAAAATTTAACTTCTTGCAGCCAAAATTCACACTTACTAAGTTTGGCATACAATTGGTGTTTCTGCAAAATTTCCATTACTATTTTCAAATGTTCTTTATGATCTTCGTCGGTCTGAGAGTAGATCAAAATATCATCAATAAAAACCACCACAAACTTGTCCAAATATGGTCTGAATATCCGGTTCATCAAATCCATGAATACTGCTGGTGCATTCGTCACTCCGAATGGCATAACCAAAAATTCAAAGTGCCCATAGCGGGTTCGGAAAGCCGTCTTAGGTACATCTTGCTCCCTGATTTTCAACTGATGATAGCCAGACCGAAGGTCTATTTTTGAAAACACAGTTGCTCCTCTCAATTGATCCAACAAGTCATCTATCCGTGGCAACGGATATTTATTCTTAATGGTAACTTTATTCAACTCTCGATAGTCTATGCACATCCGCATTGTCCCATCTTTCTTCTTCACAAACAACACTGGTGCTCCCCATGGGGATGAACTAGGCCTGATAAATCCTTTTCTCAAAAGTTCCTCAATTTGCACTTTCAATTCCTCTAATTCCACCGGTGCCATTCTATACGGAGCTCTATGAACTGGAGTTGTGGCCGGTTCCAATTCAATAACAAATTCGGCTTCTCGATCAGGAGGTAGTCCCGGTAGATCATCAGAAAAGACTTGCGGAAAGTCTTCCACCACGGGAATTCCTTGAATATCTTTAACAACTTCTGAGGAGTTTAACATGATTACCCAGTAACCCTTAGTCTCCTTATTAATACTTTTCTTTATTCGTTTAGCAGTTACTATGGAGGAAACTGCCTTCAACATTTCCCCCTTGTAACAAAATTCCCCTTCCTTAGGTAAGCTAAGAACTATTTCCTTTCTGCGACAGTCCAGTTTGGCATAATACTTGGCCAACCAATCCATTCCCAAGATTAAATCGAACTCCATCAAATGGAATAGTATCAGATCAGCGACCAGTTGTGAATCTCCAATTTCCAAGGGGCAATTTCTCACCATCCGGTGGCATCCTGTTACCTTCCCATTGGGCATGACTACTATTACTTTTTGGGTCAACAATTCCGTTTCTAAACCACACTTTTGGACACAATCATAGGAAATAAAGGATCTGGTTGCTCCCGAATCAAATAAGGTATAAACCACGCATTGCTTCAGCTTAAGCTTACCTAAAGAAAATTTTATTCTACTATTATTATATTACCACTCCCAAAGAATCCATTTATTAACTAAAAGAGGGGACTTGGAAATTTACCAGTAATGACGTTAGCATCTATTGCCTCGTCTGCCTCCATATCTACTTCTCCAGGCGTGATAGCATACACTTTCGCTTTCGCAGGAGCTTTGGCTTTTCCTCCGGGTAGAGCTACTCCTTGAGAGGTATTCTGAGGACAGTCTCTGATCAGATGTCCTGGCCGACCACATCTATAACAATTTCTATGGTCCACTCGACAGTCTCCTTGGTGTCGACGTCCACATTTTGCACATTGCGGAAATAAAATCGGTGCATTCGGATTAATTGCTACTCCTTTTCCTCTATCAGTGGATCTAAAATTCGGTTTCCTCCTAGCATTACTTCCCCCATAAAATTGAAATTTTCTTTTTCCATATGCTTGAGTTTGCGCCATAACACTCCTCTGTTCAGCTTCCGCTATAGCTGCTACATTTACCAGTTCTTGAAAATTCTCAATTTGTAAACATGCCACCTGCATACGAATTCGTGGCTGCAGTCCTTCTTGGAACTTCTGGGCTCTCATCTTTTCAGTAGCCACCAGATGCGGAGCAAATCTCGCCAATTCCATAAATCGTGCCGAGTACTGTTCCACCGACATACTGCCTTGTATCAACATAGTAAACTCCAAAGCTTTCTGCCGCTTCATAGATTCCGGAAAGAATCGATCGTCGAACTCTTTCTTGAACCTTTCCCATGTAGGTACTACATTTTCTCCCAGTTCTAACTTTAACAGCTTTCGCTTTGTGTCCCACCACAGTCCTGCTTCTCCTTGTAACAGATGTCCAGCATACTGCACTTTCTGGACTTCAGTGCAACTACTAATTTCGAAAGTGCGTTCCAAGTCTACGATCCATTTATCTGCCTTTAATGCTCCTTCCGTTCCGATGAAGGGCGGGTATCGATACGCTAGAAACTTCTCATACGAACACCCTTGAATTTCTCTTCTGTTTTCATTCTGCTGATGATAACGGCTTTGTTCTATTTGGTTCTTCACCACTTCAGTCATTTGCCGAATAGCTTCAGCTATTGCCTGGCCTCCTTCCAATGGGGGGTTTTGTGCCATCGGTCCCCCTTCCAAGGGTGGATTCCGTATCCTCTGCTCTTCTCCCGATACTGGGTTCGGTGGTGTCTGCACTTCTCTCAATGGTGAGCTTGGTGCCGTTTGCTCTTCAGCACGTGGAGGGGTAACCAGAGAAGGACTCTGATTTACTGCGTCTACTCGTTTCAAGGGAGGACGACCTCTCGGCATATTGTTTTCCTGAAATATACCCAACTTCACCATAAGCCATACTCACTTTAGAAGCTTCCAAATTTCTAAAATCCAAACATTCATCCATATTACTCCAAACTCCAATCTGATAAAGATTCAAGCCTATACTAGTACCATGTGATCCATTTTTCCTAGGACACGTAGGTTTTACCCAGAGACGTAATCGCTCTGATACCAATCTGTGACGCCCCCAACTTACGTCTGGGATTTAACGTAAATTAAGGTGTCTGGATGAGCAACACTCGGCTACTCACCCTCGTACTTAACAAGACTAAAAAGTATAAACAATTAAATCGCAGCGGATCAGGTCTTTCAATATAAGACTTTCTAAAGATCACACGGAAATTATATATATACAACATTCATTAAGCTTAAACATTGTGCTTTATACATATACACAACCCAACTGTAGCAAAATATATTACATTTATCCCAAAGGAAACTTTCCTTCACCTCACCCTTTCTCCCTCTTAACCTCGGGATATTCTTTCCCATAGCGAAACCTATTCATGCTAATACTAAAGTCTCGCTGGAGATGTTGTCCCTGTGGAGTCACACAAACTCCACACATGGACAACGAGCCGTCTACTCCTAAGGTTAAGCAGCATCCAGTACGTCTCCTTTCCTCGACAAAAGTGGATGCGTCAAGACTCCCAGCTCCGGTGGGTCTGATAGGAGGTCCGAAGGAAACAAAAGAAATGTCCAAAAAGGGACTGTAATCGGAAAGTCCCTCAGGACTCCCCGAAGTCTCCTGCCTCATCGGGGCTGTCCCCCTGCTGGTCAACGAATCCTGTATAAAATAATATGCACAAAATATATGGAGCCACAAAAGAGTGAGATTTCGAATGAAATCTCAGTAAGTACATAAACAGCTTAAAGGAAACAGGGAAAACACCCACAAAGTTAAAACCACAACTGACAAGGGAATATACCCTAACATACCCCTCACCAGGCCACTGTCTAACTGACACTTTTCTTAACTCACATACCCCTCACCAGACCACTGTCTAACTGACACTTTTCTTAACTCACACATTGTCTTATATTAAATTACATTATTTTCCCCTTTAAGATTCTTGTTCTTTCATATCACTGATGGGCGTTACGTATCGCCGTCCCCATCACATACACTCATCAATCATCCGGGCGTTACGTATCGCCGTCCCCGTTATGATGAGTCTGGTGTCAATCATCCGGGCGTTACGTCTCGCCGTCCCCGTTATGACACGAAATATATACACATAGTACTGCGGGCGTTACGTCTCGCCGTCCCCGCAAGGATCAATCACACGGGCGTTACGTCTCGCCGTCCCCGTGGAGATCACAATTTCATATCACGACAGGCGTTACGTATCGCCGTCCCTGCCGGCACGTCAGTCATACGGGCGTTACGTATCGCCGTCCCCGTCATGACGTGACTAACTCAATCTCGACAGGCGTTACGTATCGCCGTCCCTGCCGGCACGTCAGTCATACGGGCGTTACGTATCGCCGTCCCCGTCATGACGTGACTAACTCAATCTTTTATATATTATTTTCTTTCTTTATTTTCTTCTCTTATACACATGAGTCATCTCACTCACAACCCTTCCCGTTTGAAACACCACTTCTATTCCAAGGAAACCCTAAGTTTAGGCAAAACAGGGTATCTCGCTCGAGCGGCCTGTCGAGCGAGTATCGAGCGAAGTCTCGGGTTGGGACTCGCTCGAGCGGGTGTCGAGCGAAACTCTAGCGAGGGTTCACATTTTGCCTTCGCTCGACTCACATGTCGAGCGAGGGTCGAGCGAACTTACGGGTTTAAAGGTTTTTCCACTCAAAACACACTAATCTTTTCCATACACTCTATTTATCTTCTTAAAACTCTAAATCTAAGTTTCCACAATTTTATTGAACATAAAAACAAGACAAATACAATTAATCCTACTCATGTGTTCAATTTACACTTAAACATGTTCTCATGTGTTCACTACTAGGAAATATAACTCAATCATGCCAATAAACCAGTTCCATGCTTAATTTAAGCTAGAATATGGACTTACTAGTTCTTCCAAGCCTTAGGGAATTAGTCCAACCCACTTTCTCCAAGTTTGCTCCCACACACACTCACTTCACTCACAAGTGATCACTTTGAGGGTTTGGGGATACTTTGAGGGTTTGGCTTCACAAGGCAAGTGCTCTCTCCTTCTAAAGGAGCTTAGGAAGCTCTCAAGGTCCTATATATATGGTGGTGGTCGACCAACATGAGGGAGAGAAAAGGAATTGCACTCAAGGTACCCTAGTTGGCAGATTTGCATGTGATGAGGTGTCCATCTAGGCCAAATCTAATGATGAGGATTAAGCCTCCCAAATCCTAGGCTTTGCAGCTGGATTAGTCATCCAAGGGCTCACAATTGAGGTGGTTTGGCTGCCCATTTTGATCCATGGCTGAGAAGCAAGCTAAAGGGATAAGAGGTGAGGTGGCAATTCACCTAACCATGCATGCATCTCACATCTCCAGCTCTCCCCCTTGTGTCACACGCCCCTTCCAGATTTTCTCCTCCATTTGGTTCCTTCCCAACTCCCTTAGGTCTTCCCTCAACAAGTTCTAGAAGGTCACTCCATGGTTTAGTTAAGGTAGAGCCAAGTTTGATCCAATTAGTCACCAATCAACCAGATTTTGGCTCCTTTGAGTTCCCATCACACTAACCATTCAATTGACTTCCAAATCAACTTTCCATTCATTCCTAACTATCCCTACACATGTCCTAATCCCAGAGAATCCTAAAACCAATTACCTATTTGGTTACATGCTCCAATCTAGTTCAATTACCCAACTCGGGTTCCAGTTAAGCCTATTCCAAAGCTGCCTACTTGATTCCCAATTAAGCCATTGATTCCTTCCGAATCTCAGAAAACTTCAAACATAAAAGTTTTAGATCTATCTCTTAGGGTTCTATACCAATTGGAATCACCTCATTTAGACATCATATGGCTGACTTATGATCATTTTCCTAAAACTCGACAGATTGATCCGAAAGTGCAAAATTCTCAATATTAAGTAAAATCTCACATTTCCTCAACTAAATCTCCCATTCTAATTTCCTAATAAATAAATACATTAAATAAATCTCTTTAAAATAATTTCTATAAAATAATTTACCTTAGAAAATTTTGGGCTATTACATAACTCGCGCCGTATCCCCTACCATTTTGGACAAATTTGGAATTTAACCGGTATACAACGGTTTTACATTTTCATGACCAATCCTGTATCGATATTTCTAATTTTACTTATTTCGGTTTGATTTCATCCGATTTTTCAATTTAATAAAGTATCAATTTATTAAAAGGAATATGTTGAGAATTTACTAGGCCAAAAATATAATCAATGTATTATATATGTTTTATATTTAAAACATATAATCAAATAAGTTTACATGTTTAAAATTAAATTTTTATATTATAAATTATAATATTAACATTATTTTATATATAATTATAATTTGTATTGATATCTTGAGACTTATCACACGGCTCACCAATTTCATCTTCTGCAAGAATTGTATGTCCGAACAAACTTGGAAAAAGAGGTTCTGTAAAATTATATGTAATATAAAAATAGTATATAAAAGTATTAAAATTTATTAAAAAATTCATATAAATATACGAATCGGTTCAATTCAGTTTCAAAATGTGCAAAATCGATTCCAAACCGAATTTAACCGATTTTAGAAAGAAAAACCCATTTCGGTCCAGACCGATCCAAAACCAGACAAATCCACTTGTTCCGGACTGATTTATTTTTACGGTCCTAAACTGGACCCTCAAGAATTGAAACGGACCATCCCGAACAGGGTTCTTGAGAATGGGCGGCTCAGTTCACCTCCACAGGTTTTTGCATAAATGTTAGCCACGTATATAAAATGAAGAAAAATTCAAAATGAAAGAATCGACATTTATATATAGGGATGTCAAATCATGTCAACGAGTTGTATTCATATCGTGTCAAGACATATATATTATATTATATAGGTTAATCTTAATCCGACCAGTTAAATTTATCGTGATAAAATTTCAAATCCTAACACGATCCGTTAGCATAATGTATCATGTCGTGTCAATCTATTATAACTTATTAGTAAATATTACGAAATAAATTAACACGACACAATATGATATGTTTCAACCTGTTTATGTAAATGAGTTGAATATGCCTGAAATTAATTTGTTTGACTCAATTAAATTTAACATAATTTTATATAAATGTTAAAATCACAATATCTATAAAAATAATAACACTAACTACAAGTCTAAATTATAATCTAAATAATAAAAATATCAAAATTAAAATTCTAATAATTTTAATTTTTAATATAAGTATATAATTATAATTTTAACTTTATTAACGTGTTATAATGTGTTATAACGAATCAAAACGTGTTGACCGGCTATCAATCCGTTAAGCAATCGTATCTTACCCGTTTTGACTCGAAACCCATTAAAATTAAACTCTAACTTATTATTATCGTGTCGTGTTCGTGTTGGGTTAACGGATTATGTAATATATTACCACCTCTATTCATATATGTGCTCTAATATTATATTGAGATTAAAAAAAAAGACTTAATAAAATATTTAAATTTAAAATTAAAAAAATATAAAAATAATGTGAGTATAGATGTAATATTGTAATATTGTAAAATACTTGTATGCCCCGTTACTCTAAAATCAATCCAAAGGTCGATACGTTAACACGTCATGCTACATCTTTTTCTGGTAAGATCTTCGCATAGATCCGTTGGATTATTCAGATTCGATGTTGTCGTTTGCCATTCTCTTCAATGGATTTGAATTTCTGGTGAACTGTGAAATTGATGCCATGGTCTAATTTGGGATTTAATCAGAATAACAACTCTGGTTTTCGAATTGTTACTTTATGTTTTGGTAGAATTCTTCTTTATTCAGAAATGGAGAAGGGCAATGGAGAAGTTGCTATTACTTTCGCCATCATTACTCTCACCTTGATGATGTTTCGTGTCCTGTATGTTATATACCGGAGTGGCAAACCTCTTCGAACAGAAGCTACAGGAGCTCTTAGTGCCCTCATTGTTTTAGGTTCAGGTGAGCCATGGAGCTGGTTTCATTACTGATTAACGATGTAAACTTGAGTGGTGATTTATTGACTATTATTACCATTGTAGGGGGTCACACGGCTGAGATGATTAATCTGTTGTTGGTGCTGCAAAAAGATAGGTTTAGTCCGAGATTCTACATCGCTGCAGCTACGGATAATATGAGCCTCCAAAAAGCTCGCACGCTGGAGAACAACTTGGTTGAGGAGGTAAGTATTAATGTATCGTTCTGCACTTCTGCATTTTTTAGTCTTAAATGTGAGTTCTTCAATGATACACGGACAGGTCCATGTTAGGGATTAGATGGAGTCCATTCTTAGATGTTAATATACAACTATATATATATATATTTATAAGTAAAAACTCTATTCATCATAAGGTAATAGACGAAGCCCATGTATACAGGAAGTATATAAAAGAAAAACCTAGTTACGTTCTAATGCTAAAACAGAGACGACAAGAACTCATTGACAAGAACTCTTGAATGTATATATTCAAGAAGTGTTATCAACGTTGAAATTGAGAGTATCTGGTAGGAAGTAACCCGTTGTTTAGTTGTACTCATAAAGTGAGAGGAGTGGGAAGCATTTTAGGCTTGATCGTTGATAATTATTTTTGTTAAGCAGTCATGAACCCCTGAAATAGTTGAAGAGCAATGGTTAGAATATTGGCAAAAGTCCTCTGTATCGGCACCTTTTCAGCCTTATATAGCAGTTTTGTAATATTTGCAGGAGTCATTGAGTGCATAGGTTCCTTGTTGTTATGCACTTTTGGTTGAGGCCTATCATTTTTCATCCAATTTCTCTAGCTTTTTATTTACACTCCTTTGAAGAAATGAAATGTTATAGAAACAAATGGAAACGGAAGAAATAAAATGAGTTAGAGGGCAAAGTTTGTCAGTGTTTCCAACTTTGTTACTATAGAAAGTAAGCAAATAATGTGCTTCTCATTAGAGCTAGTTCTGCTCTGCATTCTATTTTTATTTGATTGTTGCAGGTTTGTCAACAAAATTTTCTTTTTTGAAATGGTTTCTACTGCAGAATGGGGTCAAGGAGGATCAAACTGCTCGGTTCATGCAGATCTATCGAAGTAGGGAAGTTGGTCAATCATATTTCACCTCTGTTTGGACAAACTTTAGTTGCTGTGGTTCATGCACTCTGGTTAATGACTAAAATTAAACCCCAAGTGGTATTCTCTCTATCCATTTTTATGCTTCCAGACATTTATTTTTGTACATGATACCACAGACTTTTTTCGTAACCTTCTCAGATACTCTGCAATGGGCCAGGGACTTGTGTTCCACTATGTGCAATTGCGTTCTTTTTCAAGGTGTGGATGGATTAAGCCTTTTTGCCTCTAGTCTCATCGTTTTCTGTAAGATGATGTTGGAGTTAACTGAGAGAAATAATTTCTACAAGCCTTCTTTAAGGAGATTTCATTATGGCTGATTCCAGTATGTTTTTTTTTATGAAATATTTATTTCCGCATAAAAGATGATTAAGTGATTTTTTATGATAGTTGAAGATTCTTATATCAGATAATTCATGTATTAATTTTCTAACATTTGGTATCAGAGCTTGGTTGAAACTATCATGATTTTCCTTTTAATATAGAGATCGATTCCATTAACTTTTATTTGTGCGATCTCGCTATTTGTTTTATGTGCAATATTTTGCATTTATAATGTTTGGAATCTGCTATTCACTGATTTTAAAATATTTTTCTGATGTTTGCCGGATTTAATGAAATATTGGTTTCGTATGAGTTGATTCCGAATTTATTGGCTACACAATGATTTCGTTTACTCACTTAACCCCTTTCTTTTCTTCACCAGAACATATGGGGAAATATGATAAAATTGAAAGTGTGGGTAGAGAGAGGACAATTTCTACGTAAAAATTAAAAAAAGCAGTTATCCTACTCCCCATAAAAGTAGGCACATAGGAAAATAACTTCTCATATTATTTCTCACAATAACCGTGTATCAGATTTCCAAAGCCAATAACTACCTTATCACATTAAGTTCAAATAATGTCCATATTGCCCTTTCATGTGGGACATATTTATCTGTTTTGAATGTGAACAGATTTTTTTTTTTTGCTTGATTATTTATCAATCAATATTTCTATATGGTTAGCATGTTGTCACCAAAGTGATCTTGCTGAAAAAAGGTTATAAATATTGAATTGAATTATGACTTTACAAAATTATTATGGAATGATTATTTGATTATTATAGTTTGACCCAAAGGTGCACTAACTTTCAAGTAGTCATTAAATTAATTAGGTTAATTGATAGAATAAAAGTGAGATTGGAATGGATGCCCAAAGGTGACAAACCAATCAATTTTTTAAAGGGTTATCAATTATGCATAGGTGAATGAAAAATCATCATTAAATTTGAATGTTAGTATATTGCATTAGTTAATCCAAAGATTGAACGCAATATTGCTAATGGAAGTGATTTTCTCAAAGCATTAATGTTGTGATGATTTTATTACAGTGTCGGTTCCTGTTTCGCTTCATTCGCTAGCTACTTCTGTTCCGATCTTTAGTGGAACTAATTTCTCTGACTAGAAGGAACAGATTCAGTTTCACCTTGGTGTTCTGGATCTTGACTTAGCACTGCGAATTGACAAACCGACTGCTATTACTGAAACAAGCAGTTCGGAAGAGCAAGCTTTGTTTAAGTCATGGGAAAGATCGAACCGATTAAGCATCATGTTTATGCGAATGTGTATTGCGAACAATATTAAATCAACGCTTCCTTAAATTAAAAATGCAAAGAAATATTTCAAAACTGTAGAAGATCGGTTTCGTTCAGCAGATAAGTCCCTTGGAGGGAGATTAATGGCTGAACTTACCACCATGAAATTTGATGGTAGCCGTGGAATGAATGAGCATGTCCTTGAAATGACCAATCTAGCTGCCAGACTCAAATCTCTGGGCATGAATGTTGATGAAAGTTTCCTTGTTCAGTTCATTTTGAATTCCTTACCTGCTCAGTATGGGCCATTTCAGATTCACTATAACACTATTAAGGAAAAGTGGAATGTGAATGAATTGGCGAGTATGTTAATTCAAGAAGAGGCAAGGCTTAGGCAACAAGGACAACATTTAGTTAATGTAATGAGTCATGGAGTTGGAAGCAAATGAAAGAAACCAAAGAAGAGTTTCAAGAAAGATCCATTGAAGGTTGCGGGATCTTCTCATGTTAACGGGACCCGCAAGAAGGAACATAATAAACCGAAATGTTATTTCTGTCATGGCTATGGGCATTTACAGAAAAATTGCCCGAAACGTAGAGCTTGGTTCGAGAAGAAGGGTAAGCTTTTAGCTTATATATGTTTCGAATCAAATATGACACAAGTTCCTTCTAATACATGGTGGATTGACTCTGGTTCTACTATTCATGTTTCAAATTCAGTGCAGAGATACCTTTCGATCCAGAACATAAAGGAAAATGAGCATTTTATAGTGTTGAGAAATGGAACTCAAGTACCAGTTGTTGGTGTTGGAACTTTACGTTTATTTTTAGACTCAGGCCATTGTTTGGACCTATTTGATACTTTTTATGTTCCTACTATTTCTAGAAATTTAATTTCCATGTCAAAACTTGATTATGATGGTTATGCTTTGTATTTTGAACATAAGGGTTTTCGTTTGTTGAGAAATGACTCATTTGTTGGTTCTGGTGTTTTATCTGAGGGGTTATATAGATTTAATCTTAACAAGAATTTTGCTAAAACACTCCTCACCCTACATCTTGATGTTGGAACTAAACGTAGTAGAGTTAATGAGAATTCTTCTTTCTTGTGGCATAAAAGACTGGGTTATATATCCAGAGAAAGAATTGAGAGATTGGTAAAAGATGAGATTCTTTCAAATCTTGATTTTACTGATTTTGATGTATGTGTGGATTGCATTAAAGGTAAGCAAACCAAACATACAAAGAAAGGTGCCACAAGAAGTGGAAAACTTCTGGAGATTGTCCATACTGATATTTGTGGACCTTTTGACTCACCATCATTTGGTGGAGAAAAGTACTTTATCACTTTCATCGATGATTTTTCACGTTATGGTTATGTCTATTTGTTGCATGAAAAGTCTCAAGCAATAAATGCTTTAAAGGCATATATTGTTGAAGATGAGCGACAATTAGATAGAAAGGTGAAATTCATTCGATCTGATAGAGGTGGTGAGTATTACGGAAGGTATGATGGAATAAGACAATGTCCAGGACCGTTTGCTAAATTCCTAGAAGAGTATGGTATTTGTGCACAATACACAATGCCTGGTACGCCTCAGCAGAATGGTGTGGCTGAAAGGCGCAGTCGTACTCTTATGGAAATGGTTAGGAGTATGTTAAGCAACTCCTCAGTACCCATTTCATTGTGGATGGAGGCCCTTAAGACAGCCGTTTATTTGCTTAACCGGGTTCCTAGTAAGACAGTTCAAAAGACTCCTTTTGAATTGTGGACGGGAAGGAAACCGAGTTTGAGACATTTTCATATTTGGGATTGTCCAGCAGAGGCTAGGATCTATAATCCACATGAAAAGAAGTTGGATTCTAGAACTTTAAGCGGGTACTTTATTGGTTACCCAGAGAAGTCCAAAGGGTATAGATTTTATTGCTCTAACCATAGTATGAGAATTGTTGAAACAGGAAATGCTAGATTTCTTGAGAATGGCGAAATTAGTGGGAGTGATATATCACGTAATGTGGTCATCGAAGAAGTTCGGGTACCTATCCAGATACCCATAACTTCAAAGGAAATTGTTGTTTCTCCAGTTGTCAAACAATATGATAACATTGAACAACAATTTAGCCATCAGTCACTTCATAATGAGAATGTCACCAATGAACCAGTTGTAGAACAATCACAAGAAATAGTATTAAGAAGATCTCAAAGAGAAAGGAGATCAGCTATTTGAGATGATTATTTGGTATATCTGCAAGAATCTGATTATGATCTGGGGACGAATAAAGATCCGGTTTCATTTTCACAAGCCATTGAAAGTAGTGATTCTGAAAAATGGATCAATGCTATAAATGTTTGTGGATCTTTATGTTTTTCGTTCTATAACACTATAGAGATATCACTAATTGTGTTTCTGACTTTTTTCCTGCTTACCATCAATTACGTAATTATGAAAATGGATCATTGATGGCAGGAATCGTCTATGACAAAGACATTATGGGGACATTACAGTTACTTCCTATCATGAATTATGATTAAGTGATTTGCTAGCGTTGTAGTGCATGGAAGGAAAGATGTCGTTTAATTGACATTTACCGCCATGACTCATGTTGGTAAGTTATTTAATTATGATATTATTGTAATCTCACTAAAATGTGAATAAGCTAATGTTATGCGCATATTATGTTTACCTTGTCAATCCAAATAAGTGTTATTCATATGGGCCAAGTGGGAGAATGTTAAAATATGTCCCACATGAAAGGGCAATATGGACATTATTTGAACTTAATGTGATAAGGTAGTTATTGGCTTTGGAAATCTGATACACGTTTATTGTGAGAAATAATAGGGGAAGTTATTTTCCTATGTGCCTATTTTTATGGGGAGTAGAATAACTGCTTCTTTTAATTTTTACGTAGGAATTGTCCTCTCTCTACCCACACTTTCAATTTTATCAGATTTTCCCATATGTTCTGGTGAAGAAGAGAAAGGGGGTTAAGTGAGAGAAATAATTTCTACAAGCCTTCTTTAAGGAGATTTCATTATGGCTGATTCCGGTATGTTTTTTTTTATGAAATATTTATTTCCGCATAAAAGATGATTAAGTGATTTTTTATGATAGTTGAAGATTTTTATATCAGAAAATTCATGTATTAATTTTCTAACATTTGTTTTCTAACATTCTTTTAGCCTTGACTGCAGGTTGTGGGGCTTAGATGGTCATCTGTTTTCTATGTCGAGAGTATAGCAAGAGTGAGAAGGCTCTCATTAAGTGGCTTGGTTCTTTACAAGTTAAGAATAGCTGATCAGTTCTTTGTGCAGTGGCCACAACTACAGAGACAATATCCACGAGCTCACTATGTTGGTTGTCTCATGTAGTTTATCGAATGCAACTATCAACTTTGGTATTTTCTCTTCAACCTCCAAGTTTTGCAATGCAGTCGAGATTGTCGAAGTTTATCTATAGCCTATCTATGTTCTCTTTGTCCAACCAGAGTTGCTCACTAGAAGCGTATTGTAATGTGGACTTTAAATTGTTTTGTGAATTGAAGCCATGAGAAAGAGGGAGAACTACTTTTCTGCTGTACATTCGATAACCCAGAGCTCAAGAAATTGATGATTTCAGTTTATAATCTCTATCATTTTGAAAAGAAAAGAATTATATATTCAGGCCTGCTTGGGAACTAGTCCAAAGATGTTCTTTACATAAACATACATTAATTAAAGGAGAAGGCGAGGGTAACTTTATGTCCAAAATTTATTCCAGTTGGTTGGTTGTTGCTTCTGTCACGACACTTTCTTGATTCTCTTCCGTTGGGCTACCTGTGATGCGCCCTTCCGTTTAATCTTTGACTATTTATCCGAAAATGTGATTTTATGTTACATTTTCATCTATACTCGAACAATTTATGAATGCCTTCCCTATTTCATGTTCCTTTATGCATCTCGCTTAACTGGTATCATCAAATTAGGACAAGAACTTGAGAGGATCATTTTCAATATAACAATTGCATGGCAAAAGAATTTGACCACACATTTAATAGGGATAATGGCATCTGCTCGTCTTCTAGTGATAGCCATTCCATGCATAAATGTCACATTTATCAAGCACTGTAGATTGCGGCCTAAAACAAAAAGGAACCTTATTCATCCATCAACCTCTCCATGTTGGGAAGCACTAATCGGAAACTTCATTGGAAGTTCTGTCTTCAGGCTTGGACTGATGATCATCGAGGTACTGCTGATAGACATACGAAATAAAGCCCCAAATAGCCAACACCATGGAGACCACCTTTATTCCGCCAAGTTTGTCGTGGAAAAAGATCACAGCAAGAACCGGAACAATAGGCAAACCTAGAACACTTATGGCATTGGAGAAGAGGGAAGAAACCTCAAAAACCAACCCCATGCAACCAACAGAGAAAACCTGCCATGATATGGCAGTCCAAATCACAGTCATGAGATACGAGACCTTCCCCAGTTCAAAGTCCTCCATCTCTCTGTTTAAACCCTTCCACTCTTTGCTGGCAAAAAGTCCCACCAAAGTAGCTGAGGTTGCAACAAATGATTGGTAAACAATCATGTCCATGATTGCTGAAAATGTCTCCCTTTTCAGAACCCTCTTAAAGGCAAGCTGTGTGAGGGAAAGCACCAACCCATGTTCAGCAGATGCACCAAGTGTGCAAATGAACCCAATTATATACTTCCCTTTAGAGACTCCAGCTGTGGGGTCTGCAGAATGTGTTTGAAGAACAAGGAGAATGGAGGATATGGTGAGAAGGACTAGAGAATTGAGTATGAAAGGAGTGAACTTCTGGGAATTAAGGAAGAAGGAGAATAAAGCATTGAACCCCAATGTTGAGGAACTAATGAGAGAGTAAGTAGAGACGGGAAGGTACATTAGCCCAGTTGAAAACAAGAAGCACTCTATTGCTACAAGTAGGCCAAGGAATACATAAACTGTTGAAAGTGTCAAGGCTGATGGTGGTTTTGAGAGGACTATTTCTTCTTTGGGGGGCTTGTTTTTGGGTGCTGAGATGTAGTAGTAGGGAAGGAGGAGTGGGAAGCCTCCAAGCTGCACAAGGGTTCCTATCCATTTGCTCTTTCCACCTTTTGCATAATATAATCTTCCCAGTATTAAAGCTGTTGACTGCCCAAAGAGGAGAAAGAGTGTATATATGGCCATTCGGAGCCACCTCTTATAGTTTCTTTGTTGGCCAATTGTTGATAGGCTGCTGGTATGCATTTGCTCAGTTGAGTTTGCTTGTTTGCCCATCTCAGCTGCTAGGACCACAGTGAAAGGATAAATACAGTATCAAAAAGGAGATCAAGGTATGTTTAGTTACCATCCGAATTGAGGAGAAGTGGAAGAGAGATTGATATGAAATGGGCTTTAACAATAATTATAGAGCATTATGCTGTCCAAAAAATCCATACAATGGTAAGAAATGTTGTATAGTCCACTGCATGCGTCTCTCTCTCCTACAAAGGTGTTCAATTTTGAGGAAAAGCTTGAGAAGACTTTTTCCCCCCAAAAAAGGTATATGACATACCGTTTTGCACACTCAATCCGGGATGTTCTTATATTTTCTCTTTAACTTACATGTTTTGGTGTTCTTAGAAAGGATTTTTCATTCAAGTGGATGGTGTCTCCAGACTGACCTACACCAGAACCCAAGAATCCATCACTAGTGAGGTATGAAATATTTTTGGTCTTTAATGCTGCGGTATTCCCTTTCTGTAGACCTGTTGGTATACTCTCAATTAAATTCCAAAACCCTTTTTCCCGTTCTCCTCAAATCACGCCAAGTAAACATGAAAAATTCAAGTTGTACACATAATTCCTTGTTCCAATAAACGCTGGAGTTTCTTGGACTTAAGCATGGTCTTGAGGCTTTTAGTTTTCCCCCCCTCAAATTGTATAATAATGTATAAAAGAAAGGTTTTGCTATGTTGACCAGGAGTACTATGAAATTCTAACTGATGGAGCAGTGTCATATCTTTATGTTCCACCACCTAGGTTCGAGCTAGAAACAACATAGTTTCGGTTCTCTCTTTCCGACTTACCTTTTTCTTTCTGAAAAATTATTAGGTGGTAGAGGTTTTTCAAGCCTAGGATGCCTAGATATATAGGCAACATCTCCATCTATATGTTACATTTACGGAGATGAGGTTTTTCCTGGATTGGTACCTCTTATGGTCTACAAGTTCCAAAAAAAAAAAAAACTGGAAAGAAAAGGCACGTAACTTGTTCTTGGGGGACACAAGGATTTCTTTCTTCAAAACTTAAAAGCCAACATCCATATGTGATACAAAATCTCCCTCAAAGTCAAAGCTGGTGCATTTTGAGCAATTCTATTTCTGGACAGTTCTGAATTATTTGTCTGTTTCTATCATTACTAAAGAAAACTTTAAATAGGAGCAGAGCTCTTTATCTTCCTCTAGTAATTTTAAGTAATGTAAAAAAATGAAGATAAGAAACTTGTCTCTTGCTAGTTAATATATATGAACAACTTGAACACTTACGCATGATGTGGAGCTGCACTTCCTGAGCTTCTCCCATGTTGAATATCAAGAAGCTTCAAAGATAAGAGAGAGAGAGAGAGAGAGAGAGAGAGAGAGAGAGAGAGAGAGAGAGAACGAAGCATTTAAAAGATACAATTTTGGTAGCTCTTAGGTGTAGGTTTGTAGCGGTGCAGTAAACATTTTCTTTATATTATTTCTACGGTTTCTTGCAACACCTTTGACTGTTTTGGTAGGGCTTGAGACGTTCTAAATTACTCTTGAAAAGTTGTCATGGTCTATTAAATTCTGTGAAAGCTAATTACCCCACTCAAAGTCAATTTCCTTGTAAAATAATGTACTGTATATGTGCTTAAGATGAATATATATATTTTTTTTTTGATAACGTGGTTAAGATGAATATTGTGTAATTAAATTCATATGTTTCTGATGAACAACTAGTTAATTACAAATCCTTAAGTAGCACAGAGATGTACTATTGGGTTGCTTATCCTTCTTTGCTATGTCTCTTTAACCAACTTTCCAAGGGGGCTGGAGTGACACCTAAATCAAAAGGCTACAAATTATTTGAGGGGATGAGTCGGGGACGTGCTTTTTATAAGTAGGTGTCCTCATGTATATGATAGTCACACACACACACACAAAAAAAAAAAATTATTTACAGTCCTGAGTGGAGGACTACATGTATCGTCTCATTGATGTATAGGAGCAAAAGAGTAAAAATCATCATTTTAGAAATGACATTATTCTATTTTTTATAAAATTTTAAATATAACTATATGAATTTGTATGAGCAGTCCCTATTTGGGAATTGTATGTTGAATACTGTTGCCCAAATGACTAACACAAGAGGGGGAGTGAATTGAGTTGTATTTAAAAAAATAACAATTATAAATCAAATATATAATATAAAATATAAATAAAATATGAAACAATAATAAATATAAAGAGTAAGGGTAAGAGAGAAGCAAACTCAGTATGTTAACGAGATTCGGCCCCACTGCCTACGTCCTCGCCTCAAGCTACCTCTTGAGGATCCCCAAATCCACTATTCAATCTCCTTTAGGTGGAGATAGAAACCTATTACACCTTTGAGCAGCACCGCTCCAAAGAATCCGTGTAGAACACCCTCTACACTTCCAATCACCTCACACTTAGTGATTTAACTATTCCACGTGTAGAACACCTTCTACACTTCCAATCACCTTACACTTGGTGATTTAACTATTCCCCGTGTAGAACACCTTCTACACACACAAGGGTTATACACACCCTTTTACAAATACAAGAATTGATAGTAGGTAGACTATCAAAGTACACTCCTCAATGAGTGAGATAGAAACAATACAGCGCAACCTATATCTCTCTCAACAAGAACAAGAATTAAGGCTCAAAACTTTAGAAAAGAGAGAATGAGAGCTTTGAAGAAATGATGCAAAATTTAGCAATAGATGTGTAAGCTCTTGTTGTGAATTTTGTAAAACTCAAGTGAGCTATTTATAGGCAAATGATTTTTCAATTTCAAATTTGAAAAGATTCCCATGTCAAAAATATCATCATTTACTTTTCAAAAATTTCAAATCTAATATTTTTACTTTTTGCATGTGACAAAAGGAGCACACTTTACTTTTCAAAAATTTCAAACATAATCTTTTACTTTTTGCATATGACAAAAGGA
Source organism: Platycarya strobilacea (assembly GCA_036898215.1). NCBI lineage: Eukaryota > Viridiplantae > Streptophyta > Magnoliopsida > Fagales > Juglandaceae > Platycarya > Platycarya strobilacea. The sequence continues at coordinate 9,706,008 of CM072548.1, forward strand.
GCACACTTTACTTTTCAAAATTTTTAAATAAAGACATCTACCTTTTGCATAAGTCAAGAAAAGCATCCACCACTTTTGAAAATATTCAAATAAAACATGCACATGTGAAAGATGACAATCAATCATCTTAATATTTTCAAAATTTAAACCTTTAATCATGTCATGCACATGTGAAAGATGACAATCAAGCATCTTAATATTTTCAAAATTCAAACATTTAATCATGTCATGCACATGTGAAAAATGACAATCAATCATCTTTCAAAATTTTTAAAATTCAAACATTTAATCATGTCATGCACATGTGAAAGATGACAATCAATCATCTTTCAAAATTTTCAAATTTAATTTTCAAAATATTCATGCACATGTGGAAAATATATTTTAATGCTTTATGATAAAATATTAATTTTGAGCCTTAATCCTAATTTTGAATTTTTAAGAGATTTACAACATTACTCTATGATTTTAATGTGAACTTGTTCCCTTCTTACTCATGCTTGCTTCCTTGATATGCTTGATTATATTGTGTGGACAACTTGAGCTTGAGACTCCTTTATTCTTTGGATTTATTTGTTATCATCAAAATCTATTTGTAGATTTACATGAAACTTGAAACCTTGGGTTCAACAATCTCCCACTTTTTGATGATGACAAATGCTTGATAGAACCTGAATCCTGTATTAATACTTAAGCTCCCCCTGAGAATGTGCGTTAGTTTTTCAAGCAAAAATATAAATATAATTCCAAGCATATATAACAAGTTTAGCAATTTAAATAATGTTAATGTTCTAGTCTAAAACTTCTCCCCCTTTTGGCATCATTAAAAAGGAATCATAATTAGATCAATAAGATATATTCCTGCAATAACCAATAGATAAATAAAACAATGCGTTAGTAGAGACTGTAGAGAATTCGGTGCGTAGCCACACGTGTTCGACAAAACTTGCAAAGGCTGGAGGCCTAGTTCCGGTAATTCGGTGCGGAAGGAGATTTTGTAAAGAGCTGAATAATTGAAACCACCCGTGCCCGACAAAACCTGCAAAGGCTGGAGGCGTAGCTCTGGCAATTCGGTGCAGAGATTTGATCCGCTTGATGTTGCTGAAAAATGAGATATTATCATGATTTGTAAGTTTGTCTTGTTCTTATTTCCGTTTCTATAAGAGCAATCTTTAGCTTTATCTATTCGCATCAAGCTTTCTTCTCATCTTTGCAATTTGCTTGCATTCTCATTCTACAATTTTTCAATGGCTCGTAGAATTCCCTTCAGTGCTTCTCTTGATCAAGATTTGAGGTATCCTTCACCTTAGTCTCAATCTATTTCTGCATCTGTCGTGGGTGCCATGAAGCAACAAGAGACTGATTTAGCTAATAAATCAGATCATGACGCCATTTACGAGCTTGTGGGTCTCGGAACTCGATACTCATCATCTATCGTTGCGTTTTCTGCTCGGTTGCAGTCCAAAACTCGCAAAATTGAGAAGTTTAACGAGACTGTATCTGTACTTCAACGATTTGTTTATGAGTCAACCAAAAAAATAGTAGAATTAAAGCAACAGAATAAGGATTTGAAATCCTTGCTTACCTCTTCATTTCGATTGCCTAATCCTTTAGACAAGGATGGCATGATGATTTATGAGGAGCAAATGCATTTCAATGATGAGGCTAAACGTCTCAAGTTTCTGTAGGTCATTTGAGATAATGGAATAAAAATATCTAGCAGATATTCATGGCATGCATAATTCCTATTTCTCTTCTAATCATGCATAGTTTATCTTCTGGTAGAGGTTTTGTGAAAATTTCTGCCAATTGATCATGTGTACTAGTGAATTCTAATACAATATCGCCCTTTTGCACATGATTTCTAAGAAAATGATATCTAATTTCAATATATTTGGTCCGAGAATGTTGTATTGGATTCTTTGAAAGATTTATAGTACTTGTATTATCACATTTGATTGGAATGTGATTGTACATAAGTTTAAAATCCTCAAGTTGTTGCTTCATGTAAAGAACTTGAGCACAACAACTACCCGCAGCAACATATTCTGCCTCAGCAGTAGATAGTGCAACAGAATTTTGTTTTTTACTAAACCAGGAAACTAGTGCACGACCTAAGAAATGACATGTTTTACTAAAACTTTTTCGATCATCTTTGCAACCAGTATAATCGATACCTGAATAACTAATAAGATCGAAAGAAGTGTGTTTAGGATACCATAACTCTAAGTCATTGGTATTGGCAAAATATCTAAAACTCCGCTTGACTGCAATCAAATGAGATTATTTTGGAAATGATTGAAAACGTGCACATAAACATACACTAAACATAATATCTGGTCTACTGGCTATCAAATATAATAAGCTACCAATCATACCTCGATATACCTTCGAATCAACTAGTTTACCGGATTCATCTTTATCAAGTTTAGTGGATGGGCTTATTGGTGTTCCAGTTTCCTTAGCACCTTCCATCCCAAACTTCTTCAGCAATTTTTTTAATATATTTTGATTGATTGATGAATATCCCACTTTTTGCTTGCTTAATTTGCAATCCGAGAAAGAATATAAGCTTTCCCATCATGCTCATTTCAAATTCTTCCTGCATAGTCTTAGCAAAAACTTGGCACATATTTTCATTAGTAGCACCGAATATTATATCATCAACATAAATTTGAATCAAAAGAATATCATCATTTTCGTATATAATGAAAAGAGTTGTATCAATTTTTCCTCTTAAAAAGCCTTTTTCAATCAAGAAACCACTAAATCTCTCGTACCACGCTCTAGGAGTTTGTTTGAGTCCATATAGTGCTTTTGTGAGTTTGAAAACATGATTTGGAAAAATATGATTTTCAAAACCTAGAGGTTGCTCAACATATACCTCTTCATTTATAAAACCGTTTAAGAAAGCACTTTTAATATCCATTTGAAAAAGTTTGAAATCTTTATAACAAGCATATGCAAGTAGCATTCGAATAGTTTCTAATCTTCCGACTAGTGCATATGTCTCATCATAATCGATTCTTTCTTTTTGATTGAAACCTTGGGTTACAAGTCGAGCCTTATTTCTAGTGATGATTTTAGACTCATCTTTCTTATTTCTAAAAACTCATTTTGTTCCAATAACAACATAATTTTTAGGTGTAGGAACAAATGTCCATACATTATTTCTTTCAAATTAATTTAGTTCTTCTTGCACAAATAGAATCCATGATTTATCAATAAGAGTTTCATCAATATTTTGGATTCAATTTGAGATAGAAAAAAAGTGTGTGATTGCAAATATTTCTAAGAGATGATCGAGTACTTACACCTCGTGAAGGTTCTCCTAGAATTTATTCTACTGGATGATCTTTCACATGTTTTCACTATTTGGTTGCATCTTGTACTAAGTCTTGATGATCTTTCCTTCTATTTCCATGATATTCCCTTTTGAATTGTCTCCAAATATCACACATCCTTTTTCTTTAGAAGTGAAGTCAATGAATTTAATTTTGTCTTCTGTCACGTATCTTGAGCATCCGTTATCTAAAAATCATTTATTTTTACCTGTAGAATACTTCATGCATACCTACAAAAGCAATTAAAAACAATTCCTGGTACCCAAGTTCTTTGGGTCCTTTATTTATTAGTATTAGAAGAAATAAGATTTTTAGGTACCCATATGGCCCTAATAGTCATTGTATGTTTTCTTCTAATAGGACAAGCAAAATAATTATGACCATTTCTATTACAAAAATTGCAAATAGCATGTGACATATATGAAGAACTTGAGTGATTATAATAGTATCCTTTTTTAACAAAATTATTTTTATGAAAAGAATTTTGAATATTGGATTTTGATGTAGAAGGATTATCAAAAAAGTTTTTATAAGATTTGTATTTTTGTTTTGGCTTATATCCCAAGTCTGCCTTATCAAAAACACATCTTTGACTACCAAGAAATTTTTCAAAATTTCTTTTTCCATTCGTAAAGTTTTCAATAATATTTTCTAAATCAGTTTTCTTTTTCTTCAACTCAAGATTTTCATCTTTCAAAACAATACTTTCTTTTCTTAAAATATCAATTTCGTTTGTTAAAGAAGAATTTTTCTTTTTCAAAACAGTATACTTGATACCCAATTTTTCAAATTCCTCATATACCTCTTCTAAAACATTTTGCAATTCTTCATATGAAAGATCTTCAATATTATCAAGATTTGTTACCTCAATGTCATCTTTAGCCATAAAACAAAGATTTGCTGATTCTCCATTGCTTGCTTCACTATCTGAGCTACTTGAATCATCATCCCACGTAGCTTTCATTACTTTTTTGCCTTTGTTTCGATCTTTCTTTAGCAGAGGACAATCTGGCTTGATATGACCAGGTTTATTGCATTTATAACAAATTAAAGTGTCATTTTTACCTGAATCTTTCTTGGAAAACTTATTGAAAGATTTCCTTGGAGGAGTTTTATTTTTCTTTAAGAACCTCTGAATTCTTCTTGTTATCATCGCAACTTCTTCATCTTTGTCGTCATTTTCCTCATCTTCATCACTTTCACTTTCATGTGGAACAGCTTTAAGTGCCAAGCTCTTCTTTGACTTTCCTTCTTCTTCTCATCTTTTCAATGTGTACTCATGGGTGATAAGTGACCCGATGAGTTCATTCACTTCGAGCTTCTTAAGGTCTCTAGCTTCAAGAATCGCTGTCACTTTTGATTCCCAACGTTTTGGTAGAGAGTTGAGAATTTTTCTTACTATCTCCACTTTGGAATAAACTTTGCCAAGAGCTGTCAAGCTATTTATGATGTTAGTAAAACGAGTGTACATACTAGAAATAGATTCATCGTCATTCATCTTAAACATTTCATATTCATGAGTAAGAATATAAATTTTTGATTCCTTGACTTGAGAAGTTCCTTCATAAGTAACTTCCAAGTTATCCCAAATTTCCTTTGCTGTAGCACAAGTCATTACTTTATTAAATTCATTACCATTGAGAGCATTAAATAATAAATTCATAGCAGTTAAATTCAAAGTATAAAGTCTATCGTCTTCACGATTAAACTCTTCTTCTTCCTTTTTGACCTTTATTCCATCAACTACTTTTGTTGGAATATAAGGTCCATTTACAATACATTTCCAGATTTCTCGACCTTGAGCCTGAAGGAATATTCTCATTCTAACTTTCCAGAATGAGTAATTGTCTCCACAAAAGAGTGGAGGCCGACTGCTAGATTGACCTTCACCAAATGAAGCTGTAATGTTAGCCATAAGATCTTAACTCAAAAGATAGTTAATCTTATAATAGAGCTCTAGCTCTGATACCACTTGTTACTGATCATAGGCCGCACCTATGTCACCTAACAACTGTACCTACCAGACTAGCCAGCCACCGTCTCTACCGGTGCACCGTCACCCATGGTCGGAGAGTCTTGCTTCGGTGACACAGTCACAAGCGAGAGTTCCCATGAGTAATCTGCCTGTATGAACAGTACAGGACAACTAGCTCTGATACCAATTGTTACTGAACATAGGCTGCACCTATGTCACCTAACAACTGTACCTACCAGACTAGCCGGCCACCGTCTCTACCGGTGCACCGTCACCCATGGTCGGAGATTCTTACTTCGGTGACACAGTTACAAGCGAGAGTTCCCATGAGTGATCTGCCTGTATGAACAGTACAGGTCAACTAACTCTGATACCAATTGTTGCCCAGATGACTAACACAAGAGGGGGGGTGAATTGAGTTGTATTTAAAAAAATAACAATTATAAATCAAATATATAATATAAAATATAAATAAAATATGAAACAATAATAAATATAAAGAGTAAGGGTAAGAGAGAAGCAAACTCAGTATGTTAACGAGATTCGGCCCCACTGCCTACGTCCTCGCCTCAAGCTACCTCTTGAGGATCCCCAAATCCACTATTCAATCTCCTTTAGGTGGAGATAGAAACCTATTACACCTTTGAGCAGCACCGCTCCAAAGAATCCGTGTAGAACACCCTCTACACTTCCAATCACCTCACACTTGGTGATTTAACTATTCTACGTGTAGAACACCTTCTACACTTCCAATCACCTTACACTTGGTGATTTAACTATTCCCTGTGTAGAACACCTTCTACACACACAAGAGTTATACACACCCTTTTACAAATACAAGAATTGATAGTAGGTAGACTATCAAAGTACACTCCTTAATGAGTGAAATAGAAACAATACAGCGCAACCTATATCTCTCTCAACAAGAACAAGAATTAAGGCTCAAAACTTTAGAAAAGAGAGAATGAGAGTTTTGAAAAAATGATGCAAAACTTAGCAATAGATGTGTAAGCTCTTGTTGTGAATTTTGTAAAACTCAAGTGAGCTATTTATAGGCAAATGATTTTTCAATTTCAAATTTGAAAAGATTCCCATGTCAAAAACATCATCATTTACTTTTCAAAAATTTCAAATCTAATATTTTTACTTTTTGCATGTGACAAAAGGAGCACACTTTACTTTTCAAAAATTTCAAACATAATCTTTTACTTTTTGCATATGACAAAAGGAGCACACTTTACTTTTCAAAATTTTCAAATAAAGACATCTACCTTTTGCATAAGTCAAGAAAAGTATCCACCACTTTTGAAAATATTCAAATAAAACATGCACATGTGAAAGATGACAATCAATCATCTTAATATTTTCAAAGTTTAAACCTTTAATCATGTCATGCACATGTGAAAGATGACAATCAAGCATCTTAATATTTTCAAAATTCAAACCTTTAATCATGTCATGCACATGTGAAAAATGACAATCAATCATCTTTCAAAATTTTTAAAATTCAAACATTTAATCATGTCATGCACATGTGAAAGATGACAATCAATCATCTTTCAAAATTTTCAAATTTAATTTTCAAAATATTCATGCACATGTGGAAAATATATTTTAATGCTTTATGATAAAATATTAATTTTGAACCTTAATCCTAATTTTGAATTTTTAAGAGATTTACAACATTACTCTATGATTTTAATGTGAACTTGTTCCCTTCTTGCTCATGCTTGCTTCCTTGATGTGCTTGATTATATTGTGTAGACAACTTGAGCTTGAGACTCCTTTATTTTTTAGATTTATTTGTTATCATCAAAATCTATTTGTAGATTTACATGAAACTTGAAATCTTGGATTCAACAAATACACTATAGAAAAACACTCTAACCATTAAGTGAATATATTATAAACTAATGTGTTTTGATGTGATTTGTCAGATTGTAAAGTTATTTATATTATAAAATAGATCTACTGAACTATATAAAATCATATCAATTTATAAAATTATTTTTGTCTATGTAGATGTAGCACTCATATATATGTATATATTATATGGTGATCACATGCCTTGGTGGGTCTAATAAGGCCGGCTAATTGCACCCAATTCCTGACAAACAGAGGTGCTGGTTTCTTTCATTAGATGAGATGGTGGCAATATATTTTTGAGTTTCATTATTGCAAAGATGTTCATTGTTTGTGGATGATTAGATTGTAAATCCTACAAGGAAAGCAATGAGGTCATTCTCATATTTCACACAAAATTCCTACACGCTCACTCTTTTTTTTTTTTTTCTTTTTTTGGTGTCCTTAACAAAGAGATCGAATAACTTTTTGTTTGTGGCCAAGAAACTAATATTACCACTAGAACGAGAAATACATGAAAATAGGTCAAAAAGGTAAGTTAGTGAACAATGATATATTATTGGATACCGTCTTCTTCTTTTTTGATATATTATTGGATACCATCTTCTTTTTCTTTTTTAAAAACAAGAAGATGGTATCCAATATCTATATTATTGGATACCGTCTTCTTGTTTTTAAAAAAGAAAAAAAAAATAACTACCAAGTTGGAGCAGCTAAGCCCATTATCAGGAGCTTGATTTCTCATTGTCTGCACTTTTATTATCAATGATATGCTCAAGATTGCATTGAAATTGTAAAGCAACAAACTGCCCAAACTTTTGCTGTAAATCTAAGGCTTTTTGGTCCCTTAAAAAATTCAGTTCAAGGAGATATATCAATCTAATGTTTGGTAAAATGTACCACAGATGCGTTTCGTTTGGGCCCGATTTCTATTTGGGAAAACCTTCAAACCACATGGTCTTAACTGCATTATAGAGCTTGGCGCCGCATGGAGGCCAGCCGGCCACGAGTGGGTCAAAATGGATTCCGGCCTTTCTTGTGGATGGTAGATGGTTCTTGGTTACATGCAAACTCAAGTCCTTGGAAAATAAAAGCGAAAATTCCATAGAAAAATGGAAAAAATAACAAAATAGTAAAAAGTAATGTAATATACGGTTATGGGTATATTTATTTTAAAAAAAAAGTGAAATCTGTTATTAAAATAGTAATTTTTCATCTGAGTTCTATATTTACTTGCACTTTTTCAAAAAGTATGCATGATATTTACGTAATTTATAATTATAAATATTATTTCACTATAAAAAATTAGTGGAGAAGAATAATTATGTAACAAAGACCAACCAAAACTCACTGAATTTGGACAGTGACGCATGAGCCTCATACGCCGACAAGAGAGAATGGTATTTTCTTGTAATAATACAAAAAAAAATGTTAGTGTATCCTTAAAAAATTTATTAGAGAAGTGAGTATTAGTGTATTAGTATTTTTATTTTTAAAGAATATTTAAATATATTTCAAAAAATATCTAAAAGTAGAAAGCAAAATGAATTTGTACTTGGAACCCACCAAATGAACAAATTGAAGGGGGCATAGTAACTTTTTTGTGGCAATCAATACATTCGCACAGGAAGAAAACCTTTGGGAAGGAAGCCTCTCCTAGCCAACCAAGAAAGTCCTACGCCTCTTAAATCAACGAGTCATATATATATATATATATATATATATATATATATATCTCTCTCTCTCTCTCTCTCTCTCTCTCTCTCTCAATATACAGAACATTATTAGCTTAGAATTTTGTCAAACATTTACAATGCAAGATGTTGGAAACTCTACAGGAAAATATAAGAGTGATAATCGACTCTACCAACTCCACTTTTAGCAAAGGATGCTGCTACGTAAACCGATAGGTGTAAATTTATTTATTTATTTTCCTTATTTTCAATTATTTTTTATATTAAAAATTCTTAAAAAATAAAAAAATATCAATTCACTAATAATTATTTTCTTAATCATTAAATAAATAATAAAATCAACCATTTTTATTGATTCAAATAATATTTTCTTTTAATAAAATACTGATCACCATTAGAATCATATTCAATTGATACACTTAAGAGTGAAGACATCTTGAACAGATCCAATTATCGAATTATATGCATTTGATCAATAATCGTACTACCGTTAATATCCTAAAATTTGAAATTCTAAGGTTTGATTTGTTTTGAGAGATAAAATCAAAAATTTTAAATTCTTTTTAAATTTATTATTATACTTTTTTAAATTTTCATATAAAATATAATAAAAAATTAAATTTTTTCAAATTTCAAAATCAATTTTTTAAATCTCAAAATAAAATTAATATTAAAAATATATATTATAACAATATCTTATTCTTTTTTTAATTTTTATTTTATCTTATCTTATTTTTAAAAGTAAACAGGTGTAAGTTTATCTAATGACCACATATTGTTTCTTTATTAATAATTTTTTTATAAAATAAATTACATACAATCCTTTTGAAAACTGTTCATGCATATCTTCGTAATTTTATCTTTAAAATATTTTTAAATTATAATAATATCCTTAACTCAAGGCATATTCGAGAACACAAGTCTTCTTTCTTTTCTTTGTATCCCAGCCCGACCATAATATGCGGATTATATGCTCTTTCTTTTATACCATTTTAATATTGAGAAAGTATCATATAATTTTTAGAGAAAAGCTTCGTATAATTTGTATCTAAAATGATGTGACATAATTTGTTTTATATTAGAATATACAATATCAACTCGAGAATGAGCTCTCTCTCTCTCTCTCTCTCTCTCTAAATTTTTCTTAAACTCACTGTAGCAATAAGGGAAGGGTGGAACTTCAGCTTCATTCTTTCTCTGTTTTCTCTCACTTTATTTTGTCCTCTTTCTTTTCCTAGTTGCAAACTGTAATTTTGGGATGTTTTGAATTTGACGGCTGTTTTGCAAGCACATAAATGGCGGAAGTCCTAAGGCTCCTAAGGCCATCATGCATGATGCCACTGTGTTCCCCGTCTGTCAATTGTGAGGTCGCCCGAAATCTTTTATCGAATGGAGTGGCACATGACCGTAACGTGCATGGTACATTTTTCAAACGTTTTCTTGCTTTAGGTGGATCCTTCTCCGCCGGTGATTTTGCTAATGATTTTGATAATGGATTTGGGGTTGTCCGTGATCTTCTGGCCTGCTGTGAATCACTTCTAGCGTGATGTGTGGTTCCATGCGCTACCACAAAATCGTCTGTTGTAGTTTTTTCGTTATCTTTTAATGATATTTTGTTGTGTTTGTTGGTTGTTTGTATAGAGAAAAATTAAAATGAAGAAATAGTGTCTCGAACTTTTACATCCGTAGAATCTTAATTCTCTCATCTTTAAGGATGAGATTGTAGTTACTGCCATTGACAGTATTTAGTCTCTCAGACTCTTAGTATAAAGAAATTCAAAAGTTGTGCATCAATATGTATTTAGTTGACTGTTTGATCACATTATAAGTTTTTTACCTTTTTAATTTTAATAAAGTGAAACAATTTCTTCAAATACAAAAATCTTAAGAGTGAGACTTTTTAAAAAGAGTTACTTTAGATAAAAATGTTATATATACAAATTTTATGTAATGATGTGAATTTTATTGAGAAAAAGTAAGTTTTTATAATTTTTATATTAGTCTATTTTTTTTATGAAATACTAAATAAAATTTGTATATAACACATTCGGCTTCGTTTGTATTCGCAACTCACCTCAACTCCTCTTCATTTTATCATTATATTTTTATAATTTTTTATATAAAACATAAATTCTTATATATTTTTTTAAATTCTAATACATATATTTTTTAATTTTAATATATATATTTTTAATTTTAAAATAATAATAATATTAACAAATAAATTAAACTCATCTAAATTCATCTTATCTCTAAATCTATACCAAACCTATACGGAACCGAAGTTTGTCCGTAATAAGTTCTTATACGAAGGTTTTATGCTTGTTATAATAGAGACCTTGCTGATGGATGCGGAATATTTATGTACTTTTTCAATTCCGTAGATAACGCAGTACAACGTACTGATTTGGCCACTTTAACATTAACAATTTTGGGTACATTGATGTTGACAAATATTATATCACTATTTTAACCACCCCAATTCTTGAGAGATTAAAAAAAATCCCAATTATTGTATTTAGGCTCAAGTTAAATTAGGTGGTAGTAGAAATAAATTTATTTTATTTTTTAATATTATTATTATTTTAAATTTTAAAAAATTTAAATTAAAATTTAAAAAGATATATTAAAATTTAAAAAAACTATATTAAATTTTATATTTTATATAAAAATTTTAAAAAATATAATAATAAATTTAAAATAAGTTAAAAACGAATTCATTTCATTTACGAATTCAAATCAGTCTTAATATTTGATTTTTCCTCAATTAGCAAAAATTTGATTAATAAATTAAGATGGGATGTAAATTAAATTAAATCTTATTAAAATATATATTTTATTTTATTTTTATCTTAAAATTTAAAAAATGATATAAATTTATAATGATTAAATAAATTCTGATAAGTTTTAAATTCGAATCTTCCTTTTAATGGAATCTCTCTCTCTCTCGTTAGGTGTTGCCAATCAAAACTTAGATTATCATAATTCCAAGTTGTTATTCCTATCTATATTATTATAAAAATAAATATTTATTTGTTATCAATTATTTCTTATAAAATCTTATTAAATAAGTATATCCTCGTAAAATATGATTATATTTATTATAATTAACTCTTCACATTTTATTTTATTTTTCTGTTGTGTCCGTTTAGCTCATGTAGATGCCAAACCAACCTTTGCTGAGCAAATGAATAATTTTTTACGGGTAATGTTATATATAATTTATTTTATGAATTTATTTACAGTTCAAGTAATAGATAAATAGACAGATAGAAAAGTCTCAATTTAAAAATAAAATTAATTAAATATCTTTATTTACAAATTAAAAATTCTAAAAATTTAAAAAACTCATTTAATTTACTCATGAAAACTATAACATTTTAATTAAGCTAGCAATGCATATATATATATAGACTATAAAAAAAATTATTTTTTATCATATATCACGTGTCCAAAATATAAGAAATAAACAGCTCAAAAAGTAATAATTAGAAAAAAAAGCAAAAAAATAAATAAAAACTCAGAAAAAAAATAAAGAAAAAAGAAATAGGAAAAAGTCAACTCCGGATGGCTCTCCGCCCTGTAGTTGGGGACCGACTCCCCTCCAACCTACTCATTATGGTCTCCAACCCTTAATATTTTATTTAAAAAAAAAAAATTATTTTTAGGTTTATAGTTTAGGTTTTTAATTTTATATTTATTTATTATGTTTTCCATGTGTTAACAAAATATTGGCTTGACGTGAAAAGATCGAAATATTTCAACTGAAAATTAATATTATTGTCGGAAAAATATAATAGGACTTAAAAGAATCTAATTTGACAAAGGATCAAAATCTAGCTAGCTAGGTCCCAAAGAGAGGTCATGTTAATTTATGCGGTTGTTTTTTATTTTTATAATTAAAAATTAAGGTCTCGTTTGAATTTAAAAATGAGATGAATTGATATAAATTTAATTTATTTTTTAATATTATAATTATTTTAAGATTTAAAAAATATATATTAAAATTTAAAAAATATATATTGAGATTTATATTTTTTATAAAAATATAAAAATATATAATAATAAATTTAAAATAAATTAAAATGAGTTAAACTCAATCCAAAAGAGCCTAAAAGAAACAGAAAAGGTTGGGACTGGGAGATCATGCTGGCGCGATTTCATATTTTTTAATATTTTACAAATATCTTTAAATATTTTCTAAAATTAAAACACTTCACTAATAATTAATTACCTTGACTCGTTTAAGAAAAAATAAAAAATAAAGTAACGGCTGAATTAGAAGCTAGCTGGCATAGTGTCATGTGTTTGATCATTAGTGATATTCTAATTTCAAATATTTCAGTTTTCCCGAGTCGTACGGATTTGTGGCATTGACGTTTCTTCGACAGATTGGATAACTTAAATTAATTTTTGATTTTACAGTATTATATTCTGTTTTTTTTTAATCAAAGTCACGATCAATTACATTTGCACATAATAAATTATATTTGTAATTTCAAATTATAAAAAGTAATATTTATGGTACCGAGTCGTGTAGTCTGGTTTGAATTTAGAAATAAGATAATAATATGAGTTTTAATTCTATTAAAAATTAAATAAAATATTATTTTTTAATATTATTATTATTTTAAAATTAAAAATAATTGAATGAAATTTTTAAAAAAATTAAATTATTTATTATATTTTATATGAAAATTTTAAAAAAGATAATGATGAATTAGAATGAAATAAACTTATCTTGCAATTCAAACTAGCCTAAATCTCACACATTTAAAAAATAATAATTATAAGATTACTATTTACATATTTTTTATTGGGATAAAAAGCAAAGTGTATTTATTAATATTAAGTATTACAACAGAATTTAAAACATATATTACAAGTTACTAATAATGATTTGTAACTCTTCAATACCTTAAAAGTGATTAACACGATCTAGTTCTAACTACAAATCTCTCTAAAATATTGTAAGAGAGATTGCCTGCCTCTATCAATGGCAGAATAACAACTAACTAACCTTCAAACAAACTAATCTCACATTATTCTAAGATGAATTAGAGAAACCATTTTATGGATCAAAGGTCTTAAAAACGAAGACTTTTTTTTTTCCTAATCAAAACATAGAAACAGAAACAAGCAACATGGAAAAATCGAAATAGGTCTAAAAAACATGACTCCAATTTTCAATCTTAAAAAAACCTTAAAGACCAATCGAAAACGAAAAAATATATATATATATATATCGAAATAAGAGGCTGGCATGGGAATTAATGAATGCATGCTTCAATTATAGGCTTCTTATTTCTAATTACTTTATAGCTTTGGATATATACTTTCTCTCATTGTACGGAATGAATCTAAAACTTTTAATATTGAGTAAAAATTTCTGATGTATCATATAAAATTATATCATTTTGTAAGTTTATTATCATATCATCTCTTCATAAATCTAGGGGCTCTCATAAATTTCTATGGACCCATATTATGGTTTTTAAAAAATAAAACTAAAAGTACAACACATGATCATAAGGGCTATGCATGGTTAAATAAACCCAAAAAAAAAATAGTTAGAAATTTTATCCAAAAATTATATACGGAGTCGAGAGTTTCTGTGGAACACAAAATTAATGAATTAAGAAAACAGCTTGAAAATATTTTAATTTTACAGATATATATTTCTCAAGATTCCAAACGACTTCTTAGTTTTTTCTTTACTAGGGAGCCCAGCCGTGGCTCCCTCCCAAATAAAACGGCCGGGCATATCTCATAAATATGGTGTTTTTTTTTTATTAATAGGAAAATACTTTAATTAATTATAAAAAAATTATATAAAGATATTCTTACAAATTGATATGGTTTGTTATGATTTTTGAATTATAAAATTAATTTTATTTTATCATAAAATAAATTTAATAAATTAGATAAAATTGCATCAATTTATAAAATTATTTTTACATAATTTCGTTATAGCTATAACAGTATTTTTATTAATATTGACATTGTTGTCTGGTCGACGTCCCTTTGCTAGAGCTAGCTAGGTTGATTATGATAACAAATTGCAATCATAAATATAAAAAAGTCCTAAACCATTTAATCAAATTAGCTAGCCAGTGGTTGAAGATTATTGTACATTATATATAGGGGATTAGGTAGAGCTCCGAAGAAGTGAGACTTCAATGAGATATTGGGTTGATTTTAGATAATTTGTGGATATTAATAAAAAAGTAATGAAATATTTATTTATTTATAAATAAAAATAAATAATGAAGTAGTTTGAGACTAGTACTTCTAGTACTTCACTTACCAAATAAACTACGTCTAAAATATCCTTCTTGGAATTTTTTTGTTAAATACAACCTAAAAAACAAGTTGAATTTAATTTTAATTTTTAATTTTTTGTTTATTTAAGATTCCACCAACTCCCTACTAATTTTTCCCCCCCATATACGTGCGATGATGATCAGTCCAGTGATTTTAGACGAGCTCCAGTACTACTAGATCTAATCGATGTTAAAAGTCGACTACTACGACAATATAAATTATTAATTGCAGAAGTACTTTTGGAGATAATCGTTGCACTAGTAATTATCAATTAATATAAATTATTAATTGACTGCTACTAATAATATATTCATATTGTTGTCTCTTGTTGACAATAGTACTTTTGGAGATAATCGTGGAAATATATATGTATATATATATATATATATATATCCCCCTTTCCCTTGAGTTGTACTGAATATATATGATCAACTTGCATGCTATCTCAACTTGTACTGAATATATATACAGATTTTCTTTACCAATTAACATTATAAAAAAAGGATAATGCTACATACAGTTTAAAAAATTAAATTTTTTTACAATTCAAACAAGGATAAAATTAGAAAATCTAGTTTTGAGGAGTTAATTTACAAAATAAAATTTAAAGAGAGACAAATATTAATTTTTTATATAATTTATTTCATAAAAATACTTTTCAAATTTTGATTTTTATCAAGTTTTAAAAATTTTGAAGGGGCCAAAGTCCCTCAAACCAAATGATGGTTCCGCCCCTGAGTTTAAGTAATAAATAAATAAATAAATTCCTATTTTAAAATAAAATTAATTAAAATAAATTTATTTAAAAATAAAATACTTTAAAAATCTGAAAAATTCATTTTATTTAATTATAAAATTGAAGCATTTCTACGTGAATTATAATGCAGTCCATATTTAATGGACTGTAAAAAGAATTGTTCATAAGAAAAACATATATATATATCTATAATTAATTAACTGTAATTAAAATAATTATTTTCATTGTAAATAGTCTATTTTTATTATAAAAAATTATTTTAATTGTTATTAATTGATTATATATACATGTTTTTCTTATAATATAAATGTTATTAATTATATAATTTGTTAGATAATTAAGCGAAAGCATTGACATATATATTTTGCGAATGATTAAGTAATTCATCATTGCTCATTAATATCTTAACTAGCCGGCCTTGACGATCAATAATATAATATTATCTCTAATATTGTATATACTAATTAGATCGTATTATTTGTTTGTCGCTATAATATATGATGATGGTGATTATAATGACAATTATTGGATACCATTAGTTTAGTTTCTAGTGTTGAATGTCAAGTATTTTAATATGAACATTACTAACTAGATCGTTGATTTTCTATAATCCATAATATGAAAACAATTATAAATAAACACGTATTTTTATACATATAATTAATAAAAAAAATTTAAAACTTCAAGTCTAAATATAATTGAAGATATAAAATTTTAATCCAATTTCTCGAAAGTTTTCTTATCTTATTATAATTTATCTATTAATTAATAAATTTTAAATTATTCCAAACTCTATTAAAATAGTTACGTGAGACATAGAATTTAAATAAAGGAATATAATAGGATTACAATTTTTATCATCTATTTACTATTATTTTTGTATTTGAATTTTTATTTTATTTAATGGTTAAGAAAGTGATTATTAAGAAAATTATATATTTTTAAATTTTTTTAATGATTAAAAGTATTAAAAATATATTTAAAAGAAAATGATAAAAAAAAAATTGAAATACAAGTAATAAAGGGGTAGTAATAAAACTCTCATAATGACTACCCTTAAATAAAACCCTTACGACCTTGAATATTTCAGAAGTTAATGAAGCCAAGGGTACATGCCTGCAAAAAGAATCTGCCACTATTTTTTAACATTAGCATAGGTACTGACATCATGATCTACGAATTTCTATATGAAGGTACATCAAGCTCCACGGAATTCAAAGCCAAACCCAAGACCCAATCCTGCAGTGACCAAGAACGGAAAGTCAAATGGCCAGTTCTTCAACTGATCTCAGGCTTATCTTCGTCTGCTTCATCCTCCTTTCAACCATCATACCCCAAGCTCTTTCAGCCTCCGACGAATGCGAGACAGAGGCCGGCCCTTGCAATGACAAGGCAAAAGCCTTACCCCTCAAGATCATAGCTATTGTCTCCATTCTTGTTACCAGCATGATTGGTGTCTGCTTACCCCTTTTTTCACGTTCAATCCCAGCCTTACGGCCCGATCGAGATCTGTTTTTGATCGTCAAATCCTTTGCCGCCGGCATCATTCTTGCTACCGGATTCATGCACGTTTTGCCTGATTCTTTCGATATGTTATCGTCTAATTGTTTGAAAGAAAACCCATGGCATAAGTTCCCTTTTTCAGGCTTTCTGGCTATGTTGTCTGCAATAGTGACTCTCATGGTGGATTCTATCGCTACAAGTCTTTATACCAAGAAAGATATCGCCGGACTAGTTATCCCGGATGGCAGTATTTCCGTCGAGGGAGACCAAGAGATGCAGGCGTCGGCTGCGGTGAGCTCCGGCCGGCATCATCATGTCCATTCTCACCAGCTTCATCATGGAGGTGTATTGAAGGCTGGAAGTGGAGATGACTCTCAACAACTTCTACGTTATCGAGTTGTTGCCATGGTATGAATTTTTGGCTTCAAATCCATGGAGTTGTCCAAGCTTAATTAATATTTGTGCAATATATATATTGCATATATTACATTTATTTATATTTCAGATAATTTGCAAATTTATTATTTTATGTACATGTACGTTCCGTACGTACTTAGATGCATTTACCAAAAAATAGACTTGTCCTTTATCAGAAGATCACGACATATATAATAGGTCAGTTCTGATTGAATTTAAAATACGATTGCAATTTTATTTTCTAATTTCTTGTCAGTGTCTTGCCAAAAGTCTTCATTCATAGCTTGGTTTTGGAGTAATATACGTGTTGGCCGAGACCCAGTAAAATCATGCCAAGTCACAATGATTTTTTGTTTCTTTTGAAAAAACAAAAGGATATTTAGCAGTACTATAAGCCAGCAGCTAGCTAATTTTTTATGTAAATTAATTAGTCTTGGTAACTCTCATGTATTATTACTTGTATAGTACTAGTGGCCGTACTTATATTATATATTGTTAGATAACAATTAGTCCCCTTCGAATAGTGAGATAAGAAATAAGTTTTAATAAAAAGTTAAAAATTAAATAAAAATTTATTAAAATATTACTTTTTAATATTATTATTATTTTAAGATTTGAAAAAAATTAAATTATTTATTTTATTTTATATAAAATTTAAAAAAAAAATAATAATGAGATAAAATGATTTATGTATTCAATCGGTATCTAATATATATATATATATATATATCAGTGAGTCAAACTATTTGATTGAATTACTAATTTTAATCAGCAGTACTAGTCTTTCAATTTTCTTCAATCAAGTTTTTTTTAATCAAAAGTATATATAGATCATATCAAAACGCTAGCTGCTAGCTAGTATTGATCACAATCTTATATATAATGATATTACTTGTTGCATAATTATAATGTTTCAAGGCACTATCCTTAGTATAAGTTACATGTAGAGAATTTCTCTTTTGATAAATCTAGCTATTTTATACACATGCATTTTGCGAGTTAACTTTCCACTAGCTAGTTTTGGTAAGACTTTGAAGAAAGGAAGGGAAAAAAGGTTTAGATCATGGTAATATTATTATTTTGTTCACACACGCCTATATATATTCAAACATGTACATGTGTGTATATATATATATATATAGAAAAGTCTCATGCACCCCTTTTTTATAAAAAAGAAATAGATAATATATATATTTTATATTCTTTTAGGATGGGATTTACTTTTTTACAAAAACACTTTATGAAAGGTTGTCTAGTTGGGATTTGTACAAGTTATTTTTCATATATGAAAAAAAATTTAGCTTTCTGAGAAAGGCCTCATTTGGATATTGAAATGATTTTAGATGATTTTAGATCAAATTTAAAATTTAAATAAAGTATTATTATAATATCATATATTATTATTATTATTATTTTAGGATTTATAAAATTAAATTATTTATTATATTTTATATACAAATTTATAAAAATTATAATTATAAGATGAAATGGAATAAAATAAAATGAAATGTTTCTTTATATAAAAGATGCCTAATTAATCCTACAATTCAAGCGCTTGATCTCCAATATGATTATACTAGTAGTACTGTTGTGTTTTTAAACTCTGACCACTACATATATACTGGCGGGCAGGTACTGGAATTGGGAATAGTTGTTCATTCAGTAGTGATAGGGCTATCAATGGGTGCCTCGAACAACACCTGCTCGATAAAAGGTCTCGTGGCTGCCCTTTGCTTCCATCAAATGTTTGAGGGGATGGGTCTCGGTGGCTGCATTCTCCAGGTCAATATATAACAACAATATCAATTCATTGCAACAAAAAGGGATATTTGTGATTAATTATTTGTGATAAAAATTAATTATTTATAATAAAAGTAAATTTGTTTTAATTGAAAATAGTTATTTTGTTCAAATAACTAATTGTAAATAAATAATTTTCTTATAGTGATTTCATGTATCTAAAATCATACCATTTAATTAATTAACATCGATCATGATGTGTTTCTTTTGTGATCAATCAGGCAGAGTACAAGTTTATGAAAAAGGCATTAATGGTGTTCTTCTTCTCCGTGACAACTCCATTCGGAATAGGGTTGGGGATGGCGCTGTCGAAGACGTACAAAGAGAATAGTCCCAACGCTTTGATCACTGTGGGGCTCCTGAATGCATCATCAGCTGGCCTCTTGATCTACATGGCTTTGGTCGATCTTCTTGCTGCTGATTTTATGGGTCCAAAGATGCAGGCTAACGTCAAGCTCCAGATTAAGTCTTATATGGCGGTTCTTTTGGGTGCTGGCGGCATGTCTGTCATGGCAAAATGGGCTTGATTATCCTACATAATAAGTAAGAGCAATGCTAGAGTGAAGTCACACTCATCGCACTCATATTATGTTACTGTTTATATGTGTGTGAGTGCGATGAGCGTGACTTCTTTCAATATTTACTAATAAGATAATTATCCCGCTAGGCAAACTAGTAATTATATTTGGATTATGGAATATTTAATTAATGACATACGTAAATCAAGCTATGTTAATGTAATAAACTGAAAAGTTAACTACTTTGGACTTTGTAATATAAACCATATGATGTTTTGTTAATTTGTATGCTGCAACGGTCGATAGTCAAGTTGATCATCATCATCTTGTGTCACGATTGATGTATACGATTTTAAATAAACTATATATAATACATCTGATCATCATTTGCCTTAGTTTTTTTCTTTTTAAATCATAATTAGATGTTATATATATACTTAATTACGTACACTCGAATTTACGTATTTTGCTATGTGCGACAAATACGATGAGCTTCTCGTTTTTCTCTATTCGATACGCTATTTTTCTCTTATTTCACTCTGTTCTACTCCAACATTTGTCTACTTTCTTACTACATGTGTTTCGATATTTGATAAGGATGGGTGAATAGTACTTTCCGTTCATGTAAAATGTTATCGTTAATTAGATGGAACAAAATAATTAAGTGATGCGATAACAATTCTAATCGTTGAACCTGAATGTATACTGCTATAGTGCTATTTAAGAATTAATAATAATAATAGTAATAAAAATGATAATAATAATGCAAATGTGCCATTTTTTTATTTATTTAAACCATGATGACTTATATGAAGCTTAATTTGATCTGTTCAAAAGTGCTGTGTCAGTCATTTAATGCCTTCTTCCTCCTTCAGGTTCATTCGTGTTCTATAAAACCTATTGCAAGTTGGGTGACCCAAGCCCAATTAGACATAAGCCCATCTTCATACACAGATGTATCCCACACTCTCTTTTCTATTTTTGATCTGATGAATATTTTAGGTGCAGTTTGAATAATGGATCGAGATAATTTTATATAAAAATTAAAAATTAAAAATTTTAATTTATTTATTATTATTTTAGGTGCAGTTTTATTATTATTATTTTAAATTTTAAAAAAGTTAATTTATTTATTATATTTTGTATAATAATTTAAAAAGATTATAATAATAAGATAAAATAAGATAGAATTATTTATGTATGTAAATGAGGTATTGATCTTCCTCGTTTTTTATTTTAATTCTATTTTCTATTTCCTTACTACCCTTTCTTTTTGGTAGCCAAAAACTGCACTTTCACATTCTCTTTTCTTGAAATTGGTTTCATAAATAATGCCCCAAAAGACAGGAAATATAAAAGTCAAAACCCAACTTCATAATAGATAGCGTTGGACCTCGAGGAGGTACCACATGGGCATCCATGGATGGCCTTTTCAATTTATTAAATGTCATGCCCTTCTTAAATGTTGGTAGTTATCCACACCCAACTAAAAATAGAGACCCCCTTAATGTTATGAAAGATAAATATCAGTGTTTTATGGCAATCATAGAGTCCTTTCCTCATCATGTGTCTGTCTTCTTCGTCTTCTTCACCATATTTATAGTCTTTATTAATAATTGGATAATAATATCCTTACAACTCTCTTCCTACTTATTCATTATTCATAGTATTTTTATTATTTTTTAAAAATATTTTTTTAACATC
This sequence comes from Platycarya strobilacea, assembly GCA_036898215.1. Classification (NCBI taxonomy): domain Eukaryota; kingdom Viridiplantae; phylum Streptophyta; class Magnoliopsida; order Fagales; family Juglandaceae; genus Platycarya; species Platycarya strobilacea. The sequence goes on from CM072548.1 coordinate 9,727,907, forward strand.
TTTAATTATTAATTTTTTAAAAAAAATATATAATTTTATTAATAATCACTTTCATAATTATTAAATAAAAGAAAATTTTCTAAAAAATTTAAAAAAATAAAATGAATAATAAAAAGGAGTAAAAAGTAGTGGTGGAGCCACGTTGGGACAGGGGGCCATGCCTCCCCATTCTCACGGGCTCCACCGCTCCACCCATATTTTAAAAAAATTAAAAAAGAATATAATATGTATTTAAAAACAAAATTAAAAAAATATGTTTATTTTTTTATGATTTTGTAGGATAATATTAATTTTATTTTATGTTGACTCCTTTTCTAAAAATTATTTTGATTTTCTTCTATAAAATTAATTTAATTTAAAAATAAAATATATCTCATATAAATTAAAATGATATAATAACATGATGAAATGTTTTTATTATAGATAAAAAAAAGTTTGATGATTTCTATTATATTTTAAATATATTTTTATTATGATGACATGTTCTTATCATATTATATACTTTTTTTAGTACATAAGTTGTATTAAATCTTTTTTATTTTTATAATAGATTTTATTATGAAATTATTTTATATTATATAAAAAATTATATATAAATAAAATAAAAAATATTTTATATATTTTATTTAAATTTTATCTTACCCCTTAACGTAAATTTTGATTCCGCCACTGATAGAAAGGCTATTATTTCCCTTAATAATTTTATGATGTTGCAACCACACTACCAACCATATTCACCCTGTCCAAAAAAGCGAGCTAAAGAGCATCACCAACTATACTAACCATGTCGTTGCCTTTTTCTTTAAATTTATTGCTCTTTAGTTATTGGATGGGTGTTAGTTGCTTTTATAAGCGATAAGAGATTTGGAACACATCAGAATCCACCCAACCACTCGAATGCTTCGGAAATCAAGTAATTATTCCCTAAAAGCGACCGTAGTTAATTTGTAATCCCCCACTGTTTTAACTATATAGATATATTTATAATTATTTATTTATTTATGATAAAAAAATATATATATTATTTGTGACAACAATATATTTATTATGATAAAAAATAATCATTTTATTAAAAAAATAATTGACAACAAATAAATAGGCAAGTATTATATTAATACAAGAGTAAATTAAGGATGTCATAGTTGGGTGATCGTCTCAACAAACCCCACCAGATTATAGTTAATAGAGTGTATGGTAAAACAAAACAAACAAAATGTACCTTGGGTTCTCTCCTACTCTCATGGATATTGGTCCAATCAATGGGAGAGTCATTTTGGATGACATTATGAAAATTATCATTTATTTTAAAAGTATAAATTAATAAAAAGATATTGATTTTATTATTTTATATTTTAATACTTCTCTTTATTTATGAGTCAGACTTCTCCTTAATTAATAAGTTAAATAAGTAAAATATTTAATTCCTTAATTAATAAGTTAAAGAAGTGGAATATTTAATTAAATGAAACTAGAGTATAGACAGGGGCGGACCCACGTTATATGTAGGGGGGCTACCGCCCCCCCAAAGTTTTTCAAAAATAATATATAGTATATAAATATATGTAATTATTTATATATATATAATTAAAATTACTCTATCAAATTATAAAATAAAATAAAATTATCCCCCAACAATTTTTACTAAACAAATAGACTAAGTTCTCAATTTTTTTTTTCTAATGTTTTATTTTTTTGAAGTTTTATTTAATTGTTTTTTGTTGATGTTTATATTTGTGAATTTCAGATTGATTAATTTCACTTCTTTTGTTGGTCATGAAATTTATGAATTATGAGATATTTTTTAATAATTAACTTATTCATTTGTCACTTTGAATTGATTATAAATTTTTATAATTGTCAAAATTAATTGATTATATTTATTTAATCTCATTCTAATTTATATAATTGTGAGATTATTGTAAATATAATTTTATAATATATGATTATTATATTTATATATAGCCACGTATAAAAAATATATATTATTTATATTTATACATACCATACACTTCATCGATCGCCCCCCCAAACACTAAATCCTAGTTCCGCCCCTGAGTATAGAGTTAGGGTTCAAACTCATGGCCTTTACTTTAATATTACATGAAATCATTATTTATCTCAAAAATTTAAGATGATAGAAATAAATAAACTTTATTATTTTATATCTTAATAGACAATTTTATCTCATATGACTGACAACTTCTTACTTTATAAGAGGTAAATCATGCAACCATTTTTAGAACTATAGATAGCAATATTCCGATCATGCGAATGGTAAAAGCATGAATATGATGTACCAAAAATCTTGCAACACTCTTTTCATATGATTAATTGGAGTCTTAAAAACAAACCAATAAGAAATAACTAGCTATCAACAGCTAATCTGAAATATAAAAGTAAGAGCATATCAAAAGAAATTTATGATAACAATCATACATAAAACATTAAGATTTAAGTGATTTTGCTTAGAGTAAGCTTATGTGGCTATGTCCCCTAACGAGATTGGTCTCAATAAACTCATTATTAACAAAGATGATTACAAGCAATCAACAACAAAATCTTCAATCTCATAACCACAATACACTCAATGAACTCTCTGTATTATCACAAAATAACTCTCTCTCTCTCTCTCTCTCTCTCTTTGTATTTTGGTTGTAGAAAAGTCAAATAAAATGTAATTAAATATGTCTTTATATTATGTGAAAATCATAACTATCAACATTCATTCGAATCGAAATGTCTGAGCAATGCTTAAACAAACATTAAGTTTGAACTCGCTCGAGTGAACTATCTGTCTAGATCTCAATCAAATTGACTATCATGCAAGAGTCAAGCGATAGTCAGCATGATAGTCAATTGAACTATTTGTAAAAGTCTACCGCTTAAACTGAATGTCGAGCTACTGTTGATCAACAATTTATTTAAAATTTCGCTTGAGTCCCGAATGCTTAACTAGAGCGAACAACTTGGAGTGGTGTATTTTCAATGGTAATCAAGTCATACTCAACAAGAAAGTAAGAATCCTAATCAACTCGATCTAGTTGTAATAAGGTTAAGTTTTGAGATGGCGTTCATCAATAAGTACTTTTCATAAGTGAAAGACTAGACATTCATTCCTCATAAGAAATATGTACTTCAACCCTATTATGAATCTACTCACTTTTGATGAGTGAAATCACTTTTTTACTTTTTTCCACAATTTTTCTCTCCATTTTTGATTAAATATGACTAATTTTTTTTAGAAAATATGAAAAAAGTACAAATTTGATGATTTATTTTGGTGAGACCAATGCCAATGTTCTTAGGTAGCATAATGGTCCTAGAATAAGTTATATGAAAAAATTGAATGTTCTGAGTTCGAAACTCTGCCTGCATTCACAATCTTAGAGCTAGCTATTTTAAACTTAGAGAAAATAGATATGTATTTTATTCCCTTACTTGCCATGTTCAGTATTGCAGGAATTAATGTCTTCAACATTTGCCAAAGAATCAAAGGATATACATATGGAGAAGGGAGTTCAAAGTAATATTTTAAATATTGTATTGGTGGACGTATTAATTAAGGTATTGGAATGAAATATTTCGGTATCGATATTGTTTTGTGTACCATTTTAAAATAGTCTATACAAAGAAAAATTATTTATATAAATATATATAAATTATATTTTAAAATAATAGTCAATATATTAATAAATTATATAGATAAATATATATGTAAATAGTCTAGTCTAAATTAGAACAAAAAAATAATAATAAAAAAAGAAGAAAAAATAGGTTAAAATCTGGTACGACCGAAATATCGGCCGGTATTTGAGCTGGTACGAAACATATGACATATCTGTACCATCCAATTGTCCGAATTGACTATACCGGGCGGTACGGTATGATATTTAAAACAGTAATTTAAAGTAAATATTTACCTTTTCAAGGTGAATCCAATTGCAATGTCCCTCATATTACTACAAGAAAAATGAACTTTTGTGACTAATTAATTACGATGAAAAGATAATTTGTAATCAATTTTGATTGTAAATTATCATTTTGTTAGAATTAATTAGATGAAAACAAATAATTTTTTTGTAGTGTATGGCATAAATATAAAAGAATTAAAGAACAAAATTCTCTTTATCCAATTAATTAACAGATTTATCAGTTAATTGGATACACATGAAAGAAATAAAAGTATGAACTTTGGATCTTTAGGGAATATTTCTCTTTTGTTCATGAGTACGAATAGAATATTGTACACACTACATCAGCAAATATATTCTTTATTTTGCGAGAAAGATATTTCTGGCGAGCAGATGATCAGTGACAAATCTTCTATTGGGCACTAAGAAATTTTCATTAAAGTTGCGTGCAAGTTTCAATGAAAGACTCGTGAAAGCAAACGATTAATTAACTTACAAATGGAAATGGTCCCAATCTAATGCCATCTTTGCAAATAATCTTTTTAATTATAATTAATTAATTATATATACTTATTTTTTTTGTAAAACAATTTTTTTTTTGTAATTAGTTAATTATATATATTTGTTTAAACTGTTTTCATTACAAATATTTATTTAAATTGTAATTAATTAATTAATTATACATATCCATTTTTCTTATAATAGTTGTTTTGTCGGACAAAAATAAGACAGAAAATGTAGCAGCTTGTTCACTTCACATGGCTGAAGAAAAAAAAAACCTAAGACAACACTGTATGTATTTCCTTCGTTTTCCTAACAGTAACAGTTATATAATATAGAAGGCCGAGGTGGGTAATCATTATTTCTCCCATTTTTCTTCATTGAACAAACCAAAATCCCATGTGCATGGTTTTTTGTTTTGTTTTGGTATGTGCGTAGGTAATCTAAAACCAAGCTTTTTCTGGCTCAATATATTATAATATTATTTTAAGTAATGTTACGTATAATTATAGAATATGTAATTATTATATAATTATTTTTAAAAAGGTAAAATTTATTATTAAAAAATAATATTTTATATAAATTTTATATTTATTTATTTATTAAAAAAATTATATAATTTGCATACTTCATAAATGTAAATATTATTTTTCTATCATTTTGATTATTATTATTATTTTTTTTATTGTTATATTGGTGGGTGAGAGGAGGGGAATCAGTTGGAAGGGGTGCGCATGCATATTGCGATACCAATTGCTACGGGTTATATTAATTTCACCATTGTATTGATAATTATTATTTTTCTTTTTCAATTTTTGGACCATTATTGATTGGATTTTGGAATTGACTTGGACTTGGCCCCAATCAACTCTATAGTTTGAGAAATAATCCTCCTAATTTGGTTTATTTTTTCCTATTTTATTTTATTTTATTTCACTCTCAACTTTATTATATGCACTTAATATAGTTCTTTCTCAACTTTGAAGCTTTTATGTACTTTAGTCCTACTATCCGTATTAATTGGCTGTTACAAATTTTATATAATCAAAATTAAATACGATGTAGTTTTTTTAAAAGTGGAAGAGACAAAATTACTTAATTTAGGAGTCTTGCCATACATCATGAATCAGTGTGTTAAAATACTATTTATGAAGAGACTCATTATAACTTTAAAAAAAAAATCAAAAAATAAAAAACTTTTTATTATAGCTGATATGGGTATTTTCTTCATCAGCAATATGTTGGAAGTGTAAAAAATAAGTCTTACAGGTGCTAAATTAATAGAGAATGATTTTTTTTTTGTTTATGTTAAAAATGATGTTCCATATGTTATGTTCAAATTGATCATAATTTAATAACTTAACCAGCAGTTTGAAATAAAATAATGGATGCCGCTCATTATCCTACACGATCACATACTTTGTATATTTTAATTTTATTTATTTATTTTATTTTTATTAAACTAACCTGTTTATTTTTAAAGATGAGATGAGATGAGATAAAAGTAAAAAAAAAAAAAATATTAGTATAAGATATTTTTCTAATATTAATTTTATATGAGAATTTGAAAAAGTGATATGATAATTTGAAAAAATTGAATTTTTTATTATATTTTATGTGAGTATTTAAAAAAGTATAATACTGAATTTGAAATGTGTTTTACATTTTTAATCTTATTTCCTAAAACAACTATTACCTATCATCCATACACTAATGGTAAAATAAAATAAAATAAAAGACGTGTGGTGTGTAAGATGTTAAGTGGAATCCTTCTTGAAATATTTAGAAATAAACTTTATTCAAATTTAATTTACGTATCATTTGGAAAGTAAATTGAGGTTATATGAGTAATAATGAAATTTAAAATTTAAACAAAATATTATTTTTTATACTATTAGCTTTTGAAATTTGAAAATTTGAAATTGTTTATTATAATTTATATGAAAATCTGAAAAAATTGTAATGATAAGATTATATGAGATAAAACATTTTTTATATCTAAATTGGGCTTAGGGCTTGTTTAAAAGTAGATCTCATCCAAAAATTCTCATATCATCTCATCCCATTCCGTTTCCAAACATTTAAATACAAAATTTTCAAATTATTCGTTATAATTTTTTAAAATTAATTATTGTATTTTTTTAAACTTTCAAAAAAAAAAATAATGCATTTTTTTCAAATTTTCAAACAAAAAAATTATTATAAAATTATATTATGAGAATATCTTAACTATATAATATTTTTTATTCAAAATTTTCTCTCATTTTTCAAAAAAATAAAAAAATACTCAACTAAATATCTTATTACTATTTATAACTATTTTATTACTATTTAAAAAATTATCATATTAACGAGTCTTTAAAGGCTAGTTTTTTTTATAAATATATTATTATTATTTATTATTTTATTATTACTGTTTACTTACGTTTTATTACTTTTTATTATTATTTTATTATTACTCTTTAAACGAGTCCATAAGGGCTAATTTAAAAATTAAATATTTAACTACTATTTATTATTTATTATTATTATTATTTACTTATATTTGATTATTTATTATTATTATTTAATATTTTATTGTTTTTATTTATATAATATTTAAAATAATTTCAATATCAAAATACAATCGTTTTAAGGCAACGTGTCCCCTGCAAGTCAATGAGTTCCATTGTAGATTGTACCTCACAAGTATTGAAAAATATGACATTTTGTAAGATTCCACAATAGAAAAGCTGTTTCCAACTCCCAAGTCACATCTTCCCAATATATTCTTTCAAATTTATTTTTTCTATTTTTAAATAAAACTTTCATTTTTTTGAATTCATGCGTTAAGATCTAAAGTCAACAAGATTCAGTCATCCCATACAACACAACCATTTCAATTTCTACAGACTAATTCTTTTTAATTGTATTAATTTTTTATTATATTTTTTAACAATTTCTTTTTGAGTTATTCTTTTAAATTTATTAATTTTTTTATTCATTATTCATATATCAAATATTTACTAAAAAAAATTAAAATAAGTGTGGTGGATAAAAGCTAGAGAGATTGTAGAACCTTTTTCTATATAAAATAAGTCTATAATATTTATAGTGATTCAAATGAATATTTTAAAAGGTTTTTTTATTACTTTTAGAATATTGGTATTAGACCTATTATTAAACTCATCAAATATAAATTTAAGAATTTTACTTAAAATAATCTTACATTTGAGTTATAATATTTGAGCATTATTTTTCATATTAAAGAGTTATTATTCCCTTATCAAAATATTTTTTTATTATATTTTAATATGTTTGTTGGATAAATAAATTATAAATGTGTTTGTTAGTTTTATAAATTGTATTTATATTATTATTTTAATAAATTTAATGATAAATTCAATATAAAATCATGAATGTGTAGGTTGTTAACTTTTTTTTTTATTTATCAAATTTGTATTTTTTTATTAAATTTTAAAAGAAATTTTGATATAGTTAGTACTAATACTCTTACAATATTTCTCTTGCTCTAAAACTTAAAAAAACTGTAAAAAGATCTAAATTCTAATTTCTTTTGAGGGCAGATTATCCAAAAATCTTAGATAAAAAAGTGATAGATGATAAATGTATATATTTTCTTTATATGAAAATAAATTTATAGAGTGAAGATTATTCTGATGAAAAATAAAGAAGAGTCCAATAAAAGAGGTTGGGCCCCGCCAAATTATACTTTTCAGGTCATATTATCCAAAAGCATCTTTATTAATTTGGTCAAATAAAAAAAATGACAAAATTTTAAATAATTTATATAAAAAAAAGTCTAAATTAGATTTGATATCTTTAAAATAATTTGAATTTCTTTTATAATACTTAAAGATAAAAGATTACAATTGATTAGTCAAATATTATAAAATTATTTCTCATTTTAATCAAAATATGATAAAATAAATTAAATAATTACAAAATATGATAATAATAATAATAAATTACAAAATATGATAAAAATAAGTTAATATTAAATCATATTAATAATTATTTAAATAAAAATAAATTATTAATCTAACGTGATAAAAATAAATTAAATATGATAAAAATAAATTAAATACAAAAAAAAATATGACATTAAATTTTAAAAATATATTTGATCGAGTCAATAAAAATGCTCTAAAGGGTAAAATTTGAAATTTGCTTTATTTTTTGGTCCTATATTCTCATCTCATCTAAAGGGATTTATTTATTTTTTAATTGGCATTAATTTAGTTGGAATCTGGAAAATTGTTCAAACCCAACTGTATAACTCAAGAGAACAGAAGAATGCCAGCAAAGCAGAGATAGAAGTTGGTGTTCCTTACGCCTAAATAAACAACAATAGTAACTGATTACTCTCTCGCCACATCCCCGTTGTAGTGAGGAGAACAAAGGGAGCAGTTGTCGGATTAGGGTTTTTATTTACAAATATCCTCGCTCACTTACGGACTGTCTTTCAGAACATCCCACCAAAAAGACAATTTTATCTGATTCCCCTTCCACATTGCGTGAAAACCTTCTTGGTATGGAAGCTTCACTTCTTGGCAATCTATTGACTACCCCTGCCTGTCTATCTGTTCATCTCGTAATATTATTATTTTCTTGTAATTTTTTTTTTTGGTAAATTGTGGTTCAATTTGATTATTTGAAAGACCCAAAATAATTTAATTTTTTCCCTTAAATCTCTGTTAGTCCGTTTTGTGCTTTTCTTTTGGAAATATAAGGCTTGAAGACGGAATTTTGAATTGATCCCTCGATGGATTTGTTTTCTCAGATGTTGATTTTGTACCAGGAGCTTAAAGATCGCTGTTTTGATATGAACCTTCTTTTTTGCTTTTAGGAGTTGATGCACCAATTTTAGTGTTTTGGATGAACTCCATGGTGGATTTTCCTGGTATTCTGATCCAGAAATAAGGGCTGAAAGATCACTTTTTGATATGGATTTTTGTGTCACTTGGTGATGTATTGTCGCTGAAACACAGGGTTTGAGATCGATTCTCTTGTGGGTAATGCGTAGATTTTGATATAAATTACATATCGGAGTATTTGACTTGCAGAGCTGTTTTGTTCGAGAAAGTAGTATTGGAAATGGAGCATCGGACAGTTCTTGGTGATGGATCTTCTGCTAATTTAGTCAGGGAAGAAGATGAGGAAGATTTCAGGAGTTGTTGTGAGGATGAGGATGAGGATGAGGAAGTCTGGAAGGAGACTGAAGAAACTGTGAAGGAAGAGTCGAAAGACGATCTTGATGAATTTTCAGTGAAGATGTTGTTCAAGGGTATTTCAATAGCTGATGTTGGGGACTCTGGTTCTGGGCTTTCTGGAATTGGGGTGGTTATGGAAAGATCAACCATTAATCCTCTAATTCAGATACAGAAAAAACTCGACTTTCATGTTGAAGCATCTGTTGCTGATTACTTAGCTTTGATGGATGGTCTGGTGGAGGCTACACAAAATAGCATCCGTCGGGTTTATGCTTTCACTGATTCTGAGCTGTTGTATGACCAGGTGAGTCGTCCATTCTAAAGCATTTGATAATTCTTCATCTAATAATCTCGTGATATAAGCCTGGCTTAATGTTTTAAATGTAATTTCCTTCCCACAAAATGAATAGACTCCACGATGGTAATTTCCGTGTTATAGAAATTGTCATTTTTTTTATTATTTATTATTATTGAATCGGCTGCTTTCGTTTCATCTTTTATATGGTATGTCAATTTTGAAGATTTTCCAGATGCAAAACACAAGATTTTCCTATCTTCTTTTTACTGTTCAGTGGCTTTCCTAATTATATTTATGCATAAAAAGTCATCAGGGATATTGAGGTTTTTTTTTTTTTTTAAAGGAGGGCGGCACCTCCGTTTATTCATAAATAACCCTCATTGAGGCGGAGGAATGACCGTGAATACAACATCACCCCAAATAAAAACATCAACCAAATGACAAAAAAGACTGCCGACGAATATAAGGGATACCCAATCTATCCGTGCGGACAAGCCCACGAAGTCTCCCCAGACCAAAACTATCTTCTAGAAAATCCATAACCTGACCAAAAAAGGGTCTTTAAGAGGTTAAGACTTAAGGGTAAGGTGACCCCAAAAAAAAGGGTCTTTAAGAGGTGTGATAAATAGGAATTAGTTTCTTTTTTTTCATTTTGTGGAATTAACTGACGGTAATGCTGTAATTGTATTTGGTAATTAACAAGGAACAGTTAAACCCAGATTCATAACAATAAAGATAGAACCCATGCGTGAGCATCAAGGGATACTGCTTCTTATACTGCTCCTTTAACTTAAAACGTTCTATCTCCTTCTCAAAATTGCGGGAAGCACTGACTCCTCCCCCCCTCCAATTGATTACTTGTAAAAGAAATGTTTAGTATTCGTGGATTTTCATTATGACAAGACTAAATGGATCTTATTCATATTTTGGTTATGTAATGATCAGGATCGATTCTCAACTCTAGCATGCCATTGGGTTTTTCAATAAGTAATCCTCTGGGCTAAGTTTTTGAGTATTTTTCCAAGTATGAAGATTTATACCTAGATAAAGTACTAAGAGAAGACAACACAAAAGAAACAAAGCTTTTCTTTTTCTATTCACTATGAAAAAGGGGTCTTTCTCCTCTGTTTTGTTCTTAACAGTTGAGTTTTGTTCTTTTACTTAAAAAAAAAAAGGGTTGAGTTCACTGGAGAGATGGCGGTGTTGTCGAACACTCTGTTATTTCATAGCTCCTGTGCTTGGTGCAGCAGAGAGCACAAATAGTATGGTCAACGTGATTCCCATTGAAGCTCAGCATTAGCTTGTAGAAGGGCTTGGAATTTGGTGACTAGGATTTTCATTAGAAGTATTTAAATATCCTTATGGCTTAAATAATTGAATCAGTTATTAAAGTTGAGCTGGAAAAATTGTTTCTCATATAGAACGCAAAATTGAACCTGTAGAATCATGACAGTGGATAATCAAAAGTGATCTCTCTCTCTATGACTTGAATACGTGGATCAGGAATCTGTCATTAATAATTGTTGTTAAACCAGTGTTTCTTTAATTTGCTCTGGATATGAAGTTGGTGGGTATGTGTTAATCAAGAAAAAGAAAACAGAAGGAATTGTATTAAGACATAGTTGAAGATGGTCCACCAACTTTTTATGGTGCTTTTAGTTTCAGAAAATGGGAGTGTAATTTTTATGCAATGATAATTGTACTAATGTACCTATCAAAAGATAATTGTATTAATGTATTAGGTTCACACTTTGATGTAAGAAGGTAAATCATTAAAAAACTCCTCAGCATTTAAAAAACTCCATAGTTATGGGGAGTAATACAATATGACTATAATGGATTTAATTGTGACAATGCATTTTATAGCACGATTTTTATTGTTTTTCATGTGTGTTCTTCTTGCAGAAGAAATAATGAACGTTTTTGTTGTTTTGAGTTCAAGTGTGTTTTAGTGATGTGATGTGAATTTTCACAGATAACCCATGATGCAAAGCTTGAAGTCCCACTTCTGATAGCACTTAGGGAAAGGATTCTAGAATATGCCAGTAATCTTGAAGCTTTTGTTTTGAAGCTTATCCCCAGTGCTGATCTCGAACAGCCTTTGCAATTAGCCCAAGTGGCAATCGGGGTTGTCTCTTTTCCTTCTCAGGATAATATATCACTTGACAACTGTTCCATCTGTTGCGAGGACAAGTTATCACTGATGATGATTACTATGAAATGTTCGCACAAGTTTTGCTCAAACTGTATGAGAACCTATGTTGATGGAAAAGTGCAGTCTTCTCAAGTTCCAATAAGATGCCCTCAGTTGAGGTGCAAATATTTCATCTCCACGGCTGAGTGCAAATCTTTTCTTCCACTTACTTCCTATGAATCTTTAGAGAGAGCACTTGAAGAAGCAAATGTCCTCCACTCTGATGGAATCTACTGCCCATTTCCAAATTGTTCTGTCCTGTTTGATCCCCATGAATGTTTGTCAACTGGAGCAAGCTCATCAAGTCAAACAGATAATAGATGCGTTGAGTGCCCAGTCTGCCAGAGGTTTATCTGTGTGGAATGTGGCGTTCCCTGGCATTCTTCAATTAGTTGTGAAGAGTACCAGAACCTCCCATTGGAGGAGAGGGATGCGGCAGACATTACCTTACATCGCTTGGCACAAAATAAAAGGTGGAGGCGTTGTCAGCAGTGCCGTAGAATGATTGAGCTTACTCAAGGTTGCTATCACATAACCTGCTGGTAAGAGATATTTTTTGTACGTATTGCTTTTCTCTTTGAGCATGGCTCATTAGTGAGCGTGTTATGATATGGAAGTGATTTTGAATATTGTATTGGTGCATCCTTCTCTAGAAATTATTCTTATGAATTGAAGACATTGATAATTATAAAAAAAAAATGAACTAAATGCATTGATGGACAAATCTTCCTTTAGTGATGACCAATCAGATGATTCAGTGCCCATGTCCAACACTAATGGAAGGTTATGTGATTGCATGTAATCAATGTTTTTGCGATAGCATTATCTATACATTATGTGGGATTTTCTAAATGCCTAAATATTTAACTGTTGGTGGAGACTTTTTCTTCAGAATGGTTGCATTTTATGAGAAGTATAATTCTTTTTTTGATAGGTAATAAGAGATTATATTCCAAGTAAGTAGGCTTAACCAAGTACACAGGAAGTATATAAGAGAAATATCTAGATATAAACTAAAGAAAGACAACTAAAACAAAACATTATAAGAATTCCCATCCTTTACAAGATTTTGCTCCCAAAAACTGAGAGAATACCTGAATTCCCCCAAGGTCACGGCCGTCAAAATGCCTCCCATTTCTCTCCTCTAACCATAAACACCAAAACAAACATAAAGGCACCACCCTCCAAAAAATCTGCACTGCCTCCACTACCCACAGAACCATTCCAGCTTGCCAAAAAATCCAACACACGATGGCATAACCCAGACAATACCAACCCTATTAAATATCTCATTCCACAAGGCTGTCACCACCTCACAATGTAGGAAAAGGTGATTAACAGATTCACCATCTTTTTTGCACAAGAAACACCAGCCTTGTGGAATTAGTCATCCACAAATGCACTAATTAAATTTAGATTCTAAATTAAATTGTGTTTATGTGCATCTATGATATTTTTCCACAAAAAAAAAAAAAAAAACACATAACATTTCTCAATTGTGTTTTGGAGATGGGGGTGAGGATTTTTGAAAGATTGATTAACCTAATTGTGTATGAAAAGGATATGTGAATGAGGATTATTAGAGTCGGTTACTTGTGATATATTTTATGGGCAAGCAGAGCAGTTGAAATTGTGCTGTACATATTGAATTTCCTTCATCTTCATACTCTTGCTCTTGGAGAATAGAATCAAATTTTCTGTGCATTCAGTGTCTGCATTAGATATTTTGATTAATATGAGGGGGGGAGCTTTTGATAGCACTTTTAGATGAACCTATCAAAAAAATAATATTTTTAGATGCAAGATAAAAGTTCAATCTTACTTTTAACTTATGAGGGAGATAAAAGAGTAAAAGCAAACTCTTAGGGGTTAGCTCAAGTGGTAAAGGCCTTGGGTTTAGGGGTATGCTTCCACTCAGTCTAAGGTTCAAATCCCTCCTGGGTGCAAACAATCTTTAGGAGAGATTGGACTAGGAGATTTTTCATTTAAATTAACTGAGGTACATTTGCAGAGAACTCCTTGTTGAGGGCCTGTGCACCCTCAGGATTAGTCGAAATGCTGTTCTGGACAGCCGGTGTCAATAAAAAAAAAAAAGCAATTTTTTTATTATATTTTATTCTTGATTCTCTTGCTGTAGGACAGACTTGCCATTGCTATTTCACTTCGTTTCTGGTGTTGTTGTACTATGCTCTTCTATGCACGTGTACCAGATTTCAATACTCTATATGCAGAGTTCAATGGTTTATATTCGGCTTTTGCCATTGATTTTAAGTTCCTTGTGACAATTCTTGGCTTACATGACTCATTTGCAGGTGTGAGCATGAGTTCTGTTATTCTTGTGGAGCAGAATATAGGGAAGGCCAACAGACCTGTCAGTGTGCCTTTTGGGATGAGGAAAATTCCGAAGATTTTACGCACTCCATGCAAGAGTCGGAACAATGGGCATGGGAGACTTTCAATTCGCTCCCGATGATTATGGATGCATACTCGGACCAAGAAAGATCACAGCTAGCTTTGATCCAAAGGTTCCTTGCTGGAGGATTCAGTCTGAGTGACCATCCTCCTCATCAATCTCCGCCGCACTGTACAGACTCCTACGTAGACGCAATGAAGGATCTGCATCAACTTCCTTGGCTTGAAAGGTTTGTTTCTGTGATAAGTGACAATTATTATGAAGACTTTATCCAATGAATCAAATACATGATTCCACAGAAAATAAGTTGCTTTGCTCCCCAAAAGTGCTTCAAGGGAGGGAAAGAGTCTCTCACTCTATTCACTCTCATTTTCATTTACAGCAAAACATTCAGAAATTGGCTTCTTTTCTTCTATGTAATTCTACTAGCTTTGACATGCTGGGAAATTGTGATCCCGATGGGAGTTGCATTAGATTGAGGGGAAGAATTCATACTTGATCAATTTCTTTCTTCTCTATAGAAAAAGAAAGAGAATGGAGAGAGATTCTTATATCAGTATATTCAAAGAACATTTTACCATGTCACTTAAAGCTAAGCTAATGAAATATATCTTCCCATTGTAAATGGCATGAGCAATGTTGTGGGTCTTCTCCCTGCTTTGTAAAATTGTTTCTCAAATATATGATATTCTGCTTCTTATTGCCAATGTTTTAGACCAAATGGCATCTTACTCCCCAATACTCCAGATGTCAAGGGTGGGGTTCTGATTTCAATCTCGTGTGGGAGAGAATTATCTGTGTCAAATCTGCTCAACCATGGTACTTTGCTCATTTACAGATGATTTGCATTCTGCTAATCTTTTGTTTGGCTAGAAAACACATACAGAAATTAGCAATATATAGAGATTACGAAATTGATGATGATGGTACTGGTGGTGTAAGACTGTAAATGCCCTGTTTTGATAGTGAGTGTTTTATCTGATCTCTTCTCATCATTACAATTTTTTAAAACTTTTTACATAAATTATAATAAATTTTTAATAATATTTTACTTTTTACATAAATTATAATAAATTTTTAATAATATTTTATGTAACGTTCGACTTTCATCTAAAATCATCTAATCTCATCTCACTATCCAATCTTATACCTAAGAGCTGCTTTGGTAAATTTGGGGATGATGCAATCATGGTTACAGAGGGATAGGACCATGCATGCTTGAAAATCCTAGCACAGTTTTCATCTGCCACAAGTGATGGCCTTTAAGAGATGAATGGGAAACCCTCCCTCTCCTCTAAAAAGAGAAATGGTTGAAACCCAGATTACTGTGTTTCCAGATGTGGGATCATATGCATATGTGATTGTACTTCCACCCTCTCTCTTATTCTTGGGTCCTGTAAACATGCTCATTATATAGATGTTCAAACATTGCTTCAAAAGAACTTCAGTCTAATATTTCTGCAGCTAGATGAATTTTCAAAGTTCCTGTCATTAACATCTTCTTTGCCCTTGGTGAAATCAACCCCGAACTGGTGTTTGTTTTAAAAAAACATTTCATCTTATCTTATTTTATTTAATTATTATATTTTTTTAAAATCCCAATACAAAATAATATAAACAATTTAATTTTTTCAAATTTCAATACAAAAATCATATTAAAAAAAAAATATTATAATAATCTTTTATTTAATCTTTTACTTTAATTTGAACTTATCTCAGCTCAATTTTATCTCTAAAAACAAACTAGGCCTTAGTTCCTTTCTTTCTCCATGCATACACATTCAACATCATAAGCTAAAGCTAGCTTTGCTAAATTATGTGCTACACAATTCGCTTACCTAAATACAAATTGAACTTTGCAGAGTGGTCTCCTAAGTTGCATTCTTCTGATGTCCTCAATGAGTGGTCATAACACAATCAGTTTTCATCAATACTATTTGTTGCTTGGATAATAGATTTTGCATCTCCCTCAAAAGTCAAATTTGAGAAGCTAAATCATCACACAATTCAGTTGCCCTTCATAATGCATTTGTTTCAACTACACAAGGTTGAATTACATGACTACAAATACTCTTAAATAAAGTAGCGAATATATCATCACTTTCCAAGTCTCAGGATAATTCCAAGACCCACTTTTTTTTTTCTTTTGCATCTATAGCAGCATCCAAATTGGCCTTAACCTTCAGTTGCCTCAGTTTTCTCCACCTTGCCATACATCTCCCAGCCCCTGATGCTATTTTAGTCAGATTGGCACATTCTGAGCTTGCTTGAATTCCTCAAATTCAGCTATTGCTGTTGTTATTAACTTGGTGGTTCAAACTGGTTTTGAAATATAACAATATTTATTCTGATCCAAATTCTTGGCATAATCATAACCACGTTTTGAAGATCATCACACGATAACTTCTCTATTAAGCTCTGTCATAAATTCCTCTATCTTCGACCATTTTTGGATAAGACTACCAATATTAGACCACATATCACTGGTAGGAGTAAAACACCACAGTACATGAAAAAATAATTCCTCTTCATGCAGGTAGATGGGACAATTTGGTGATTCCACACAATGCTTATCATGTAGCTATATCTTCTAGTAAGTAATATCTCATGGAAAGCTTTCCAAATAAGTTGTTTAGCATAACCCTAATAAATTTAATCCTAATGTCTGCTGCCACACAATACCTCTATAAGTTTAATTAGACGGTTCACCTTTTATGGCTTTTTTCCTAGCCATTTCAAGATGGTATGCATTTTTTTCTAAAAATTTCCCATCTTTTGTATGCCCCTAGATCAGTTTATCTTCCACTCCGTGCCTACTGATTGGGATATTCAGAATAATCTCTACCTTTTGAGAGGACTAGAAATTAAGTATGTTCATCTGGGCTAGGTTTTGCCAACTCGGCCCTGATTTTTTTTTCCAATAATTTTGATATTTTCACTTAAAATGTTTACGAAAATTAATCATCGGATTCCAGGATCCAGATAAATAGGCCTACTAGAAATTGCATCTATCACTTCCTTCTTCCAACATCCAGTATTTGAATGGATAAGCTCAGCAATTTTGGAATTGCATTTATCAAATGAACATGTGACTGCAATTTGTGTGTAGAAGTTGTTGGTATCTAAGAATCCCTCCAAATATTGATTTTCTGACCATGACCTACGCCAACCACCCCCCCCCCCCCCCCCCCCCCCCCCCCCCCCAAACACCAAATTAAACCAACTTTTATCAAGTCCAGAGAATGACACATGCTTCTCCATATGAGTGATGGTCCCTATCCAAGAGTTGCATCCAGGAGTTGACTACTTTTACAATACTTTTCCTTCATAATATGAGTAGTCATAGAGGTGGAATCAGTCAACATCCTCCAACATTGTTTTGCAAGCAATGATGTATTAAAACATTCAATCTTCTTAAATCTCAAACCTCCACTCTTTTTAGTTCTTCTATCTTTGTTTAGCTTCTCCATTGAATTCTCTATTCGTTTTGTTCGTGGCCTCACTAGAATTTTAACATCATGCACTAATCTCCTTACAAAGCTTCTTTGGCAGTTTGAAAACACTTATATGCATGAATTACTGCCTTAATCAGTATTTCTTTTCTTGCTTGGGACAAAAAATTGTTTTTCTAACTATTTAACTTATGCCACACCTTAACCTCTGTAGTTATGAAAGTATAAAACTCAGATCTTCCCATCATATCTTTCATAATGATTGATAGGAGAGACACCAGCTACTTGAACAACTTGATTTATTGTCCTCTCATCTGTATTTGGAGCTAAAAAAAATAAAAATTGAAGTCTCGTAACATAATTGTATAAAGAGTTCTAAAATGGAATATTTCTGACATTGTTAGTATATTATAGCAATTCTATACATTTATTGGGATGTTATTTATTTTTATGAAGTTACTTCGTGTCTATATAGATAACTATAACAATAATTCTTGAGTTGAAATTTTGAGTTAACTTTTTCTTAAATTAAAACAGGCAAATTAAAATATAACTTATAATTTGTAAAAAACTTGAATTAACGCAATGGTTCTCTTTATTTTTTACTAGGAAAATAAACGACAACTTGTCTTGCCGCATGGACCTCCAAGCAAGGGGAGATAAAGCTATAGGAATACTGGTATTACTATTTTTTTTTTTAATTACAAGTTTGTATACATATTAAATTTTTTTTTTGTTATATTTACTTAAAAATGAGAAGAAAAAAAGAGAAAAAGAAATAAAAGTATTTTTTATCTTTAAAAATGAATAATAATTCTTCAAAATTAGAATTATTATTTATTTTTAAAGATAAAAGTAATTTTATTCTCTTCTACTACTTTTTCTTCTTTATTTTTAATTAAATATAATAAAAATATGTTGATGTGTATACAGATTGATACTTAAAATTTTTTTTTTAACTAATCTAATACCTCGAAGAGACAACTAGATTTGACAAATAAATATTCTCAAATATTTTTAAAAGATAAAAGTTAGCAGCCGGATGGGTGAAATATCCAATTTTACACCCACAGAGGAGTTGACACCTATAAATTGTAGTAAATTAAACAATAAACTCGGATATTGAGAATCTCTTACTTTCTTTATAAATACCCAACCTGATCTCTCTCTTTCCTCTCTTCCTCCCCCCACAGCTTCCCCCTTCTCTCTGAAATACTCTCTCCTTCAAAGTCCTTTGTAGTGAAGTTTTCAACGCTTATGAAAAGTACTTCCTACATCCTCTCCCATCCCTGTCGGGAAAAAAAATACAACCCAATGTGAAAAAACAACACAAATTTGCGACAGAAAAAGTCTTCCATTGACAACCTAGCAGCAAAGAAATAAAAAACAAAGTTTCCAAAATCCAAAAAACAAATAAATATAAGAGAGTTTTTGAAAAAGAGCATGCACAAAGCAGAGGAAAAATGTAGGCCCCATTTAAATTTAGAGACGAGTTGAGCTTGTTTCAACTCATTTCAAATTCATCATTACACTTTTTAAAATTTTTATATCAAATACAAATTTCAATACAAATTTTTCAAATTCCAATTTAACATTTTCAAATTTCAAAACAATAATAATAATATTTTATTTAATTTATAAAATTCATCTCATCTCAAGTCCGTATTTAAACAGAATCGAACTCTTAAGTTTTTGAAAAGGGTTTTGAGTAATGAAGTGCTAGTTCCATTTTTTAGTATTTGCAGTGCTTTATCTTTTAAGATGTTTTGACAGTTGCATTTTGGTTTTGATATTTTATTGTGCATATAATATAAGGATGAAATTTGATCCCAAATAAAAGAAAACAAAGAGTTGCTTGGGGAGAGAAGAGAAACAAGGGAGAGGAGAGAGAGGAGGGAGGGAGAGAGAAGAGCCAGGAAAAATGGGAGAGAGATAGAAAATAATTTTGGAAAGAATAAATGAAAAATGGGATAGGAGAGAGAAAATAGGGTGCGTGAGGGGGAGAGAACTTCTTGCAAAAGGATGATTTCCTCAAGAGAATATCTGGGGATCGGTTTGTCCGATCCCTTTGAAAAACGAACGCCGATGGTTTCGGTAGCGGTGAGCGACATCGCCCATACCATCGTGACATCGCCCATACCATCGTGACCACCGGCTTCCGACGGCCCTACTCCTATGACGGCGACCCTTGGCGACCATTGGTGTGTCCCACGCAGTCTTAAACCTGTTTCGAGTTACGATAGTATAGGCAGTATCGCCCCCTGCCACTGACGCCAACTCTATTTGGGTTGAGGCCGAATCTTCTCTTAAATTTATTTTAATTTATTTTTTTATTATATTTTTTATTGTATTTTATTATGCCTTTTCATTTTATTTTTTAAATTTTAAATTTTATTGTATTTTTTTATATTTTTTATATTGTATTTTCTAAATTTTTTTATTGTGTTTTAATAGTGGGCTGTTTTTGACTGAGGGCAGCCCAACCGACCCCTAGCATCTCCCTTTCCTCAAATCCTTTTACTGTATTTTTCATAAATTGTTTACATGCCAGTTTTTTTTTTATTGGAGAGTGTAATATCAAATTTCGCCCCGCATCCAATTCGAAGTTTTTCTATTTTTAAAATATTCTATTAGTAATTATTATTATATTATTATATTTTATTACTATTAATTACTTTTTACTACTAATTAATATTTTATTATAATTTTTTCACTACTATTCATAATTCTTTTTAACACTTCTTAGTACTTCCCATTATCCAAAAATTAGATTGAGAAATGAACTCAATTCATCTCATCTTATCTTATTATTACAAAATTTTTATATTTTTATATAAAATAAAATAAAAAATTAATTTTTTCAAATCTAAATTCAACTTTTTTAAATCCTAAAATAATAATAATATTCAAAAATAATTTAATACTATCTTATTCGACTTTCAATTTTTATATAAAACCTTCTTATTTTTTCTCATTATCTAAACAAGACTTAAGATTCAGTTAGGATGCAAGAAATATCTCATTTTATTTTATCATTATAAATTTTTTAAATTATTATATAAAATATAAGAAATAATTTAATTTTAAAAAAAAAATTTAAATAATAATATTAAAAAAATAATATTTAAATAAAATTTTATCTAACTTTTGACCTTTATTTCAAATGTTTAAATTGTGATATCTGGCACACATTGTTAAATTCAGTTCTTAGACAGCCAATTTTGCCCTGACATGGCAGAGTAATTTTGAACTTTTGGTCCTAATCAAATAAATGTCAAATCTTGAGCTTCTATTTTAAATGATTACATACTAGATGGTACATATTCCCCTGCACTATAACAATATAACTTTGTTAGATTGTTTCAAGAATAGACTGATTCACCATTTGTATTCTTCTTCTGTTTTTTTTAAACAGTAATTTTTAAAGAAATTACAAAAAAATCACTTAAAACTACTTCCTCAATGACCTCAACCATTTAAAAAAAAAAAAACTGGAAATACTATCTAGTTGGAGTTTTCAGGCCAATAGTGTTCCTTAATCTCCTATTTGCTGCTACAAATCTGGCTTGTGTTTAATCTCTGTTCTAATTTCTTACAATGAATCATCCACTCTATCTCTGTTCTCATGTGGATGGCAAGGCACTGGATGCAATGTAGACCTCTAAGAAGTCAGAACTACTACCATTTTGTATAAATCCAGTTCTACTTCTGACCCGCATTATCGATCAAAACTAAGCAGCCAAAGACCCAGCCATAGTTTTTCAAATTGTAACACCTTATCAAAGGAAATTGGTTTCAAGAGGTTATTTTTTTTTGTAAAACAGGGAAGCACTTATGCTAGGCATCAAAGAGTTCTATTCAGCATTTTTGCAGTTAGACAAGCTCTTGCAAATTTTCACATATATGATTTTTTCATCTTATTTCATCTCATTATTATAATTTTTTCAAATGTTCAAATATAACATACGAAATAATTTAAATTTATCAAATTTAGATTCAACTTTTTCAAATTCTAAAATAATAATAATATTAAAAAAATAATATTCTAATAATATTTTATTCAAATTTCATATAAAATTATCTCATTTCATTTTATTGTCCAAACTGGGCCAATTTTGCACCTCAATCCGATCAAAGCCGGAGAATGAAGGAAGCAGAAGAGCTCTAATAACCAAAGCAATCACAATCAAAACAACACATTTACATACCATAGAATTGAAATGGCAGCCATACCTTCCTGGGCAAGCATGTATCTTAGCTTGGGAGCATACCCACAAACATATCTATCGACGCAATATAGTACATGAAGAGTTATATAGTATTTGCGGGAAGAGGCAAAACCAACAGCAGGAGAATGAGGCAGCTGCCATGATAGTGGCAAAAAGGCGAAGGATGTTGGAGAGTAAAAAAGAAAATATAGAGAGAAAACCCTTCATGGAGTTGCAGACCGAGACCAAAAAATTCATGCAAGATGTTTTCAAAAGGCGGCATTGAGCCAGAGCTCTTAGAAACCATGGCCTATCAATCTCAAACAATCAGTTGATATAAAGAGCATAAGAGCAAGAACTACAAAGCACGTGCAAGTTGTATAAAGGGTGTTATCTAGGAGAGAGAGAGAGAGAGAGAGAGAGAGAGAGAGAGAGAGAGAGAGAGAGAGAGAGAGAGAGAACTAATTATATGCAAGTTGGCCTTTCAAATTGTACAGTTTTGTTTATGATTGTGGCCCTTAAACGTTATTGTCTAGTTTGCCACCATATTTATATCATGTTATAAAACCTATTTCTTTTCCTTGACATGATTGCTTTCTTCATACGCGTTGGCCTTTAGGTTGGGTTGAACCTGGTCAACTGGTCAAGCATGCTGGTAGAAAAACCTGATCCTTCTTCATATGGATCTCTGTTTGAATTATCCCCAAATAAACATAATTTCAAATTCTTTGCACCTATGTGTTAAGTAAATCTAAAAGTCAAACCATAATAGATAAGTTGATCAAATGTTCTAGCACCAAGATACATCTTAAGAGATTGAAAAAACACGTGAATCATATCGGCCAAAGTGCCTAATCACTGTTGGGATCTTAATTCAGCCCTTCTTGCTTCATCCAGTGTCGAAGGAAACAACTCCACATATCTAGACCCAATTGTCTTCTTGTCTTTGCACATAGCTCTCTTAGACTCCTCTGTAGAAGTAAACTCAACATACGCCTCTCTAATAGTTTTCCCATTAGGGCGACATGCAAGGTGTATCCTTTCTTCCATCATAGTTACCTCCGCAGCAATAGCATATGCAGAGACTCAACTTTTTATCATTACATTTTTTCTATCCTAAAACAAAGTATAAGTGGAGACCTTTTTAAACCAACAACATATAAACTCCAGAGATGCCAAACATGAATATGCATAAGCAAGGAAACACAAAGTCTTACAAATCAAGTTTTAACAATTATAATCACTAAAACATGAAACATGGAAGTATGACATGTTGATAAAATTACACCTTAGGATTAATTACACTTTACTCCCTCAAACTTTCACTCAATTCACAATATGTCATATGAACTAAAATTTTTAACAATTAACCCCACAAACTAATAATTTTTCACAATATTTCTATTCTGTCTATCAGCTACGTCAAAACAAATGGAAATTAGTATCTCGTGCATCTCACATGCACAACTGCAAGAGAAAGATGAATGTGTACCTCATTTTCTTCATTTTCATCCTCGAGTTTCGCCATTTCGTTTGCATCCACCAACCTACTTGCAATTGAGCTTCTAGCTAGCTTCATTGGGCTTGTGTCACGCGGAGAAGTAGAGCATGGCTGGAGAGGTAGAGCATGATTGAAGAAGTAAAGTGGTGTGTTATTGCAAGCAACCAAAAATAAACCTATACTCCTAAAAAAAAAATGTAATAGTGCGAGTAAGGACTGTTCTCTCAAAAGAGTATTTAGCCTAGTTTTATGCTTTTTGAACAAGAATGGGGGGTTTGAGTATAACGAAAACAATCTTAAGAATAACAATTAAGTAAATATTTAAATTAAAGTATTGAAATCAATCAAAAGAAAGAACCTTGGTTTAAGTCAACATTAACAATCAAAATTTTACAACTGATCATCGATGACAATATATATCAATTAATATTTTGAATATTCACCATTGGAATTATTTTTCTCTCTCTCCTTAGTCGTAGTTAATTAGAAAATAAATGATATAATCAACCCTAACTACTAAACGATCCAAGATAAGCGCTAAGGGTTTAATCTAATAATAGTCTTAAAAATTAGAGAGGTCAATGAAACTAAATAATACAAGCACAAGAGGTCACATTTAATTTAGTCGAGCGTTCTTCTTAAGATCTAATAATATCTAACGTAAGAAATTATTAAATCTTAATTTTTTCACAAATTAGAGGGATGAAGCAATTACAGATTTGATATCTAACTTAGCAGTAGATTGCAACAAACAACAAACTAGTAGGTCTCCTAGTAATTAAACGAGATAATCATGAAAATAGGCATAAAAGAACATCCGATATTCAAAGCATAAATTGAATAATAAAAAAAAAATTAGATCTCATAATTTTATTGATTTCGAAATTTCCATTTCTTTAGAAAATTTTAGCCGTGTAGGACTATAACGAAAACTCAAAGGAGAACGTGAGAAGAAAGAAGAGAGGCTCGTGTGTTTGTTTTATTCCTAAGCGGCGCTCCAATCAATTTATGAACTTATGCGACATGAAATCTTGTAAAAGTAAAGTGCAGATCAAAAACCAATGAATTGCAGCACAGGAGGAACTAAAGCAACATGCAGCCCATCTCTTGTGTATTTGTGCGGACCTTTCCCCTTATCAAAGTGTAAAGCCCAAAGTAGAAGTAAAGTTCGGTGCAATGCCTCTCTTATGCTCAAGTATATGCTGCAACTCTTGAAAATTAGAACCTAAAGTAGAAGTTTAAGTGCTCGGCTCATGAACTCCCAAGACCGAATGTGAAATGATGCTCTTGTGAAAATCAGCGTATGTGAAAAACGGTTGAATCTATATACTACTGGGCCTCTCTTGCTATGAATTCAAAAGCCCAATTAAGAAAATGTTGTTGTGTGAATTAAATTGAAGTGTGGCCCCTGTGTGTAAGCTGAATTAATGAAGATGTTTCTATACGCTACATGCAGTCCAACACAAATAAAAGCCCTCTCTTGCTGGTCCAAGGTGACGTCCAAGTTCAATGTCGTATCTAGTTTAATTGCCTGTGGGATCCAACAAATTCCAACCATGTGGCCTGTTATTTAATTATTTTCAAATGAACCTAGGCAACCCAATGGCAGTCACGTGCTGTAACTTGAATTTCGATTTCGACTTTGATACAGCCAATATCTCTTAAAACTCAAAATATGAAAGTTGTAGATATTTTTCTTGGTGTTCTATATCATCTTTAATAATCTTAATAAGAGCTTGGATGAGATAATTATGCCTAAATTACAAAGCGATGTCAAAATTATCCAAAATCATCAAATTAGCTTCGTTTGCCCTTAATGCCTCCATTTGCATCATAAATTAAAATATAAGAATAATGAGTACATTTAGGCACAAAATAAGTATAAAATATTAAACATTAAGAGAAAAAATATGACATTTGGATTTTCATCATAGAGCACAGCTAGTGTTAATGATACTTGCTTTTTGGTTCGACAATCTCGAGTGCGTCTGTTAAGGTAAATGAACCCTAAATTAATTAATGTTCCTGAAGTGCGTCTGGTGTTAATGAACCCTAAATTAATTAATGTTCCTTGTTCTTGATGCTATTGAGGTAAGATCGAGATGATCGATCTTTGTTTGATTGTGGATATCTATGATATTATATTCCTTCCTATATAACTTGTTGATCGTCATCAATTTGAATGGCTTAAGATTTGGAAAGTAAGCTTCAGATTAAGCTTGGAAAGTAAGCTTATTTGAATGGCTTAGGTACTTCACCAGTTTAGGTTTAGTGTGGTCAGACAAAAGAATAATAACCAACTTCAGAATATAGTAAATATGTAAAATTCAATAAGCAGTGATTATAGTGTGGTCTGTTATACAACAAAATGTAATAAATATGTAGGTGTGATAAGTCTACTGCATTCCTACAGTAGAATATAGTATTTTTTTTTATATGTTAAGACTTCTATATTAATAGTATGTTTAGTGCCTTAGTAAATAGGCTTGCATATAGAATTTATCCTAATAAAATCCTACTTGACAAAAATGTATAACTCGGGTGAAAAAACTTCAATGTACAAAAGCTTTTATAAAGCAAATATCAGGCACACCTGTTTTCTCCTACTCAAACAAAATTACTTTTATTGAGAAGACAAAACAAATAGGTGCAGAACTACATTTATACTTGTGCCCCCCCGTCCCCCCCTCCCGATTGTTTTTTTAAAGTTTAGTATATAGAATACTTATTTAGCCCCCTTAATATTGAAATTAACCCCCAAGTACAATTGCTATGAAATTTTTCTTATTTTTTGGATATCTACAACGTTTTTCTCTTGTAGAATATAATACCTCAAAAATGGCTAGAGTACACTTCCACCATTAAGAAATGTATTGTCTTGATCAATTGCTGCCATGACTTGGATCTAAAGCTCACGACTAACGCTTACATTTTAACAGGTTAGGAATACACATGTTTACTGGTTCATCTAGCACAAGTTGGACTAGTAAAGTACTACAAGATGTCCCATTTTGTCATTATAATCTGCGAGCAGAGTAAAAGTTTCAATGACGGATGATAACTATAAAAGGAAGTTTTGGAGATGCCCATATTGGATTCATGATTGTCAAGATGGGGGTGGAAATAAGTGCTATACATTTTTTAATTGAGTAGATGATGATTTTCGCTCCACTTGCAGGGAGGTTGTTGGCAAGATACTAGATAAATTCTAGATAGGAACTCGTGAGTTGAATATTAAGAGGTCAGAATTGGAGGCTAACTTAGTGATGGAGAGGGAGCGCGGAGAAACACCTCAACATTGTACGTTATGATGTCATTGTATTTGTCTTGGCTGTTGCTATTATCATGATGAAAATGTCCTCTAATGGTGATACAGGTCACATAAACTTGATGATAGGGTAAACTGATTAATATATTTTTATTGATGTATATTGTTGGTGGAAACAATTTTAATTTTTTTTTCTTGTACTGGGTTGGTGACAACAATTTGGTATTTATAATGTAATCCATATTATCCATTAATTGCTTTGGTTGTATGCATTGTGGTGTCAATGTATTGAACTTGATTTTAAGAACCATTCATATTCAACTTCCTCATGCGGCAATTCAAGATGTAAAACAACTATAATAATTGCCTTCATCAAACTAACAAGGTAATAGAGTCCCTATAAATTAATTTTGGATTCAAATATGACATAAATGCCATCCAATTCCTTGCTCAAATGTCACCCAATATCAAAGCATGATGAAATACCTCCATAATTATTTATACCTAATCAACATTAAATAAACATATCCAATATCAAACACGGAAAAATGTGTAGATTATAAAGTGAGGTAGAGTTGAAGTTTTGAACATGAATAAAGCATGATGAGCATGACAATATCACTTGCATAATTATTTATACTTAATCAACATTAAATAAACAATCATCAACAACTTTCAATATTGGTACTTTATCATACATGGCAACCAATACTAAACTGACATTGCCACCAAATCATTATACAATATTACAAGCTATCACATCACGAACTTGCAAAAATACAACTTCAAGTCTAACAAAAAAAAAAAAATTTAGATCTACTTGGAGTTCTTGTGCTGCATGTCTATTTTATTTCGCCAACAGCTTTCAAAATAATACATGAATGAACCATAGACATAAAATTTTAAGGCATTATCATGCAAAGTGTTTTTAAAATAAATATTAAACAAAGTAATTAATCTAGGGATGTAAACTCTAATCAAATCTGCTAATTTGGTCGCTTCTGTTTTCCTTTCTCATTTTGTTTTATCTTATTCACACATGAAGACGCTGCTACGCCATTCCCCTTCCCCATCGATACATTGGCCTTCACAAGATCCTGTTTCCCCTTCCCCACAGATGTATTAACCTTGCCTGGGGCATCCTTGGTCTTGGATGGCAGTTGACCAACTATGAATTGCAATCCTTCCCTTTTAGGATTGCCCCAAGAGCACAATCTCCCTTTTGTTAGGTTGCTTGAATAAACTTCTAAGTCTACAAACACAGGAAGCTGTGTGTTAGTCTTGGAGATGTGTCCCTCAAGTCTTATAGACAGCCTTCAGGGTGCTCGTTTGTTCACCAAGTTGGACATTGGACCAACATCATTTAGGAATGGATCATGTAGAAATTGATTATCTTCATACGCTAGACTTTTGCAGCCTATTGCTTGCGAAGGTGACTATTGAGAGGGGGGGTCTGGACTGGTGGACTTCTTTGTCCTGCATCGTGCGAAGGTGACAGGGGTGGAGCACTTGATTGTGATGGTTCTGTCAATGGAGGCTGTGAAATAACCTGCAGAAGCACATTAAATGCAAATGAAGTTAAGGCAAAAAAAAAAATGACTAGTCAAATGTTAAATTTATTCACTACTAAGTATAAGAAAGACGAGGCATCTAATCGCTTCATCTAGAATTGGAGCAGTTTGGAATTTTGCTGCAGAAGTTAAGGAGGTGTCTGTGTTCTTACGTGGACATTTTCTTCTGTTGTGACTTGCCTACACCTCGAATATGTCATGTAAACACTAGCCCTACTCAATTTACTTTCTCCCCATTCATCGTTCTCAATTCTTCTTCGATGTTTCTTTGGCCTCCTGGGTTGTTTTCTAATTTCAGGAGTATTTGATTTCTCGTATGTGGTAATCAACTACTGATCCTCACTGGGCATAAGGTAAATTAAAGGCTCGTATGTTGCCCTGCATATGTCAACATTATAGTAATGGTGCACATAGTCCTTCGGGTCTTGGTCAGAGTACATAATAGATGTGTATGCATGAGGACATGCGATGCCAGTCATGTCCCATCTCAAACATGAGTAGTTCTTTTTGCCTAAGTTAACCACATACTGCCTACCACCACTACTAACTTCAAACTGACCACCTCCTACATATGTTGGAGTACAATATGTAGATATATCATGACTAAGCTCTAGTTTTGCAATTGCCCGAGTTGTTATTGTATTCTCCTATTTTTCAATTCATTCACTTTTCATTTGAAACCGCCTCATAAGTTTCCTCCGTATAGTCTCCACCATAGTCACAATTACTTTATCTCATGCTTATAGATATATGCATTGAAACATTCACCGAGATTATTCATTACTAAGTTTGACTTACAGGTGGTGTTAAATCATGCTCTAGACCACTATGATAAGTCTATGACCTTCAGATAGTCATATAAGGGTCCACTGAGGGCTTTCAACTCCTCTATAACTCTCTCAAAGTTCTACTTGGTGTATGTTGTGGCTGTCTGCAACAATTTCTCCTTCAAAGCCTCACCTTTATGACCAGTGTCTCAAAAATTGGCATAGAAATGCCTCCCACAAATACGACTGTTGTTGTTAGACATAAACTCCTCCATCGTTGACTTTAAACCCTATATTGAAAAAGTTAAATAATAAATGTTACTAATAATTTATAGAATTAATAGGACATACAAAATATTAGCACAAGTTACCTTTTGTCTATCACTGATAAATGTCTATCTACCTTTAGGTTGCTCTCCCAAATTTGATATTAGTGTTTCCAAAAATTATCCCCAACTGTCCTTCAACTCGGCCTCTATAATAGTCATTGCAATGGCATATATGTTGTCATTTTTATCCTGACTAACAGCACATAAAAGCTGCCCCTTAAATGGTCATTTGAAGAAATAACCATCCAAACCAATCAATGGTCTACAACCAGCCTTAAAACCCATTTTACATATTGTCAATCCTACATACATCCAGGGGCAGAACCAGGATTTGATGTTTGGGGAGGCGATCAACTTAAAATTTTTTTCTTCAAATTAAGCTCGACGACGATATTTTATAGAATAAAATTCTTCCATTATCATTTTTGAAGTGAAATTCTTGGCAATTTATTTTTCAATATAAACTAGCAAATGATCTGCAAGAAATTCATCTTCTATTCGAGTTCTCAATCTAGTTTTTACAAGTTTCATTGCAGAAAATGCCCGTTCAGTAGTAGCAGTAGAAACTGGAAGAGTTAAGACTAGACAAATTAACCTGTCAATCAAATAATAAATTTTTGACTTTTCTGAAATTGCTAGTCCTCTACATAACTTAGATAATGTAGACATATCTTGAAAATATGGATGCGTGAAAACATCAAGCTCATAGTGCTGCAATTGAATTCTTAAAAGGAAATTTTCTTGCTCAATAAAATCTTGTGGATAAAACTTCTCAGCTAATTTGCATATGTCATCAATATTAAATGATTTGTATGCATCTTTAGGGTTTAAAGCAGCACTACGAATAAGAAGTTCCATTGCTTGGTCATTAAATCTATTGTTCAATTCTTGCAACTGGAAGTCTATTGTAGCAGTAAATATATCAATCCTAAAATGATGCTCAATTGTTGTCCTTTCAACTTGACGACGAGATTTTCCTCGAGTATATTGGTCATTCATATCAGGAATATCAATTTGGTATTTTTCACAAAATGATCTAACATCAATAAGCAAAGACTCTCACCTATCATCTCTTAACTTTTGAATGAGTGCTTTTGTGGTTGAAATTAGGCTCATGGCATTCACAATATCTTGAGAATTTTGTTGTAAAGATTGGCAAAGTGCATTAGTAATTCCCATTATTTTTTTCATCATATGTAATATCAAAATATATTCAAAAGATGTCAATATCATGTAAGCCGCTTCAGCATCACCACGTTGAGAATAATTTGATCTCTCATTTGAGATAGTATTTATAACTGTGCAAGTAGCATCGAACATCCTCATCAAGCTACATATAGATTGAAAATGTGATCCCCATCTAGTATCTCCAGCCCTTTGTAGTGCACTAATTTGATTAATCCATTTTCCAGTCTCAATCTCATTAGAAGCAATCAAATTTTCAATTACAACAATTTTAGCAGCTTGTAATTCATCATTATGTTTAGAAGAACCAACAACAATATTAATAATAGATGTCAGATGGACAAAGAATTGATGAATATGTTTGGCTTCTCTAGAAGCTGCAACCAAGGCTAATTGTAGTTTATGAATCAAATAATGTATATAATATGCATAAAGACAATCTTTGAGAAATAAATCTTGTAGTCCATTCCATTCACCACGCATATTACTTCCTCCATCATATCCCTGACCTCAAATATTCTTAACTTGAAAGTTGTAACAAGAAAGAAGAGCACATATCTCATTTTTTAGAGTTAGTGCCATAGTATCCTTGACATGCACAATATGAAAAAATCATTCTCTAATAAAACCATCTTTATCAACAAATCTCAAAATGATTGCCATTTGTTCTCTTTTAGACTCATCTTGAGCTTCATCAACAAGAATACAAAATTTGGCATCTCCGATTTCTTCGCGAATCACATTTCGCACTTTATTTGCAAATATATGCAAAATTTCCTTCTGAATTTTAGGTGATGTATATTTGGCATTCTATGGAGCATTTTCCAAGACAACTCCTTTAACTTGATCATTATAATTTGCCAGAAACTTTATCAATTCAATAAAGTTACCTTGATTTTTTGATTCAGAACTTTTATCATGACCTCTAAATGCACATGCTTGGAATGCCAACCATCGAACACTATCTATTGAAGTTTTGAGTTGCAATCAATTATTCTCCATCTCTTGTGATGCTTGTTTTTCAACTAACTTATCAATATGTCTTGAATGATTCATTAGATCCTCACAACATTTCACAGCATTTTTATGTGGTGAATTTGGATCTTTCCCCACATGTCTAATTAAAGGACAATTCATTTCATCATTCACTTTTTTTCAACGATCAAAACCTTTATTGGTAAATGCATCTGATCCTGGATGGCCTGTTGATTTTTTAGCAAAAACGTAGCATGGAAGAAAAAATATAGCATTATTCGAAGGTGAGTATTCTAACCAGTTTGAATATCTTTGAAACCAAGAAAATTGGAATCGACGACATTGATTGCCTATTCCTGAAAATGGATATTCTGAAAGTTTAGGTTGATATGGACCAGTTTTAACATAGGCACGTCGTATCTCATCTTGTATGTTAGTAGGAAATTCCCATATTTGTGGACGTAATCCTGGATCACGTTCCAAACAAGTATCATCCATCTCTTTAGGTTGTATGTTGCCCAGATGACTAACACAAGAGGGGGGTGAATTGAGTTGTATTTAAGAAAATAACAATTATAAATCAAATATATAATATAAAATATAAACAAAATATGAAACAACGATAAATATAAATAGTAAGAGTAAGAGAGAAGCAAACTCAGTATGTTAACGAGGTTCGGCCCCACTGCCTACGTCCTCGCCTCAAGCTACCTCTTGAGGATTCTCAAATCCACTATTCAATCTCCTTTAGGTGGAGATAGAAACCTATTACACATTTGAGCAGCACCGCTCCAAAGAATCCGTGTAGAACACCCTCTACACTTCCAATCACCTTACACTTGGTGATTTAACTATTCCCCGTGTAGAACACCTTCTACACTTCCAATCACCTCACACTTGGTGATTTAACTATTCCCCGTGTAGAAAACCTTCTACACACACAAGGGTTATACACACCCTTTTACAAATACAAGAGTTGATAGTAGGTAGACTATCAAAGTACACTCCTCAATGAGTGAGATAGAAACAATACAGCGCAACCTATATCTCTCTCAACAAGAATAAGAATTAAGGCTCAAAACTTTAGAAAAGAGAGAATGAGAGCTTTGAAGAAATGATGCAAAACTTAGCAATAGATGTGTAAGCTCTTGTTGTGAATTTTGTAAAACTCAAGTGAGCTATTTATAGGCAAATGAGTTTTCGATTTCAAATTTGAAAAGATTCCCATGTCAAAAACATCATCATTCACTTTTCAAAAATTTCAAATCTAATATTTTTACTTTTTGCATGTGACAAAAACATCATCATTCACTTTTCAAAAATTTCAAACATAATCTTTTACTTTTTACATATGACAAAAGGAGCACACTTTACTTTTCAAAATTTTCAAATAAAGACATCTACCTTTTGCATAAGTCAAGAAAAGCATCCACCACTTTTGAAAATATTCAAATAAAACATGCACATGTGAAAGATGACAATCAATCATCTTAATATTTTCAAAATTCAAACCTTTAATCATGTCATGCACACGTGAAAGATGACAATCAATCATCTTTCAAAATTTTCAAATTTAATTTTCAAAATATTCATACATATGTGGAAAATGTATTTTAATACTTTATGATAAAATATTAATTTTGAGCCTTAATCCTAATTTCGAATTTTTAAGAGATTTACAAAATTACTATATGATTTTAATGTGAACTTGTTATCTTCTTGCTCATGCTTGCTTCCTTGATGTGCTTAATTCTATTGTGTAGACAACTTGAGCTTGAGACTCCTTTATTCTTTGAATTCATTTGTTATCATCAAAATCCATTTGTAGATTTACACGAAACTTGAAACCTTAGGTTCAACATTGTATTTTTGGAGTTTTAGAGGGACGCTCATCACGTTCCAAATAGGTATCATCTATCTCTTCAGATTACATTCTTGAAGTTTTAAAAGGACTAGGACACTCACCATTTCTAGAAACATCATGTTCCGTCGTGACGGAATCCTCTAAATGTATATCTAATTCTATATTACTCTTTGACTTATCCACGTCTTTCTTTTTAAAAAAAGAATTAATTGTTTTTGATTTGTTCATATTTTTTAAATTAAAAAAAAACTTATAAATCAATAATAAATTTGAGAAGTGCCTAATAATATACGGAGTAATGCAAATCTACAACATCAAATCATTTCTAAGACATACAAATTTTAATTTTCTTCAAGCTATGCCTATACATATATATTAATATATGCTGTATGCCAAATGACAAATCAATTTATATGCTCACAGCTCAAATATTAAAATTTTAACAAAATTATATATAATATCTTAATATGAGCACGAATTAATTCAGTATACTATATGACAATATATATTAAATGAAATCTATATACTGTTATAATTTATAAACTTATACACCTATAGGCTATATATATAATATATTATAATTTATAATGTATGCACACAATATATATTAAATGAAATCTATATAATAATATACTGTTATAACTTATAAACTTATACACCTATAGGCTATATATATAATATACTATAATTTATAATATATGCACAAGCCACAGGTGAGCAAGCTAGCAGGCAGCAGGGGAAATAAAAAATATAAAGAATATTGTTACGGTAGAACCTGGGTTTAAAGTCTTGATAAACCGAAACTCTGGAACTGGAAGATTAAATTGAAACTCAGCGAAATGTGTAGTCTTGCAAACGGCGTCCAGCGGTCCAGGCTACAGCAAACCAGTAGGCAGCAGCGGAAATATGGTTTAGTTGCTTCACTTAAAGTCTTGATGCCTCTGTTTCTCTGTAGACTGTGGGCCTGCGGCTCTGCCTCTGCCTGAACCCATCGGCGCCGGTAATAGGACCCACTACCCAGGGTCAGCCAGCCAGGGCCAACACGGCAACACGCAAATAAAGTGCGAAACGCAGAGCAGAAGCCAACACCGCGACACGCAGAAGCCGAAAGCGGCAACTCAAGTCAGTGTAGAAATGTAAGAGGCAGAGCAGCTGAGCAGGGGTAGAGCAAGTTTAAAGTCTGAGTTTTGAAGCATAAGAGGCAGAGCAGGGGCAGACCACGAACGGGCAGATATTAAGCTCGAAGTTTTGAAGGCTAAATAGAGTTTTAAACCTTAATCAGTTAACTGTGAAGTGTGAACAACGTAAGAGGCAGAGCCGGGGTAGAACACGTAATGCACTGACGCAGGCTGCAGCAACGGTACAAAAGGACACCGTCTGTAATGGGCTGCTCTCCAAATCTCAGACCATTGGTTTGAACTGTGCTGGCAGTGCTGCAACTGGTTCATGGTTGCGACTGGTTCATGGGCCACGGCTGCAACTGGTTAATGCCGTAAACCGTTGGTTTGAACTACAGCCTACAGGTAACTGGTTCATAGACCAATTGGTTAATGCCGTAAACCATGGGTCACGGCTGCAAGTGTGAACAACGTTAGTGCTGCAACTGGTTTGAACTACAGCATTGGGAGCCCCGCGTTACGTGGTTACGTGAGTGAAATATCAGACTTGGAGTTGGGGGGGGGGGGGTTGAAATATCAAAATTAGGGGGGCTGTCTTGTGATAGACCATATATGAAAGATAGGTTTTCAAAAATTTTGGCAACAAAGGTCCGCCCCTGGGTAACTGGTTCATAGACCAACTGGTTAATGCCGTAAACCATGGGCCACGGCTGCAAGTGTGAACAACGTTAGTGCTGCAACTGGTTTGAACTACAGCATTGGGAGCCCCGCGTTACGTGGTTACGTGAGTGAAGTATCAGACTTGGAGTTGGGGGGGCTGAAATATTAAAATTGGGGGGGCTGTCTTGTGATAGATCATATATGAAAGATAGGTTTTCAAAAATTTGGGAGGGGGGGGGGGGGTCCGCCCCTGCATACATCCTTTGAAATGTAGGAGGTAACTTAGGAGCTAATCGTTCGACTCTATACAATACACAACTACCATGGTTCTATAGTTTAAGGGTCTCACCGTAATCTCACAGCTTCGCATACTGTTTCTTATGGCTACCAAATATTTTACTTTGAGCCTTTGCTTGAGCATGATACAATTTCATTTTACGTACTTTCACTCCCTATTTTCTCTTAATCTCATCAACAATAACATGAATAGGCATATTAGGTTGGCTGAGGAACATGTCATCCGACTTTTCTGCAATCCAGGATAATGGCACATTGGGGTTCTTATAACTCCTATTACACTCATGTTTGAGATTCACAAACTTAATCTGAATAGTCTGTTGCCCTCTTACCAATGAGCCATAAATCCGATAAGGACATTTAGGGATTATGCAAATAATAATAACCCGGTCCCCATCATTTTTTTTAAATTTTATGAACTTATCAATATTAAGATTTAACCGTCGGATTGTTTCTCTAAATTGTGCCACAGATCCAAATTTCATCCCAACACTGATTTTGGGATTCTCGGTGTCAACATTCTAAAATTCAAGAAATTTGAAATCACGATGAACTTACTCATCACTATCCCTAAGAGATTGAGGGACGTCACTTGGTGCCAAATCAGATAAAATACATGCACAAACCAAGCACTACTTAGCATCTTTCGATAAATGAACACTGAGATAGTAATTGATGTAATAGAGGAGAAGATGTTTGAAAAAATAGTACCATTGCCATCCCCTCTGGGCACCTACAAAATCGATTGTTGCTTGGACCACAACTATCTTCATCTATTCTAGCTTTCTCATGACTCGCTTCTTATCTTTCCTCACTCTCATAATCGATGGAAAACTGTAGCGCACCCCCAACCCCAGGGTATTGTATTACAATAGGGACAAAACATGGTTGTGTAGGCCTTGACCTAGACCTCGATTTTGAGCTTGACCTAGATCGTGATGTTCCTACTGTGCTTACATTATTATCATACAACTCATCATCACTACTTAGTACTTTCTTTCAGAAAGGATTATTTAGCCCAAGACGGCGTGCTTCAACTTCCTCGCCATCCTCCTTTTACTCACTTAGGTCCTCCCCGATGTCATGCTCATCGAACTCAGACTGATGCACTTTACTTCTAGAATGAGACACAAGATATACCTCCACTACGTGTTGGCCCTTATATGTAGGAACCATGGACAACACATCATGGCTAGAAATAATCAGACTAAGACCATTGTGTATCCCGAAACCAGGTTGTCTATAATAGACTAGGTCACCTGAGGTGCAACCATACTTGGTCACAATCGTCTGTATCTCGAGCCATGATAACTCATTCTCATCGTACGCTTCATGGTACACCTCGTACGCACACATATTGTAGCAAATAAGCCAAGAACTTGCAAATCCCCAATTTTATTTGCGACATTAAACCCTAACTTTTTGTAAATCACAATAGTTGCACAAACAACATATAACCATCCTACCAATTAGTCATTTTCACCTTAAGAATATACAAACTCGATGAATAATAGAGATGAACTCATAAAGGTACTCCCCTTTGCAAAACTTGATGCGTGGATCTACGATGGTGGTGCATCGAGGTTCGTGATTCCCCTAGAAATACTAACTGGACACACGAATTGATTGCTCAATAGTTTTGCAAAAATTACCTCATGATTTGCACTTCAAATGCTCAAAGGTGTTCTGGTATTGAATTTTGCTAGTATGAAACCATAAAACTCAGCAACTATTCTTCGAAAAGGGACCCGACATGTTGGGAAGTTAGGAGCAAATATATTTTTGTCAATTGAGCTAACGTACACACGTGAGACGCATGTAATGCTATTTTTCATTAGTTTTGATGCGGCTGATAGACGGAAGGGAGATATTGTGAAAAATTATTAATTTGTGAGGTCAATTGTTAAAATTTTTAATTCAAAGGCATATTGTGAATTGGTAAAAAGTTGAAGAGGGAAAAAATATAATTAACCCTAAGCCATATAAAGAACTAAAATAATATAAAAAACTAATTAGGTGAGTAAAAGAATGAAAGTATTTCATCTTTATCTAATCAACTCACACAATCCGCATCCTAACTTCATCTTAAACTGTGTTGTACAAAGAAACAGGACATAGAGCAAGTGGTATGCAAAATTAAAAAAAGGAACAAGTAGCATAGGCCAGCCATTATACGAAATTCTACTTTATTATTGATTATATTGGATAAATGGCTTTGGTCAGTTGGTGGGTTTCGATTCTGAAGGAAGGAGGAATTGAAGGCGGCTATATGTGGGACTCAGACGTCCATCATGACACCATGACACCATGAGGGGGAGGGTGGCAGCTTCAAGGGGAAGGATGTGCCGTTGAGGGAGGGAGGAGCTTCGAGACGTATTTGGGGAGGACTTGAGAGAGAAAATGTAGAGAGGGAGGGAAAAACTAATTCCTGGTAGCAGTATCACTGGTAGATGAAAAACTGATAATATTAGACCACGTATCACTGGTAGCAGTACAACACCACGGTACATGAAAAACTAATTCATTCCTCTTCATACTGGTAGATGGAGTAAGAAAAATGTTAGGATCCCTATTTTGAAATTTTTATTTGGAGATCTTTATTTGGAATAATTATTTTTACACGATTTTTATATAATTAAGTATTTTAAAAAAATATTGTATTTTTTTATATTTTTAAAAAATATCTTAAAATATTAAAAAAATCATGTAAATAAAATATACATTTTTAAATATCTTAAAACACTTTTTATTTACATAATTTTTTAACATCTTAAAATATTTTTAAAAAATATAAAAAAAAATCACAATATTATTTTAAACCACTTATATAAAAATCTTGTAAATAATTTTTTTTTTTAAAATATCCCAAATAAATTTCTCCAAATAAAAATCCTAAAATAAAAATCTTTAACATTACTCGACGGGACAATTAGGTGATTCTACGCAATGCTTATCGTGTAACTATCTTCTAGTAAGTAATATCTCATGGACAGCTTTAATTTCCAATAAATTGTTTAGCATAACCCTATTACATTTAATCACCATATCTGCTGCCACATAATACCTCTGTAAGTCTAATTAGATGATTTAGCTTTTA
Source organism: Platycarya strobilacea (assembly GCA_036898215.1). Lineage (NCBI taxonomy): Eukaryota > Viridiplantae > Streptophyta > Magnoliopsida > Fagales > Juglandaceae > Platycarya > Platycarya strobilacea. The sequence goes on from CM072548.1 coordinate 9,766,729, forward strand.
TGGCTTTTTTCCAAGCCACTTCAAGATGGTAACTTTTCACTGAAAACTTCCCATCTTTTGTATGCCCCTAGATCAGTTTATTTTCTACTCATTGCCTACCGATTGGGATAATTAGAACAATCTCTACCTACTGAGGACTAAAAATTGCATCTATCACTTCTTCCAAAATCCAGTATCTGATTGGATAATCTCAACAATATTGGAATTGCATTTATCAAATGAACAGTGACTGCACTTTATGTGTAGAATTGTTGGTATCTAAGGATCCCTCCAAAAACTTATTTTTGCCCATGACTACCCTCCACATTAAACGAGCCTTTATTAAGTCCAGACAATGACACATGCTTCTCATATGAGAGATGGTCCCTGTCCAAGAGTTGCATCCAGGAGTTGACTACTTTTACAATACTTTTCCTTTATAATCCGAGTAGTCACAGAGGTGGAATCAGTCAACATCCTCCAGCATTTAAAACTAATCTCCCTAAATCTCAAAACTCCACTCTTTTTAGGTTTTTCTATCTTTGTCCAGTTTCTCCATTGAATTCTCTTTTCATTTTATTTGTGGCTTCACCAATATTTTGACATCATACACTAATCTCCTTGCAAAACTTCTTTGACAATTTAAAAAAACTCATATGAAAAATAGGTATTGCTAGAATCACTGTCTTAATATTATTTTTTAGTAAGTAAAATTTTTTATTAATCCATGTAAATAGGCAATGTCCGAGTATATAAGAAGTGTACAAGAAAAAGCCTAATTAAACTACTTGCTACGGAAAACAACGTGAAAGTCATTACAACACACTTCGTTCAATAAAATAGAAGAAGCCCAAGCAATAGTGTGGTAGAAAAAGGCCTTAAAACTATTCGAAGAGCGCTCCCTATTTTCAAAATATTGATCATTTCTTTCAATCCATGTGCGCCACATTTACGCATAAAGACACTATCTTCCAAATAGCTGCAATGTGGCAGTGGCCCCTGATTCCTCTCCAACACGATAATAAATTCAAAATCCTCCTAGGCATAACCCATGCAATATCAAGCCTAGTGAATATGTCCCATAAAGTCTTGACTACTTCGCAGTGAAGAAGTAAATGGTTCATTGATTTACTATTGTGTTTGTACATGAAACACCAATCGGTTAAGTAGAGACCGCATTTTTTCAACTTATTGATAGTCAATATTTTCCCATGGGATACCAACCAGCCAAAGAGTCACTGCCTTAATTAGTATTCACTATGTTGCTTGGGACAAAAAATTGTTTTCTAACTATTGAAGTTGTGCCACACCTTAACTTTTATAACTATGAAAACATAATACTTACGAGGGTGGACAGCAGAGTCTCGCACCTTGCTACCCTATCCCAGCATGGACGGGGTGTAGCACCCTAGCAAGGGTGGGCAGGGGCCAACCTTGCTCCGCATTTCCCCTACCCCACCCCCGCTTATATATTTACATATATATATATTATAAAAATATAAAAATATTTATTATATATAAAAACATAAATACATGTTTATATATAAATATATATTACAATTTCTTAAACTTGTTCACAAAGTATGACTGGTAAATTTTAAAATTACATAGTTTAAAAACTATAACTTACATAAAATATACACTAGTAAATTCAAAACTCATATAATTTAAAAACTACTACATTATATCTTACACAAAAATATGCACTAGTAAATTTAAAACTACATAATTTTTTAATTATAATCATATTTACAAAATCTAAATTTACAATTTGGATTTAAAAACTTATTTTTCATCACTTTTGGACGTAGGAATAATTTTTAAATATAGGAAAATGTAGTTCATATTTGAAGTGGATATTAGGTGAGGCAGATTTCCAATTTGCCCCGCACCCCACATAGTGGGGCAGGGTACCCCACCTCCAAGATGGGGGGCGGGGATGAAAACCCCACCCTCACCCCATGCGGGAAGGGGACTACCCCACAAATCTTTCCATCATAGTTACAAATACAAATATTTCTCATAATTACTTATAAGAGAGACAACAATTGCTTAAATAATTTGATTTTTTTTCCTGTCATCTGTATTAGAGATATCATCTGTACAATGATAATTGTAGATATATTTCTCGAAGAAAATACCTTCGCTGGTGCACCTTTTCCAAAGGTTGAAGAAGTCAAAGAAATAGAAGAAGTTGAGGAAGACGAAGATGAAAAAGATCTCGGAAACTATCTAGATCTTCCCTTTTAAAGAGATCCCTTGTGCCCGAGTGCCCTCTATCGGATGAGATAGGACTTGCTTTGCGTCCTCGACCAACTCTCTTTTTTCTCATTTTTTCTGATAGCACACTCTACTCCCTAATCTACGATAGCCCTATATCTCCAATCTCCTTCTCTCTGTACCCACGTTATCTCCGAGGTCCTGATAGCCCCATCTCCCTTGTCCCCTCCTATCTCTTAATGACCTCCTATCTCCGAAGTCCTAATATATTATTATAATATTAATTTTATTTTGAGATTTAAATTTTTTTTTTTAAAATTTAAAAAAGTTGAATTATTTATTTTATTTTGTATGAGAATTTAAAAAGTAGTAATAATGAAATGATATAAAATAAGATGAAAAAAGATTATTAGTGAAAACAATTAGGCAAGATCAATTAAGTTTAGTTTAATTTTAAATTGAATCTAACATTCAAAATCTCAAATACCTAATTCTCAAATCTTAAAGGCTGGTTTGGATTGAGAGTTGAGATCATCTCAACTCATCTCAACCTTATCATTACACTTTTAAATTTCAGTTCAATTTTTTCAAATTTCAATACAATTTCTTCAAATTCTAATATAGAATTTTCAAATTCTAATTCAATATTTTTAAATTCTAAAATAATAATAATATTAAAAAATAATATTTCAATAATATTTTATTCAATTTTCAAAACTCACCTCATCTAATCTCTCAATCCAAACGAAACATATTTTTATAACCTAATCGTGGGATATACAATCTTTTTTTCACTTAACATCTCTTTATATGCAAGATCTATAATATTTTTTAAATTCTTATAAATATATTTAAACTTATTTTAATATCAAACAAATTTTAATTTATTTTATATAAATTCTACAAAACATACTTTGTTATTTTAATTCATTATTATTCATAAAAAAAAAAAATTCAACCCCTCCTATCTCAACTTATTACTTAACATTTGAGGGTGGTTTGTTTTGCAAATTCACTTCATCTCATCTCTACTTTTCAATTAATCTCAATAATTTATTTCAAATTTTAACTTATTATAATTACTCATTTTATTATTATTCACACTTCATCTCACCTAAAGGTCACGTTTGGATTCGGAAGTGGATTGAACTCATCTAAACTCATTTACGTTTTATCATTATATTTTTATAATTTTTTATATAAAATATAAATTTCTATACATATTTTTCAAATTTTAATATATATTTTTTAAAATTTAATAATTTTTTTAAAATTTTAAAATAATAATAATAATATTAAAAAATAAATTAAATTTATTCCAACTACTCCCATTTTTGAATTCTAACTTCGCAAAAAACTCCGCTAACAAAAACTTTTTGAAATGATTCCGAAAAGCCACACCTTCGCTTACAATAAAAAGGACCCGAATTTCTGAATTCAGATAGAACTTAGAAAGAAACAGGCAAAAAAGAAGGGTCTTGACTCTTGCTGCTCGAAGTGTATCGATGAAGTTAAACCATTTGACATGATCTTATGACAGCCACGTCATAACTTTTTTCTTGAAAAAATAAAAATAAAAAACATGGAACATGTAATTCCTGGGACAGGGTATCCTTTTTCAAGAAAAAAAGATTTTGATCGTACGATGTATCCATGCCTGATGCCTGATAGATGGGAATCACAAAAGCCTGAATTCCGGCAAGCCACAATTAAAGCAATAAAGACCAAACCATGCATCGAAATCATGACAGCCTTACTTTCATAAAAATAGGAACTGAAAAAAGTAAAAGAAAAGGAAATCACGACAAAGAAGACAGGCACAAGGAGAATAGAAAGGAACTACAGGAAGTAGAATCTGCCGTGAACAGCTTGATAGAATAGAAATCTACAGTGAAAATCAGTCTCAGATCAGATTGAGATTGATGGTGTTGAATACTTGAATGATCTAATCAGATAGAAAGAAAAAAGACAACAGACGGACTTTTCTTCAGCGAATCCAGTTCTGACAAACTATCCTCCGTTAACTGTGGTGAAAGCTACCACCGAATGACTGTAAATGATTTTTAATTATTTAATTTCATATCAAAATAAAAAAAATAAAAAAATAACGAATAACAGCCCTGTTTTATTTTATTTTATAAGTACTTAATGACCGAATATTGCTACGTAAGCCATTGCACTCATAGTTTTGAATAATGTGTCGTGTTGGCCGGTATTTTGAAAAGAGAAAATATTAAGGGTATTCAATATTTATAATATATATTGATATATAAATATTATTTATATTTATATGAGTGTGTGTTATGAATATAAATATTCTTTAACATTATTCTTGACCAATACTGAATTTTAAATTTAGATAAATTTTTATTTTTTTACAATAGATTTATATATATATAGATAATGCTATATGCAATTGTAGACTTATTAGCGACATACAATCATTTAAAAAAAAATAAGGTTTATTGTTAATTTTTTATATATAGGCTCACTTTTCTTCAAATCGATTATAGGTCGCTTGCAAGTTCACGATTACATATATCATTTATATATATATAATATTTTATTTGTATAAATTACAAAACAAATAATAATTTTATCTTTTTATAATTCATACACACATATATATATATAATTTATTCATATATAAATAATTTTAAAATAATATAAAAAATAATATTAATATTAAAATATTTTATTTTAATACCTTGCCAATACAATTGTACTACCTGACTTAAAAAACAAAAAAAGAGATGTTCCTCTTTCTAAGGAATTTTCATGAGTCTTGAAGGCGGCACTTTTCATGTCCTGTATGAATTATATACAAAATTTATTCAAAACTATTAAACAAAATATTAAGCTTTTAATTTATTTAAATTCGAATGGGTTTGAATTAAAAAATAATAAATAATTTTCTAAGAATTACGAGATAATTGTTATAATTCTAATTCATGATGTATAAGAAGTTAATAAAAATTAAACATTTATCTCAATTCATTTTTTCTACCCTTTCAAATCTTTTTCATATTTTAATAATTAAATGTTTTTAAAAAACAAGAAAATCACAACCCATCTTCCACGTTTTCGTTATCCCATGCTTGTATCTTATTTATTTGGGAAGCTCCTGCTAAGATGCATGGGAATATTAGTTCATAGAGTGAACAAAAGTTGGGATAGAGGAAATTAAAAATATACAAGTTTATGTGAGCATGTTGGGTCGGAGTAGACACAATATCTACTCTAGGACTATACGTCTGTTAGGATCTTCATTTTATATACGTAGAAACATAGACATATTGAAGCAAATCTTATCGTAGTTATTAAATATTTAAAAAATTCATACAGAAAATAATAAATATTGCAAGACACAATATATGTGTATATCTAATGTTTTTTTGAGGTTTTCAACTTATTGTAAGAGTTTTATTAAAACTTTAAGTTCTACACACATATATCCTGATTCTTAAGAGTGATGATACCCGTACGACAATTCTTATAATTTTTTTACAACTTATCGAGTTTTTTTTTATCATTTTTTTAAAAATATTTTTTTGACATTCTTAGTTATTCAAAATATATATATATATATAATTTTATTATATTCACATTCTTAATCACCAGATAAAATTGAAAATTAAATAAAAAAAGTTATAAAAATATTGTAAATTTGTAGTAAGTATATTATTTTTGAATTCTTAATGAGTTTAGACTAGTTTAAATAGTACTATTACTTAATTAATGAGTTACAGTATGACAAGAATATCTCTAAATCTAGTCAAAGTAAATATAAATATCTCAAGATTTTTTAATTATTAGAAGCCTATAAATAATACCAAGAAATTAAAAGTTCTCATCTATAATATTATTATGTTTCTAGCTATCGAAAGACAATAAAAAATAAAGTTGTTAAAATGATTCTTATCTCTCAGTAAGATTAAATTATTTATCAATTTAAAATGGAGGAAGATATATTTTTTAATTATTATTATTTTATTATTATAGATCGTAAAAAATTAAAGATCTAATTATTAATATTTAATAATTGTCATCCAAATGTAGAGTTTCAAAGTCATGCATCTTCATAAAAAAAGGAATGTTCATCAATGATATGCTTCAATAGTATTATCCCAGATTGATCAATTTCACTTGGTTAAACCTAGCTAGCTCTGATCCTCTTGATTCTTAATTTGCTTCGAACTTCCAATATTATTCCTGGTTGTTTGAACTTGAGAATCATTTTCATGGCGCATTTGATGACATTAAAGGTGAAAACTTTAGAATAAAACCCTTCAAAAAAATAGAAAGAAAAAGAGATGGCCTCAGTGCGTGGCCACGGTAAGAAGACGGTGCCCCTTTTTCTTTTCCTTTTAATACTTTTATAAATTTAAGGTCACCTCCTTCGGTAAGCAACGTCGGGAGATATTTTTCATTAAAATCATTATAATTTTTTTTATTTGTATTTTTTCATTAAACTTAAGAACTTAAGCTTTAAGCAATGATATTTAAATAATTCACTCAAAAAAATTTAAGGTTTCAAAATAAAAAATTGACGTGAATAAATCTCATATTATTAGAAATTTGGTTTTCTTAAAAAAATTAATTATTTATATTTTTAATCTTATTTATATAACCACACATACTGATGTGTCAGCTAGTTAAAAGAATGAAAATTTTAAAATTTAAAATTTAAATTAAAAAATAAAATTATAATTCATACATTTAATATTGTACAATTTAAATTATATATATACATGACCCTATTCTTGTGACAATAACGTTAACTTGGCTAGTATTATTAAAGATGAGTGTTATAATTATAAAATAATTTTATATAAATTTTTTATAAATTTAATATAATTTATCAGATTTATTTTATAAAAAAAAATATGATGAATTATATCAAATCATATTAATTTATAAATTTTTTTATAAATTTTTTTTTGTGATTAAAATAATGATAACTATACTACTCATTTATTATATTTTTACTATTTTTGTAAAAAATTTATTTATTTATTATTTATTTAATGATTAAAAAGTTATTATTAATAAAATTATATCTTTTATCATTTTAATAATAATTTTATAAATGATAAAAAAAATATATATTTAAAATAATAAATAGACGATAAGTGTATCATGAATCATCACCCATTTCTCGTCATAAAATTAATGTAAAGTTATGCTTTTGTTATTTATCATTCTGGGTACAAAATAAATTCTTTGCATCGGTTACGTCGAAGCTTCTGAAACCTCATAGGATGCTTCACCAACTCCTTCGTCCTCGCCCAAAACCACTCCCATCTTTCCTTTCTTTGACGCGCAGTGGGCCACCGACGACTTCCCTAGCTTGATACCTTACCTGCCTTGGATTCCAAGCAAAAGAAAGACTCGGCCATTTTTCTCATTTATTTATTTAAGCTTTTAGCCAAGCTCTCCTCCCGCAAACAAACACTCGCTCTGTCTTTGCTCGCATTTTGCTTTTCTGTGTCTTTGAAACTTTGCTCCCGAGATCCAATGGAGAGAGGAGGTGGAAACAGAGGGAGAGGGAGAGGGAGAGGAAGAGACGGAGGAGGAAGGGGTGGTCGTGGTGGTCATCAACAACATCAGCAATGGAGGGGTTCGCGGCCTGGGGGGCCGTGGGACCGACAACCGCGACAGCCTCAAGGTGATCGCATTGTTCCTTCTGGTCCTCCCATGGCTCCGGTGGTGGAATCCGCTTCGTTGGGCGGTTCCGGTGAGGGTTCGAGCAGTGCGGCTGGTCGTGGTGCTAGAGGACCAGCGTGGAGGGGTGGTTCGGGTCAGCTTCATTGGGTGGGAGTTGGATCTACTAGCCCTACTGCTGCTGCTCCACCTGTTCAGCGTCCGCCTCAGATTTCACCTGAACCTATCTTAGGTTTTTGATCTCTTTTTGAATTCACTATATGTTTTTTGTTTGGTTGTTGATAATAAGGGCGGAGAGGAAAGGGATTTTGGATTCCTGAATGAGTATATCTGTTGCTTTTGCCTGAGTTGATCGGCATAATCAAATTAATTCATCCAACTCTATTTTATTTTTTGGCTTGCCTCCATTTTTCTTCGTAAACATACGTGGCGACGGTCAGATCTTGATAATATTACGATTGGGGGGGATCCGGGAATTTACCGTGGTTGCATAAAAGAGAACCATATTAATTTATATTTTGAGCAGCTTCAGTGATTAACAACTTTTTTCTTCACAGATTCTGTTGTTCCAAAATTGCAGTCAATGAGTATTTCAGAAAGCTTGGCTACTCCTCCAGAAGATTCAAAAAGAATTCTTCCAGTTAAACGACCCGATAAAGGGGGTGCACTTGCTATCCGAACGAGCAGGCTCCGTGTCAATCACTTTCCTGTCAACTTCACTCCAGAGACTGTTATAATGCACTATGATCTCGATGTGAAACTGGAGGCGCCCCTCAAGAATCGTCGGTCTGTGCGAATATCAAAAGCTGATCTGTCCGTGGTCAGGAACAAATTATCTTCTGATGATCCTGTACAATTTCCCTTGACAAAGACTGCATATGATGGCGAGAAGAATATATTCAGTGCAGTATTATTGCCCACAGGAAAATTTAATGTGGAAGTCCCTGAGGGAGAAGACACTAAGGGTGGTTCATATGTAGTTACTATCAAGCGTGTAAATGAGCTCAAGCTTTGCAAGTTGAAGGATTACTTAAGTGGGTATCTCCCATCAATCCCCCGAGATATATTACAAGGCTTGGATATTGTAATGAAGCAGAATCCAGCTAGGAGCATGATCTCAGTTGGCCGAAGTTTTTTCCCCAGAGAACCTAGAGAAGGAGATGATCTTGGTTGGGGCATCGTGGCAGCTAGAGGGTTTCAACATAGCCTGAAGCAAACCTCCCAGGGTTTGGCCATGTGTCTGGACTACTCGGTTTTGGCATTTCGAAAGCGATTGCCGGTTATAGAATTCCTCAAGGAGCAAATCTATCAATTTGATATCCGTAATTTTCAAAATTTTAGGGAGGATGTAGTTGCTGTATTGAAGGATCTGAAAGTTACTGTGACTCACCGAAAAACCCAACAGAAATACAACATCAAGGGTTTAACTTTTGATAATACACGACATATATCATTTGATGAGGAAGACCCAGAGGGCACGAATCCAACCAGGAAAGTGAGCATTGTTGATTATTTTAGGGTCAAATATGGCATAGATATTAGGTACAAGGATATTCCCTGCTTGGATTTAGGGAGAGGAAACAAGAAAAACTATGTGCCAATGGAGTTCTGTGTCTTAGTTGAGGGCCAAAGGTTTCCTAAGGAAAACTTGAATAGAGATGCCGCCAAAATGTTGAAGGACATGTCCCTAGTACGGCCAAATGCTAGGGAGAGGGAGATATACAGTATGGTACGCTCAAAAGATGGACCTCTGGGGTATGTAAATAAGACACTTCAGTCTATTTATAAATTAATATGTAATTATCCTGTGCAAGTTCTTTTGTTGCTATCTTATATTTTTTCTTACTGTTTCACGAAATAACAAATTGGTCATTGAGTGCTGTTTGTATTTGTAGGTGGTTGTCCTACTTACAGCAAACAAAGTTGTTTGGTTTAATAATTTGTTTGATAAATTTTTCCTAAAAAAAAATATTATATGAATTCTTATGGAAGCACTTGAAAATACATGCTAAACTGTTGTAGTAATATTGTTCTTTATGTTGCTTACAGAAAATTGAGCATATATTGTTGGTAGCTGCAATCGGTGTAGCTTGTCTATGAAAACAAATGCTAAAAATCTCATTATGGTGTATTTGGATTTCATGCTTTATGATGTGTAAAATTCTTCATCTCCGGTAACCACTATGCAAAAAGCAGCATCACTTTCATTTTGGCATTGATGTTGTTACTGCAATATCTATGATAGCCATTTAAAAATAATGAAATTTGAGGGCCACAGAACTAAGATTGTAGTACATGGCATTAGTAGGAACCTGTTATGATTATATAGCTGATCAACTAATGTTGGACATATAGACCTTGCATCTCCTGCATCTTGCTGATTTGGTTGTCCATAGATAGAATGTAGAAGAACCTGAGGCATTTTGATTCTTCACCTTATGATGCAGATAGTTTTGGCTTGTCAAATTCATGAAACACAAATTTTTATAGCTAAATTTTAGCTACATGGCACTAGTAGGAGCCTGCTATGATTGTGTAGCCGATCAACTAATGTTGGACATATAGACCTTGCATCTCCCGCATCTTGCTGATTTGGTAGTCCATAGATAGAATGTAGAAGAACCTGAGACACTTTGGTTCTTCACCGTATGATGCAGATAGTTTTGGTTTGTCAAATTCATGATGCATAAATTTTTTATAGGTAAATGTTTTTGATAACTGAACATAACTTCGCATGATTTTGCATTCATTAACAGATTATATCAATATGCAAGTTATTAAATTGGTTCTTGTTCTATTGGCAGTGGAGGCATGGTTCAAAATTTTGGCATGGAAGTGAACATGAACATGACCAAAGTCACAGGACGCATTATTGGTCCACCTGAGTTGAAGCTTGGTGCTTCGAATGGTAAAGCGATCAAGGTAACGGTTGAGAAAGAGAAATGTCAGTGGAACCTTGTTGGAAAGTCAGTGGTGGAAGGCAAGATAATTGACAGGTGGTGTGTTATTGACTTCAGCTCTTCTGAAAGATCCAGACTAAATCCTGATTTTTTCATTCCAAAGCTTATTAACCGGTGTGGAAATCTGGGAATCCACATGGAGGAGCCTCTTAAATATGAGTGCACAACAATGAGGACATTTTCAAGGCTTGACATACTGTTTCAACTACTTGAAAGCATTAAGAAAGAGGCGTCTAGGATTTGTAAAGGTAATCTACAAATTCTTCTTTGTGTTATGTCTAGGAGGGATCCTGGTTACAAATATCTCAAGTGGATCTCCGAGACCCAACTTGGTATTGTGACACAGTGTTGTCTGTCCACTTCTGCCAACAAAGCAAATGACCAGTATCTTGCAAATCTTGCTATCAAGATAAATGCCAAGCTTGGAGGTAGCAATGTAGAGCTCAATAATCCGTTGCCCCGTTTTGAAGGGAAAGGGCATGTTATGTTTGTGGGGGCTGATGTTAATCATCCTGCTGCACGGAACGTTACAAGTCCATCCATAGCAGCAGTTGTTGCAACTATGAACTGGCCTGCTGCAAATCGTTATGTAGCACGTGTCCACCCACAAGTTCATAGGAAGGAGACGATTCTGGATTTTGGAGACATGTGTTTGGAACTAGTTGAACGATATGCTCAGCTCAATAATGTTAGGCCAGACAAGATTGTGATCTTCCGTGATGGTGTAAGTGAGAGCCAATTTGATATGGTTCTCAATGAAGAGTTACCTGATCTCAGGAGAGCATTCCAAGCTATAAAATACTTTCCAAGCATCACACTTATTGTGGCCCAAAAGAGGCATCAGACTCGGTTCTTTCCGGAGAGTGCAATGGATGGGTGTTCTACTGGAAATGTGTCTCCGGGCACAGTTGTGGACACAATAATAGTTCACCCTTTTGAATTTGACTTCTATCTCTGTAGCCACTTTGGAAGCCTTGGGACAAGCAAGCCCACGCACTACCATGTCCTGTGGGATGAGCATAGGTTTACTTCTGACCAATTACAAAAGCTCATATACGACCTGTGTTTTACCTTTGCTCGGTGCACTAAACCGGTGTCACTAGTCCCACCAGTGTACTATGCGGACCTTGTTGCTTATAGGGGACGAGTTTACTATGAGGCAATGGTGGAGGGGCGGTCTCCAGGTTCAACATCCTCAGCATCGTCTTCGTCATCATCCTCACGTGCATCTTTTGATCCGAATTTCTTCAAGTTACATGCTGCCTTGGAAAATATCATGTTTTTTGTTTAGGGGGCTGCATGGTTTGCCACTTATTGTGTCTCTTTTCTGAAGGGGGTAAGAAATATACAACTTTTGTTGACAATGCCTGACGCCCTCCTTTCTCATGTGGATTGATGGAGGAGTTTGTGCGGGAATCTAATGGAATTCTGTCTCAGTTTGTCAAGAGTGTTTTATTCATGTTTCTTTTGCTCTTATATTTGTGATGGTTTTTAGTGTTATGCTGTTGCGTGTCTTGTGTTCTGCTGTAAAGAATCAGGGATTGTGTGGACTGGACCCTGTCTATTTATATGTGTTTTGCTTATGTTCTCCTTGTCTGTGCTTGCCATCTCTTTCTCTCTTATGTTAAGCTTTTGTGTGTTTACGACATGGATTTGATCTGTTTGAATCCTAAAGGCAACTGTGGATATCTAAACTGGAGAAGTTTGGATACGTCATTTTTTTTTTTCTTTTTATCGAACTTATGCTCTACCTTTTCTGAATATGCAATCCCAAGGTGTTCTTCGCCACAAGAGTTTAAATCAAACTGAGATATTGTCCCATTCTATGTAAGATAAGAACATGAGCTCTCAAATTTAAATTTAAAAAACAAAAAATAAAATCTGGGAATCTAAAATATGTGGGAATGGTTCATGGCTTCGATGGCACTATTTAAAGATCTAGTTGAGAACGATCCAAACGTCTGATATCTGATGCAACCCCACAAGATTATGTGAATAAGTATGATCTTTTAACCTATACAATGCAAAGAATCAAAGAAGTCAATTGGATCAAGAAACTATTGCTGTTCAAACCCATCTTCTGATCTTAACATGGGTTTTATATTTTTAAGTGGATATTTATGTGGGTTTTAACTTTTATATTTGTTCAATTTTTTAAAAGGAATGCACGAACCTTGCATACCTTAAGACTTTATTTTACATACTTTAAAGACTATATTAATCAGTTTGTTTCACTAAATATATTCTCTTTAAAAAACTGAGGGAAAATGAAAAAAAAAAGAAGAAGGTTAAGACGGAGGAAATATTACACGTACTCTCGATTTCAACAACATTCTCTCCAGATATTCTTCCCTTTAACTTACAGGTAAAGAGATTCCAACACTAGCCGGTGAATGGCGAGAGAAAAGGGAGTTTAAAGTTGATGATTTGCTTCCATTTCCCAGCTATTGCCTCGACCTGCATGTGATGATCGAATTAAGCTCTCTTGCTGTCCATCTTACTAGCAAGAGATTCTGGAGACTAATTTCCAGAAATTCATCGATTCAAGCAAAATTGTGGCATTAGAATTGAGTATGCCATGGACTGCAAATCTTCATCTCCAACTGAATGGAGAAAGCTGGTCATCCAAACTGACAGTAATGATACATGAGTGATGAGTGCTACTTGTTATGCTTACTGCTCAAGACTGCACAAACCAAATTCTTATATACAAATGGGCAGTTTGGATTCTCAGAAGATGGAGGAACAAACTTGTGGAGAGACTCTCTTTTGAATTTTCAGGAATCATAAAACTCTGAAAACAAAAGTGAATGGTATTGAATTATCAGAAGATGAAAACAAAAGTGGATATTCTTCTGATGAGGCTCTCTGCTCTCTTGTGATAGGCAAATAAATTGTTCATGGTTTTCATCATCTTTAGAATCAAATAAAACCTCTAGCATCCCCTCAGTAATGGAGGATTCTGATAATGCAGCTTCAACGGCAGGAGCACCATGTGAGTCCAACCAAGCTTTGCAGATTTATAAGAATGGCAAATTCACACTCGCATAGAGAATCCGAGGAGCAAACAGTGTAAATGGCTCTGCTTAATCCACTTGAATGTGTATTTACTTCCATTCTGACCGAACCTATCTTGGCCGTGTGATTGTGTTCTGTTGGCAGACTTCGGCAAGCAAAGAATTGGGTATAATATGCATTTTCCTGTTTAGTTATTAAATTCATCTATTCAGTCTAATTTTAAATTAAGTCTAAAGTTTAAATACCCAATTCTCAACTTAAAAAAAAAAAAAAACCCCCATTCTCAAATGGGAAAAGGTTGGAACCGGATGGGTTCAAAAACTATTTTTGCACCAACTAATGAGAAATAGACACGTAGACATTCTAGAAAAATGGAAGATGGGTCCGCATGTACAGAAACATTTCATTCTTTCTCTTCCCCCACCCCAAATTAATCTGCATTTCGATCTCCCATCTTCATGGCTGGAATTAACCTGTGAACTTTTTCCATACTTGAAAATAGTAGGGGTATGCTCCGACTCCGACTCTGACAATCATCGGAGTCAAAAAACCGTTCCAACTTCGACTCCGAAATGCAGTTGGAGTCCGACTCCGATCGGAGTTCTGGTCAGAACTCCGATCGGAATTCGGGACCAGAACTCCGATCGGAATACGGAATTCCAAACTCCGATCGGAATTCCGACCAAAACTCCGATCGGAATTCGAAATTTTGAACTCTGGTCGGAGTTCCGAATTTCGATCGGAATGCCAAGTTCGGAATGAGTCAAGTTAAACTCATTCCGAAATCAAATGGTCCCAATTGGGCCATACTAATTCCAGATGAGCTCAATTGAGCTTATTTTTCAATTGAGTTGCCACAATTATTGATCTATTCACTATTCAAGTTTCAGTTTTCACTACTAATTAGTCTTAAACAATTAAATAAAAAATACAAATTAGTAATTACAATGCTAATTGCTAAGCCTAATGACTTATAGCATAATACAAAAAATAGTCCAGGACTCTTAAGTCTAGACTATTAATACAAAAAATAATACAAAATACAAATTAAATTATTAAATTATTTGATGTTACAAAATACAAAAGGACCCGAATCGATGTTACAAAGCAAAAAAATTGCTGCAGCAAAGTAGTTTTTTATTGGAACTTATACAGAGTCGTACTTAAGATTAAGATAAAATTAAATTGTATTATTAAAAAAAAAAATTAAAATGAACTAAACATGAAACAAGTAACCATAAATTAGAGAAAAAATATATGCAACCGATAATTGCTTCATCAGTTATCGGCAAGTATGGTAGGGTTAATAACTAGATCTGTGAAATCATAAACAGTATAAATTAAAATTTAAATATATTTATGAAATTATAAAAAAGATCATTGAAATAATTTAATAATTATATAAACTTTATTACTTTAATAATTTAAAAAGAATTAAATAAATTAATTTAATTTTACTTGATTCAAGTTTGTAGCTCACGACATCGATGCCAATGCTCTCTAGTCAAGTAGGTATATCACTGAGCTAGTTTTGTGTGCAAATGAGGGCCTCCACAGTTGACAGCGACAATGAACTCCGGTAGGCATCCAACACTTGACCTCTAGTGCTAAATGCTGACTCAGATGCAACCGTAGTGATCGGAACAACTAGCACATCTCGAGCAATGCGAGAGAATATCGAGTACTTGATGGAATTAGCCCTCCACCAAATCAAAATCTGAAACTCCTCACTAGGCTCCTCGACTTCTGCCAGTAAATATCGCTCAACCTCATTTATACACTACAATAGATTTCTTGTTAACCGTGCATGAAATGACGTCATAACGTTGAAGCCTTGGGATCGACTGGCTGCACTGGCCTGACTTGAACGAGCATCTGTGGCTAGTCCTGAGTTCGAATTCGAACATGAGGTACCTACGGCTGGTGAGGATGAAGCAGGACTACTGGCGCTGTAGTGGGTGTACAACTCGTTCAAATCTGCCTTAAGCGCTGTGATAAACGCTGCTGCCTTCACTGCCCCGAGAACCTCCGTTGCCTACCATTCTACCACTGCCAACTTTAATCGGGGGTCGAGAATCGACGTTACGAACAATAATCTATTTATCTTCTCAACTTGCCCCCAATATTTATCATATTTGGACTGCATCTGTGATGCCATACCAGATAACAATCCGCTCGTGTCATCACAACCTTCTTTCAAGTGGTGGTGTAGCATGGAGATCTCGCTAAACCACATGTTTGCCGTCACATATGCTGATCTAGAAACCCACATCGTGATGTCATAGAAAATCTGTAAAAAGCTAACAAACTCGGATACATGTTGCCAATCCGAACCCCCTTCCATCAGGCTCCAGTAGGGCATACCTCAGACTTCCATCCTCAATTTCCAACTGCTCAAATGCCTTCTGGTACTTTAGTGCCATATCCAACATCAGATATGTGGAGTTTCATCGAGTGGGAGCATCCAGACACAAGATTTTTGAAGATTTAACTCCAACTTGTTCTGCTATTGGCTTGAACTTTCGTAGCCTTTGGGGAGAAGCCATCACGTACTGCACAATGTTGCGAACTTTCTTGATAAAGTCGTCCACATTTTCCAACCCCTTAGCTATTTCGTCATTGAAAAATATCTAATTATCATAATAATATAAAAAATGGTACTATTTTCAAAGACTTTAATCATAAAAATATTAATATATAAAATACAAAATCAAAACTAGAAAGACTCACCAACAATAAGGTTGATTATATGAGCAGTGCATCAAATGTGGATATACTAGTGATCTTTTAATCACATCTTCTCTCGCCCTCGTATTTCGGATAAACCATTCGATTGCGGTCTCATTGGCACTGACATTTTCAATTGTAAAGTATAATATTTTTTGGATACCTCAATCAACCAGACAATCATCCATTTCCGCTCTTATCAATGCACCCTTATGATCAACTATTTCTTTAAATCCAATAATCCTTTTTTTAGGATTCCATTCACTATCAATGTAGTATGTTGTGATACACATGTACGAGGTATTCTATACATATGTCCATGTGTCGATCATAAATGACACTCTCTGGCCAGTGGTGGCGAGCATCTTCTTCTTTTTTGCCTTTTCCCTCAGATGCATCTTCATATAATCTCGCATCACTGTATAACGGGATGGGATATCTTGGCTCAAGCACCTTCACAAAATAACGGAACCCTTCCTTATCAACCGTGGTAAAGAGCATCTCATCTTTTATAATCATCATCGCAAGCGTCTCACGGAACATCTTCTCACTGTATTGAGGGACCACTAGGTTCCTTATCTGTGTCTCTGTCCCATCAGTGGCTGTAAAAGTCTCATAGCTAAGATTAGTTTGAGACTCACCTGCGTCTGCGTTTGATAATTTATTACCAACATTAGTCTTAAATGGAAATTAAATGGGATTAAATGTACAAAATTAAGTAGCATATAAAGCAAGACACTAACCTCTTGACACCATCCCCTTCGCTATTTGGTAGCGCTTGCAACTGTTTAGATGTGCTGAAAGGTAAGAAGTGCCTTACATTTTTGAATGATACCCAACTCGAGCGCTACAATGATTGCACTCAACATGTGGATTTTGGGGATCCCCACCTTCAACCTTCACAAAATGTTCTCATGTTCACGATCTTTTTTTATTTGATCGTGGACGGGGTGGCCTCGCAGTTGCAGGGTGTACTGGTACATCCGGATCTTGAGCCAGATCGTTCCTAAGACCCACTCCTCCTTCTCCATAAACTAGTCGGAATCTTCCACTTCCAATTTTATGTCGACTGGAAGTGGAAATACACTGCTAGCACACGAGGTTTGTGCTCGAGTGGAGGGTAGCCGACTACGACTCGCTGCCGCGTGGAGCGCCGAAGGAGTTCTAGCATCCGGATTCGAAATATCATGTGGAGTCGGAGTCCCACTAGCACTGCATGAGGGATCCATCTGTTTGTAATTGTAGACCTGAAATTCAAGTATAACAACATAAAGAATGTTAGTAAAGACTAAAAATTATAATGTTATAGTGTAAAAAAATACAATATTAGAAAACTGTTATACAATTATATATAGTGTTATTGTTAATATTATATATTAGGAAACATTAGGAAACTGTTATGTATATAATATTATATATATAATATATGACTTTCAATTGCGCCATATGCTAGCTTTAGCAACATATAATATTACAAAGAATACGAATTTAAGAAGCATGGTACTTATTAAAAATAAATAATTCAATCTTTTCAAATATTAAAATAAAAATAATATTAAAAATATATATTCTAATTATATTTTATTTAACTTTTAACTTTTATCTTAATTCAACTCAAAAAACAAACCTAATTAGTTGGTTTGAAAAAGATTCCTACTTTGATACTAAATAAAATCACCACTTGTTTAAAAAATTTCAATTGATGAAAAGACGTAAATTTTATTATATGTATTAGATTCTTAACTCAAGCTAGCTAGCCGCATATTATATTATATAATATATATATATATATATATATATATATATATATATATATATGGCTGTGGTCATTTGTAACTCATCACCTAGCTAATTAAATAAGTAGTAGATCCCCACTTTATGCAGCCCACTAAGCTAAGCTTGAAGATTAAAAATGTAAGTTTGTGATTTGCTCATATTAGCCGAACATCATGATTCATGAATATATAAATGATTGCATAAGGTCACTCACCTTATCCTCAGCACAAAGAGAAAATAAAATAAAATTATTGCATCCGGATTGATTCCTGTCACTACATCCTGCTGTTTGAATAGTTGAGATGATGAGATGATATAATTAGAATATTATTTTTAATATTATTATTTTTTAAGATAATATTTTTTGAATTATTTATTATATTTTATATAAAAAGTTAAAAAATTATAATAATAAAATAAGATAAAATAAAATAAAATATTTTTATTATCTAAACAAGACATAAATCTCTAGTCAAACAATACGTACGTCCAATATATATATAACAACAATATTGCTAAAGTGACTTGTTATAACCTATGATCGCATGCAAAAGGAATTGATCTATTAATTGATTATATATATATATATATATATATAAAAGTTATCTCAATCTCAACTATACTATACTTTTGACTTTGATCATCATGACATGAATTAAGTAGCTAGCTAGGGCGCTTTAGGATCAATCATCACATGCAATGAGAAATTTAATTGAGTGGATAATTAATAGTTAATAAACCTAGCTGCATATTATATATATATATATATATATATATATATGGCTGTGTTCATTTATAACTCATCACCTAGCTAATTAAATAAGTAGTAGATCATCACTTTATGCAGCCCACTAGGCTAAACTTGAAGATTAAACTGATGATCATGTTTAGATGTAATTTTGGACTAGAATTCATGTACGTATACGCACGCACAAACTCACCATGAATAGCAGCAGGCCAGTACTACTATGTAGCTTCCAGTTCGGCTTTATATATATATATATATATATATATATATATATATATATATATATATCCCACAGACGGCTTTAGCCTTTGTTTTTACCAATAAAAAAAAATGCATAATATATATATTTTTTGATAGGAGCTTCCAAAAATATTAGTAATTTAGGAGTACAAAAAATGAAATATTTTACAGCCTACTTTTAGTTTTTTTTTTCTCAATGACATTTCATCAAACACGTTACACACATTGTCAAAGCACACAATATAAACTTGAGTTTTCCACAATATAATAGAAGACACAACTCACAACCCAACTAACTCAAAGAATCACATTAAAATAATACTTTTAATTAGTTTTAATTAAAATCCCTAAATATAAAAGTCAAAACCCTAAGTAGTAATTACCAATTAATCTCGAATTTTCGGGTTAGTGGGGGACAATGTAACGATAGCAAAATTTTGACGGTGAGGAATTGACAACGGTGTGAGATAGTGAAGGAGGAAGCGGCGCTAGCCACTAGAGGTTTGGAATCGCTGTTGGAGAAGAAGAGCAGAGTTGCAGATGATAACGGAGAAGAAAGAAGAAGGAAGAAGAAGAAAAGGAAGGGGGAGCTGAGTTAGTATATTGGCAACCCTGGACTAAATGGCGCCGTTCCTATTTAATTGGAACGGCGTCGTTTGGCTAAATTTAAAAAAACAAAAAAGAAAGATGCAAAACGATCGTTTTGCATCTTTTTTTTTTTTTAAAATTTGGAGTTTGGAGTCGGTATTCGGTGTTGAAACTGAATCCGACTCCAAACTCCGACTCTGAACTCTGAACTCCGACTGTCAACTCCGATCGTAGTCGGAATCGGAGCGGAGTTTGAACGGAAGTCGAAGGTCGAAAATTTTGCCCATCCCTAGAAAATAGTACAAGCCTTTATCCCCTAATCCAGCATGAGCACAAGCTAGTAAAATCCCATGATTTGGCCGAACACCTTTTCTTCACATTTGTGAGAAGAGCTCAAGTGCAGAATCTACAAAATCATTCATGGCAAGTCCTGAGATTACTGAGTTCCATGAGACAAAGTCCTTTGTTTTCAGATCTCGGAATACCTCTAGTGAGTAAACTCTACGTTCTCTATTTTTCTTCGTCTATTTATTTCTTTCAAGGTATAGTGATTTGTTTAATGATATATTTGGTGGGTAAGGTGTATTTTTCTGGGTTTTGTTTGAATTTTTTTGCCCCAAATTCTTTTAGTAAACTCATTTTTTCCTATTTGGTTTCTTGCTCCAAATTTGATCTGCCATTTTAGGTTACCTAGCTCCCTGCACAGAACATGCAGTAATTTACTGGTTGTGTTGAACGTAGATGGGTCTATGATTTGAACACAGATGGGATTGGGAGGGGGGAGAAAGAAGGAGTGGTTCCTGTGCATGCGGGCTCATATTTGTGCCTATGTGGCAATATCTCATTGGCTAATGTGAAAATAATTTTTGAACCCATCCGGTTCCAAGCTTCATTCTTCTTAAATTATTAAACTGTTTTATAATAGGTGGATGACCACCAACTACCACATATGATTTGTTGTAAACTTAACCATTCAAAAATGTGAATTGGTTGTTGTGCATGTAAAAGTTTGTTGTGCTTGTCACTTGGTTGTTGAGCATGTGAATTGATTAACACAATAAACCACCATGTAAGTTGCCTATAAAAGAAGTCTTGAAGATCATTCGTAAGACATAAGAAAAGAAGAGAATTGAATAATATTGAGCTCTTGAAGAACAAAGCATTTTGTAATCTCTCAATTTTCATTCTTCTCTTTTGTAATCTTTCAATCATTTGTTATTCTTCTTTAGTTTCATAACACGTTATCAGCACGACAGTTCTACTAATTCTAAAACCAGTGGTCTTATTCTTCAAGTAAGTTTTTTTAATATATTATTTGTAGTTTTTGATACGAATATGGAATATTTTATTGCTAATTATTATTTGATAAAATCTACCTGATTTTATAATAATATTTCTGAGATACATATATTTATTTCACTATTTATATGTGTAGAAAATGTTAAATCTTATAAAATTGAAATTCGTTGTTCTTGACATATCTGAAAAAAATTACTTATCCTGGATCCTTGATGTTGAGATCCATCTAGATGTAATGAATCTGAGAGAAATAATAAAAGAAGAAAGTCAAGCTGCCTTGCAGGACCGTGTTAAAGTAATGATTTTCTTTTGTCACTATCTTCACAGAGAATTAAAAACTGAGTATCTTACTGTAAAAAATTTCTTTATTTTATGGAATATTTAAGGGAAAGATATGAACACCAGAAGATCGTTATCCTCCCAAAAGCTCGTTATGATTGGTTGCACATGAGGTTGCAAGATTTTAAAAGTTTTAGTGAATATAACTCCGCACTTTTTAAAATCAGCTCAGTACTAAAATTATGTGGTGAGAAAATCACTGTGATATGTTAGAGAAGACATATACTATGTTTCATGCCTCGAATGTGCTCTTGCAGCAGTAGTATCGAGAACGAAAGTTCAAGAAATATTCTGAATTTACATCTTGTCTTATAATAGCTGAGTAAAACAATGAACTTTTATTAAGAAACCACTATTTATGTTCTACTGGTTCAACATCATTCTGTAAAGTGAATGGTACTAGATTTATATCATTCCCAAAAATGAATGGTGCATCTTTTAGAAGAAATCGGTGGCTTGAATGTGGTAGGAGAAACTATAGAAATGTTGGTCCCAGAAGCGACAACATTAAAAGGGATACTAATAAAAATATACCGTATCACCAGAAGTGGTACAACTCAAAAAAGGGTAAAAGCCCCCAAAATAATTCTTCAAAAATAGGTAAAGATGTGTGCTATAGATGTGGTATGACTGGACATTGGTCACGTACCTGTCGTACGGTCAGACACTTAACTAATTTATATCAAGCATCTATAAAAGGAAAGATTAAAATGGTTGAAACAAATTTAGTAGAACAATCAAATAATTCATTGTATATAGATAAGAATGATATCACTCATATTGATGTTTATGATTTTTTTGAAGATCCTAATGGTAGAATTGATCACTTGATTGGAGATGGAAGCATTCCTTCCAATTAATTTATTTTCTTTATTTGAACTTTTTAATATTTGTAATGAAATTTTGTATATTTTGTAGAATCATGGATCACACGGATGAATTTTTTATCTCTGAGTTGAATGATATAGATGTTTGCTGGGCTAACAGTGCTACAACTCACACAATTTTTAAATCTAATTTTTTTTTTCAAAATCTAACACTAAGCAAAACTTATGTCCATACCATATTAGGTTCATCAAATCTAATTGAGGGCTTCGAAAGAGTTTATATTGTGTTGCCTAATGGTACCAAATTTTGTATTGGTGATGCTCTATGTTCTTTACAATCTAGAACAAATTTATTTAATTTTAAAGATATACGTCGTAATGATTATCATATTGAAACTACCAAGGAAGGCAGTAAAGAGTATTTTCTCATTACTAAAATAATATCGGGCCAGAAGTTTGTATTAGAAAAACTGTCTGCTCTATCTTCTGGATTATATTATACAAGAATGAGAATAAGTGAATCATATGTGGTAATGTACCATAAGTGCATTGACCCCAAAGTATTTATGACTTGGCATGATTTCCTTGGACATCCGGGATTAATAATGATGAGACGAATCATTGATAATTTACATGGACATTCATTAAAGAATCAAAAGATTCTTTTACTCAATGAATATCCGTGCTCTGCATGTTCTCAAGGTAAGTTAATTATCAGACTATTTCCCTCAAAAGTCGTTGAATTTCCATCATTTTTACAAATGATTCACGAAGATATATGTGGGCTTATTTATCTATCAAGTGGACCATTTAGATACTTTATGGTTTTGATTGATGCATCAAGTTGATGATCACATGTTTGTCTGCTTTCTACTAAAAATGTTGCATTTGCTAGACTTTTTGCTTAGATAATCAAACTACGAGCATAATTTCCTGAGTATCTAATTAAAACCATTCGATTGGATAATGCAGACGAATTTTCATCTCAAACTTTTGATAATTATTACATGTCAATAGGAATAGATGTTGAACATCCTGTTGTCCGTATACACACTCAAAACAATTTAGTTGAATTTTTTATCAAAAGGATTCAGCTAATCACTAGACTTTTACTTATGAAATCAAAACCACATGTTTCTGCTTAGGGATATGCTATACTTCATGTAGTATCATTAATTCGAGTTAGACCATCTGCATATCATAAATATTCTCCATTACAGCTTGCATTTGGTCAACAACCACATATTTCTCATCTTCGTACTTTTGGATGTGCTGTATATGTTCCAATTGCACATCTACAACGTACTAAAATAGGCCCTCAACGTAGACTTGAGATATATGTTGGATTTGATTCTGATTTATTATTAGATACCTTGAGCCTCTTACATGGGATATGTTTAAAGCACGTTTTGAGAATTGTCACTTTGACGAATCCATTTTTTCATTATTGGGTAACGAAAAGTCGGTGCCTGAAGCATGACAAGAAATTAATTAGGATAATAAAGCCCTGTCTCAATTTGATCTTCTTACAAATGAATGTAAACTAGAAATTCAGAGGATTATTCATTTGCAAAGTGTAGCAAAACAATTACCATATGTATTTACTGACATTAAAGGTGTAGTAAAATCATATATTCCTGCTGTTAATACTCCAATAAGGATTGAAGTCCCTGAATGACAAGTTGTTAAAACCGTAATAAGTGAGTCTAAGACACGCCTGAAGCGTGGAAGACCTATTGGTGCAAAAAATAAAATTTTTTGAAGGAAAAGAATACAAAATGAATTTGGTATTCCTGAAGAACCCATACCCACAATATATGCTATAAGTATAGTTGATGCTCCTGAAGAGGTCAAATCTTCTAGTCCAAAATCTTCTGAAAAGGGACCTGCTGAAGAGGTGTTTCATGAAATGTTTTCTCCTGAAAATGAACAGGTACCTGAAAATAATGAGATCTCAATGCATTTCATGAGTACTGAAGAAATTATGGATAAAATAAAACTGTTGTTGATAATATATTTTCATATAAGATGACCATTGATATTACCAGAAGTAATCAAAAAAATGAGCAAAAACTGTCGAAGAATGTCGACGTAAAAATAATTGACCAAAATGGAAATTAGCTATTGAAACTGAATTAAATTCGCTATCAAAGCGAGAGCTATTTGGACCTGTTGTCCAATATCAAAGGGTGTAATGTCTGTTGGATATAAGTGGGTATTTATAAGAAAACGTAATGAGAAAAATGAAATTGTGGGGTACAAAGCATGACTTGTCGCACAAGGTTTCCTGCAGAAATCTGTAATTGATTATGAGGAAACATATTCCCCTGTTATGGATGCAATCACATTCAGATTTTTGATTAGTCTGGTTGTTACAAAAAGATTAGATATATGGTTGATAGATGTGGTCGCTGCATATTTATATGGATCCTTAGACCATGACATATATATGAAAATCCCTGAAGGATATATAAAATATCTGAAGGATCTACAAGTACATTTAAAAGTATATACTCTATCAAATTTCAAAAATCTTTATATGGATTAAAGCAATCCGGACGCACGTGGTATAATCGCTTAAACGAATATCTATAGAAAAAAGGATTTGAGAATAATCCTATATGCCTGTGTGTTTTTATTAATAAATTAGAATCCGAATATTTTATTATTGCAGTTTATGTTGATGATTTAAATATTGTGAGAACACCTGAAAAGATCTTAAGAACCGCTATATATTTAAAGAATGAATTTAAAATGAAAGATATTGGCGAAACAAAACTTTGTCTCGGCCTGTAGCTCGAGCACTTGCCAAATGAAATTTTTATTCATCGATGCATGTATATAGAGAAAGTCTTGAAACACTTTTATATGGACAAAGCTCATCCCCTGAGTACTCCAATGGTTGTTCGATCACTTGATGTGAAGAATGATCCATTCCGTCCTTATGAAGACGATGAAGAAATTCTTGGTCCTGAAGTACCATATCTCAGTGCAATTAGAGTTTTGATGTATCTTTCAAATTGCACTCGGTTTGATATTATATTCTCAGTTAATTTGCTTGTAAGATATAGTTCTGCGCTAATTCGAAGGCATTTGAATGATATTAAACATTTTTTTTGTTACTTTCATGGTACGGTGGATATGAGATTATTTTATCAACGTGAATCAAGTCCACAATTGATTGGGTATGCAAATGCAGATTATCTTTCAGATCTACATAGAGGTAGATCTACCCCCCTTCTTTCTTTTCCTTTTCCCCTCAATATTCCCTAATATCTATTTCTCTCTCTGCGCCCGATACCCTCCCTCCCCCCCCCCCTCGCACGCTGACTGCTAAATTTGAAACTTTTCTAGCCTCTGGTCCTCATCGATGACTTCTAGTAGTCGTGCTCTCGTTGCCTCGCTTCCAAGGTGAGGCTTTCTCTACACCATCCCTCTTTACATCATCTCTACGTTTATAATTCTCAATTTGGGTTTTTAGGGTTTCGATGGTAAGGGCTAGAAGGGGCTCGAAGTGGTTCGTGTGTTCCGTTCGTCTCTCTTCCCTCTCTCTGTTCGTCTTTCTCTCTCTCTAGTTATGTCCGTCACATTAAAGTGGGCTACTCTTGGCTGGATCTTCTCTAGCTTGTTTGATTTGGTTTTCTTGATTATATTTTGTTTAGTTTTGGATCTGAAATGTTAGTGCCATGGCCCTCTCACCGGAAAGATTAGCTTTTGTTGGTTGCCGTGCATAGCGATTCTTGGTTGTTTTCTGTAGCTTTCTATCTTGGAGCCTATCTTAACCGCAATGAAAGGTAAAATTGTTTCACTTTGGTGTTGATTTGAAGATGTGGTTGATCTGGGTTGTTAATTTGAGATCATCATGATTAACATGCTTGTTACTGATATCTTGGATGGCTTTAGTAATTTGAATTCCCCGTTGTATTTCATAGTTAGTTTTCTATTGAAAGCCCATATACAATGAA
Organism: Platycarya strobilacea; assembly: GCA_036898215.1. Lineage (NCBI taxonomy): Eukaryota > Viridiplantae > Streptophyta > Magnoliopsida > Fagales > Juglandaceae > Platycarya > Platycarya strobilacea. The sequence goes on from CM072548.1 coordinate 9,793,079, forward strand.
GGGGTCAACCATCATGAAGAGTTAATGCGTTTGAAAGCCATGGTAAAGGTTGAAGAGTTAATGCATTTGACAGATGAAGCTTTTTGAGCCTAGTAAAGGTGAAGAGTTAATGCATTTGAAAGTTGTAATGGGTTTTAGTAAATTATACCTAGAGTTTGAAAATTTTATAGTAATTGAATTGTAAGAAGTTTTTTGAGCCTGGTTGATGTTGTTCTTGCAATGTTCATACTTATACAAAATTAAAAAGAATTCTAAAAAGGTAGTAGAATATTGAATCCATGCTTAGGTATTAATAATCAGAATTTAATTGAATATACAACCACAAAGAGCTCCTACTTGATTATTTCACATATGTGATTGGATTTTGTTTTGCTTTACTAAAATTTACCCGCCTTTACTAGGTGGCTGCATGGAAAGATGACGATGGAGACTGGTATGAGACAGGATTACATATATTCTGTAAGTTCAAATGCTTTTTAGTTTGCAATTCATGACAGTCCATTTATATTTAGTATTTTTTGGTTTGTAAGAAAACTGCCTAGTTTGGATGCTTGTTTGACTTGTGGTTCTAATTGTAATATCATGAGTTTGTTTTTTGAGATGTTTTATATGTAGCCTTTGTGGTAATTTTTAATTGCACAACAAATTTCATCCTGATTCTGCTCCGATATTTTATAATCTATCTTACATATATTTAGAAAGCTGAGTTAATTCTATATTTGAAAGTTTTTTTTTTTTGAATTTCAAGATGGTGTCATCAGAAGTTTCTTAAGATATATTAGTTGGTGTTGAGGTGAATAATAATGTATCCAGAGCTGTAGAATGATGCCTTAGATCCTCCAGCAGCACCATGGAGAAATATATTTTCAGTTGGAAGAATAATGGTTGACAATACATGCTGGGGGCCAGTTACATGTATTGCCAGTATGAAGATGCTAACATACGGTGTCCCCCTGCCTGAATAGTACAAAAATAAAAGATAAAAGAAGTCCAAACTTTGTGTTTCATTATTTGAAAATATGTATTGCATTTATAATTCAATTGCTGACTTGTGTAGGTCTTGTTGTTGATGAGAAACCTCACTGTTAACTTGACTAGCCGTAATTTTGAGCCATTTGTAAGTCTTTTTTGTTGTTTCTATGATCATAACTTTGTGGTACATCTCTTTCTTTCTAGTTATACCTTTACATCTCGTCTCTCAAGTAGATTTTGATTTAAATTATCAGGCCTCATTTTTCCTTTAGAATTTAGTCCATCTGTAGAATAGTGTACTTTTATATGAAAATTTTTATTTGCAAGCCGGCCTATTGACACAATAAATACCCTATTGATGTAAAATCCAGCCACATCAGCTAAATAGGGTAATGCTAGATTCAGTCTCCTTGTGAATGCCCACACTAGAATTTAATATTCAGTAATAAATTTATATGCATTGTATTACTCTAGAAAGGAAAATTTTCAATGCCACACTGTCATCCCACTCCCATGCTATTATGATGAGGTGGTACTGCCTATCAACCTTTGAATATTTCTTTTCAAAAATAAAAGATGATCCAAGGGTGATAACAATGCACATTTTACATAGTGTGATGAAAGTGAGACGAGTGGGGGTGGGGTGGGGAGATGAAAGAAACGTAAAAAATACAAAAAATAAAAGCACTGAAAAACTTCCTTGGACATGTTCTGTACTTATTCCTTAGCGTGAACTTTTACATTTGCATTCTTGGATAACCGTTCATTGAACTTGACCATTTGTTTTTTATGGATTGATCCAGAGGAAGGTCCCATCATCATATGACATCAATAGTAGAGCATGAGTACTGCTGACTTTGTTGCCAAGAAGCACACTAGCGATTTATCCTGTTGAACTGGTCAGTTCTAACAAATTATAGATAGTATGTACTTCTCTTATTTCATAAACATACATATATATATATATATATATATTATATATGTAAGAAATTTTATTTTAAGAAGTGTAACCTCAAGTATTTATGTATATTAGTTGTTGTTTCAGCCTTTGGAATCTAGGTATTTACAGCCTAGAAGTCTGCACATTACTCTAGGTGCTTATAAAGTTTTGGGTACATTGAGTGTCAAGGAAGTTTATGATTTGCATACGACCTGCAAGATTACCTGGGCTATATGCCTATGCTATTGATAAACCTGCAAGATTACCTATAAAAAAAATGGAACAATTGACTTCAAGGATTCATGCTGTTAATATGATGCATGAATCCTTGAAGTGGTAATCGTGCAGCTGTGTTGCTGATTGTATTGAAAGGTCAATATCTTTGAACTTGCAAGTGTGTTACTGATGTTGTTAAAGGTCAATTTCTTGTGAAAGATCAATATCTTTTGACCAGCATAATATCTTGAAGTTGCTAGATCTCGTTTCCATTCCGTTGGTAGTTATCTCTTTACATTGCCATGCCTTTAGTTGTTGAGCTCTATAGATGATTGTGCACAAAGAATGTAGTAAGGCTTTCATTAACTAGTTTTCTCAATAGGTGTTGCCTTTCATTTTCTCCAAAGGTATAAATTCAATAAAAAATGTCAATATGCTTCAATTTGTATTTTTAAGCAAACATGAATTGCACTATAGCATGAGAGTTAATTATAATGTATTTTAACAAAACACTAGTGAAAGCAGTTAAACTGGTTCAACAGTATTTTTTATTTTTATATTTGTAAAATATTATTTGTGGCGAGTTTAACTCGCCACAAAAGGGGGGACTCGCCGCAAATGGTCTTCCCCTGCGCATATTCAGCCTATTCTAGCGGCTATTTGCGGCATTTTTAAGACTTTTTGCGGCGAGTGTACTCGCCTCTAAAAGCCTTGCAACATCGACCCCAGACTTGATTCGCAGACGAAGACTTGTCGCTGCTAAGCAGTTATTTGCCGCGAAAATATGGATTTTTGCGGCGAATTCTAGTCGCCACATAAAGCCTTAAATCTTGTAGTGTGCAAACGCAATAGTTTAAAAAATACTACGTCCAGAAATGAAAGTGCCCTGCTCCTGTGAAATTAGCAAAGGTAGAAAAGTAGTCAACCTTCGAACCAAAATCTTAGAAAAGAACTTATAAGGAACTGAGTATAAGCTAATAGGCCGGAGCTTGTTAATATTTTTTGGCTCTTGCACCTTCAGCATAAGCACAATGAAAGAAGATGAATATAATTGGGGAAGAGGATTCCCCAAGAAGAAAAATCGTTCGCTGCTTCAATCAGATCATCCTTTATCACCTCCCAACAACTAATAAAAAAACTTGATTCGTAACCGTTTGGCCCAAGACTACTATGCTTCGGAATAGACATTATGGCTTCCTTCACACTTCCAATTTCGCTGGCTCCTTACAAAGATTGAAATTATCCTCATTCGAAATCACTGTATGCAACAACGATGATACATCTGCATTGACACCAACACGTTCACCTGAAAGAAAATAATGAAAAAAATTTCATAGCACCTTGGTGAACTTGCTCTTAGGAGCTCAGTATCGTGCCATCCAATGGACATAGAAGAAATAAAATTTGTTCCTTCTTTAAAAGCATGGAAAAATTTAGAGTTTGGGTCTCCATCATCCAACCAAGCTTTTTTTTTACAGCTTGAGCCAAACGTAAGTCTTCCCTACGTTCCCAAGCTTCCAATTGTAACTTTGCAACCATATAATCAGCCTCAGCAATTGCAGGAAAATTCTTCTGCAATTGCTTTTCAAGCCCATCCACCCTACCCTCCAACTTTTTAATATGTAAACCCACGCAACCGATAATCTTCAATTTTTTTGATTTAGTTACAAGTTTCCGAAGGCCCACCTCTTGCACATGCTCATGCCAGACTGCTTCCACACAAGCACCAAAAGACTCATGGTCTGTCATGTATTTTGAAAAAGAAAAGGAGACGGGCCATACCGAACAAACTCTCTGTGATGCCGAAAAACCCTTGGACAATGATTCAATGACTTTCTTGGCAGGTACTTATACCAAGCTTTTGAAAAATCACTAGAAAAATAGAAGTTGCACACAATTCTATCTAGACGAGCCTAGCTATAAGAAGTGCCGGAATGACCATTGCGCTATGAAACACAACCTTCAGAAACTTGGATATCCAAAAAATCACAACTATCCAAGCAAGTATTGAACTTATCCATCACCAAAATGGCTCTTGGATGACCCCTAATTTTTTCTCCATCCTCCCTAATAATATTAAAATTCCTTGCGACTGTCCATGGACAATTACCCATGCTGATCCCTTCCATAGAAAGCTACAAACCTCGATGCTCCACTTGGCTACACTTAGCATAAATTAATGTAACCAAGATCTCAGAACCAGCTAATGAGAACCATCCAATAATCATTCGTGCTAGCAGACTCATGACATCAAATAGAGTTTTACTTCCAAAACAACCACAATTTACCGCCCACCTCCACATTTGAGCAAAACAAAGGTAGACTTAAATAACTAGCTAGAGATGAGATACCATCAACATTCACAAATGGCTTCGAACTAGCCACCATGCAAGAATTATAACATCGGGCAAAACCTCTTAATCTTCTCCTAGACTGTCCCAACCCTCACACATTCCAGACTAATATTGTTTTAATCATAAATTAAGTTTGGAGGTATGGGTCAAAACCTATTGGGATTGTCCTAAACTTTGTTTCGATATTTCCTTCATAGTAGTGGAACCAGCATGAACCTCATCATCTAAGTCATATAGCTTGTTACGAGCAAGAGGTTGCAAAGGTCCCTCACTCGCCTTATTCGAGGAGTAATGCAAAATTTTCCTGGGTGACAACTCAGCATGACTCACTTGCACCACGCACACTATTGCAAAAGTTTCGTCCGCTATGTCTAAATTATCCAAGCAGACCTCAATCAACCCTTTCGAGCTCAGCTTATATAGAACACAAAACAAGCTTGATCAAATATTTGAAGAATTGCTGCATCATTACCATAGCAAGATACCTATGTTGCATCTCACACTCCCAACATTATGTCAACATATGCATACACTTTCTCACACATTATATATTGAGCTTCTAGATCAATTCCATGAAGCAAATATACATTCCAATATTCTTAATTACCATTAAAAGTGAAAATTTTAAGTTTCATTGACTTTGAAAAAACTCATTAAATGGTAGCATTTAACTACGATCACAGATGTTAAGAACATAACATTGATGTGAAAATCAAGAACCATTACAATTCACTAAACAATTAGGCAATTCGGTAGAAATAATATATCTCGAAAACCCTAAGATCACCATGAGAGGGAGAGGGAGAGGGAGAGGGAGAGGGAGAGGGAGAGGGAGAAAGAGAGAGAGAGAGAGAGAGTAAAATACATTGATTAGATGGAAATTATTATCTATTAATGTGATTTGTGAATCCCATCACTAGAAAGTAAGAACAAATATAAATTGAACATATTGTTCAAATATAGCTTGTTAAATGGACAAAACTCATTTGTAAGTTACAGTTACACCAATAACAAATGATGAGGATGAAGAGAAAGGCATTTACATGAAATTTCATGGCTAAAAAGTGGTGGAAGATGGCACTGCAAGAAAAACAAGTATCTGTGATAGATTATTTACGGCAAAAATGACTATTTGCTACGAAAAAAGACTCATTTTGATAGAAAATAGTTATTTTGGTAGAAAATAGCTGGTCACGGATAACTAGTTTTCTTCGAGTGTGGTCATCTCAGGTAATAGAGAAAACAAGTCATAGGGATTGGGGATTGTAGTCTAGTATAGAGGAGAGAAATTGTAGTTAAGCCTCTGACTTGAGGCCTCCTTATTAAGAAAATTTGCTTGCATATTAACTATTTGATCTTCGTAGATGATTCTCTTCTATTTTGCAAGACAAATTTCATCGAATGGAGACATCTCCGCCACCTACTGTCCACCTATGAGCAAGCCTCAGGTCAGAGGCTTAATAGAGATAAGACTTCTATTTTCTTCATCTCCAACACCATAGAGGAGACCAAGGGGATTGTTATAGAAATTGCAGGGGTCAACGACACCAATTCATACAAGAAGTACCTAGGTTTGCTAACCTTAATTGTTCATTCTAGGTCCCATTCTTTCAGAGGGATACTTGGCAAGGGGCAGGGCAAGCTTAATAGCTGGAAAACCAAGCTACTGTCACAAGAAGCAAGGAAACACTGCTCAAAATAGTGATCTAGTCCATACCAACCTATAATATGGGACTTCTCAAGCTGCCAAAAAAGCTACTGCAAGATCTAAACAAGTTAGTGAGGTCTTTTTGGTAGGGACAACGAACAAAAGAGAGCAAACTTGACTCGATCCCATGGAGACAAATGAGTAAGTCCAAAAAATTAGGAGGCTTAGGTTAAGACATTTCAAAAATTTCAATGCTGCTCAACTAGCTAAACAATGCTGGAGAATCTTGTCCTTCCCTAAGTCTTTAACAACCAGGGTTTTAAAGAGAAATACTTTAAGCAAGGGTCTTTCCTTAAGGCAAAAATAGGCCATAATTCTTCCTTTATTTGGCAAAGCTTCATGTTTGCAAGATCACTGCTTGAGGAGGGGCTAATATGGTGTGTTGGAGATGGCAACTCAGTGGAGATATGGAATGATAAGTGGTTCTCTCAAAAGTCCACTTTCAAACCACAAAGCTCTATCATGTTCTTACCAGCAGATTCCAAAGTGTCTATATATTTACCAGTCCACTCACCAATGGAAACATCCTATGCTTGAAGCAGACATTATCAAAAGAATTCCCCTCAGCCCCTTCAAGCCACCAGACAAATTGATTTGGAGAAGCACCTCCTTTGGCACTTTCACAATCAAGAGTGCCTACTACTTAAAGTCAGAAATAAATCGCAAGAAATCTGGTCAGGCCTCTGATGCAACCACAGCTGCTGTGCCCTAGGCTAAGGTGTGGAAATTGCAAGTCCTAAATGTTGCCCAGACCTTCACATGGAGGGCTTGTCTCAATGGCCTCCCCTCTAAAGCCATGCTATACCAAAGGAAGATCACAGAAGATGCCTTATGCCCTGTGACACCCCTAACTCCCACGTATAGAAACACGAGAATCGAGACGTCAGAATGCTAACAACACAGGTCACGCACTCCCAATGTCAAGTGCTAAGTGTGTGAACATGTGACATGCATAAATAAAAGCAGCGGATAAATAAAGTCAATATCTAAGTACCATTATTTTTTGAATTATTTTACAAATTAGTTTAACACAAATTATCCAACAGGAGATTTAATGCAATCATCCCAAAGACAAATCATAAAAATACATATTTATAAGAAGGAAAAAAAAAATTTCAAGATAATAAATTATAACACAATACTTCAACAGCTTAGCCGCCTCCTCAAGTTTAGCCTTCTCGACACCTGCATCTAAAGTCTACGACACCAAAAATGGCATCACAAGAAAGTACAACCCAAACAAACCACAAGATATAAAATATATTCATGCAACAACAATACGCATGAATACGACACCATATGCATGAAACTCAAAAAAATCATCTTTTCTCAAATGAAATAATTTTCTACACACATTAAAATCCCATTTTGGCTCAAGATAAACTCTAATAAAAATATTCATCATTTTCCCAGAAAATGATACACGTAAATCCTTTAAAACTACAACCATTTTTCTAGAAAATGATTCACGTAAAACCAATAATCAAAACCTGTCATTTTCCCAGAAAATGACCTCAATATCCATTTTATTAACCGTATGCACCATGATCTCTTCTAGGGATTATCCGCACACTTTAGCTCTCATCATTACACTGTAGGTAACGATCACGCATGTGACTTCGGAATGGGCGATGCCTAGCTAACTGTGTCCAGCACGTACCATGACCAGGCATCCCCTAGCCCCAGCCAGCAGAGGCGACGGAGTCGGCACGAAAGCGTTACCATCCCGTCCGTTCCCGTTGTCGCCCGCTCCTGAGTAACCAGAGGAGCTCCACCGGGATAATGCTCCATTCTGGTTTGGGGTCATGATACACATGCACCCGAAAACCATTAACACATGAAAATCCAGTTTTCATTTCCAACACATGAACATGCGTGCACTATGCAATGCATACCACAACTAACAAAATAACCAACAACCAATAATTTTCAATATCAACCAAACACATAGTTGTAAATGTAAAAATATATTTAAATCTTAAAGTTTATTTGAAAAATACTTACAGCGGGTAAAAACATAAATTTTCGAACAAGCGCCGATCCAAAGCGCTCATAGTGGGCACTTCATACGTTGGACTAGAGTGCTTGGTTTGATACCAAAATTTAGGAAAATACTCATTGAAAGGTGGAGAATCTCATGAAGGTGGTGGTGAGGCGGTGCAACCACCATAAGGTGGCGAATCAGGTTCAAAATGGGTGGAAACGCATTTTCGAGTTTGGGGTTGTACAAAGAAGGTGTGGTCGTGGATGGGGAAACTGAGCTAAAGGAGTGGTCGACTGGGGTGGAGAAACACTTTGGTGGTGGCGGTGAGGTTGGTGGCCGGGCGGCAGTGCGGCAAAGATGGATCCATTTAGAGACCCATTTCGGGTGGAAGAGGAAATGGCGGAACTTGGTGGTTTTGGGCGGTGGGCTAAGTTCGCTGGAGTGAGGGGAGGTTGCTGGTAGGTCGCCGATGTCATGGGTGAGACGGTTGGGGGGGAACCAGGAAGGAAAGAAAGGAAAAAGAAAGAAGAAAAAGAGACAAGAAAAAGAAAAGAAAAAGAAAAAGAAAAAAGAAAAAAGAGAAGGAAAATAAATGAAGTCCAATTCCCATAACTTGGGTCACAAGAGCACTTAAAATCACAGCATAAACATATATATATATATATATATATAAACCTATTCCGAAACACATTTAATTAAAATAAATAAAACACATCAAATAAACTCATAATGAAATAAAGAAATTTAATTCAAATCATTTAAATAATTACCTCACATTAAAATTAATAAGGAAAACAACGTAACTCAATATTTAAATATAAAAATAACATAAAACTAATATTTAACTAACTAATAGTTCAAATAATAATTTAAACAAATAAACCTCAACCAATAATATTATTAAAATAACTTAACACAATCAACAACAAGAATAAAATAATACGTAAAAATACACAAAGTCTGGGATCTCACATGCCCCATCTTCAAGCTACATTCAGAAACCATAGGACATGCTCTTTGGGAATGCTCTTCAATTGAAGATGTCTAGAGTCAAAGCCTCAGGAAGTTCTAGAATCAAGTGCTCAACCCAGGGTCTTCAGTCTACTGGTACCAACTTTGTGTGAGAGCTTTTAGGAGGGCGAAATGAGTGAGTTTACACTCACAACATGGAAGATATGGAAAGAAGAAATTAATTTAACTTTGAAAAATCCTTTCTCCACCCCACTTCTCTCATTCAGCAGGTTAAATCCCTGATGGGAGATTTATGCCTCCTCCAACAGCCAACTAGAAAGCACCATACTGATCCATAGACAATCCCTCAATGAGAAGTACCCCCACAAGGCAAGTTGATGCTTAATTAGGATGCTGCCTTAGCTAAGACCAACTATAAAGTAGGTGCTGGTGTCGTCATTCGAGACTGGGAAGGGAAGGTGAAGAGGGCCACCATGAGAGGGAGAAGCACAACTTGTTCCCAGAACCACTACTAGTCGAAACCTAAGCTGCTCTCCAAGGTGCACTTTTCTGCAAATCTCTGGGTTGGTAGAAGCTTTTGGTGGAAACTGATCACTCCAAGTTGTCAACTTACTCAAGGGAAAAGAAGTCCTCAACACCTATGTGGGAACCCTGATCCAAGACACAAAGGAAACTTCAATCGCTTCACCTTATGGACTATTAAGCATATTGTAAAGGCATGTAATTTAGTCGCCCATGCTTTAAGTTGAGATGCATTTAGTATCAACGATAGTATCTATTATTCTTATGATGCTATCCCTTCATGTATTCGAACTCTAATATAAGTTTATCTTAATATATGAAACTTCCTTTAAAAAAAAGGTGGAGAAAAGGGTCTGGATGAAAGAAGGATCTGATGTAATCTTAAATACTGTCTTGAGAGAGAAATAATGTATAGCTTGACATACTTTTATCAATAATACGAGATTGTAAGCTTAAAAAAAAACTGTAGAATTTGCCGTAAGTGGTACCAATATGACCAAAAGTAGCATAATCTTTTCTCCCACACATGACATGATTATACACGATATATATAGCTTGGAACTGGGGTTTGTTTGGAAATAGATATTATTCCAAAATTTTCATCTCATTTCATATTTTTCCAAATATAATTCAAATATGAATATTTTCAAACTAATGATTCTAACTATAAATGATTACAACTTTTTCAATTTAAGAAAAAAAATTCAAAATTTTTAAATCGCTAAACAAAAATAATATTATAAATTATACTCTAACAATATTATAACTTTATAATATTTTTTTCAACTTTTTCTCTAGTTTTTTCAAAATTTAAAAAATATTCAATTTAAATTATCTCACTACAATTAAAAATATCTTAATCTTATTTAATTATAAAATTCTATTGTCATCACTAGACTCTCCCCAAACGAGCCCGAGAAAGTGATGGAAACACAATCCATTCTCTCATTAATTTCCTTGACACCTAGTCCCTCGCCTTGTCGATCGGCCTTCTCAATGATATTTAATTTATCATCAATATAAAATCTTTATATATATAAAGTGGCTATTTAACGAAAAATCTTGTTTTAACGGAAAATTTTGTTTTTCTGTTAAAGTTAACACTTTCCATATATTTTTATTAAAATAAATACTGCATTTAATAAGAAATATTATTTTAAATACAATCCATTAATTCTATTAATCACGGAAATAATGTTTTTGATATTAAATTTAATTACACCACTTCAATTTTCTATAACGATAAACTTTTCATTTAAAACTTTTTTTTTATGTAAAATAAATATAAAATAATAATAATAGTATAGAATAACATAATAATAGTATAGAATATATAATAATATATATAAATAAACCATTCATAACAATATAACAATACAATCCTCACTTAGATATATTAATTTATACGTTAGAGAGTTTAATTTTATTCATGAAAATTTATTCATATTATATGATTAATAATTTCATTCTTTAAAAATTATTTTATAATTTTAAAAGGAATGTATTATTTATTTATTTTTTGAGATGATAAATATATGAATATACAATTAACTATAATTATATTAAATTGGTAATAATAGATAATAAATATAATTAATATATTATATATGTTTGATATTTAATTGAAATATATATGATCTAATAAATTTACATATTTAAGATTCAAATTTCATGTTATAAATTATAATATAACATTCTTTTATATAAATCATAAACTACATAATTTATTTTAAAAAAATTATATTATTTCTTAAAAATAATCACATAACTAAAAAAATTGTGGATGATTCAAGTTTATGTAGATCTAGAAAAACTTAAAGACTAAAAACATAGGTATTTTAATGTTCTCTCTTTTGAGGCTATGCAAAATGACTCAAATATTAGATTATTATCTTAGAATTATAAAAATATAATATTCTGAACGAATCTTTTATTAAAATTTCAATCAAAATTATCTCAAACAAATTTGATAAAACTATATGTTATGTTTATTTATGAGACTATCTTATTGTTTTTATTAATACTTTTTTTATAATATATGAAAACGTGTAATTATTTATCATCCATTTAATTAAGAATAATCTTCTAATTTTTGTTAGAAATTAAATTTGATAAATGTACTTTACACGTTACTTTTATTTAGTGTATATATAATGTGTCTATTCTATTCTTAGGATTTCCTTCAATAATGTTCAATCTTGGACTTGGAGCTCCATAATTTTATGCGTACCAGCACATGTTAATTATCAAGTTTATTGTTTTTCTGGATATACAATTATTTGGATTACTTTAACCATTTCGTCACCTTCCAAGCATGAGTATGAAAACGTCACATGAAGCTCAGTCCAACCCTCCAACTAATTGTATTAATTACTGATACGTCTTTCTCCAAGCACAACAAGATTCTTTCATAATAATAATAATAATAATAATAATAAAATCATTTTGATCTTTCGAGTCCAATTCTCAAGTACTTGTGGTGTCCCATTTAATTAATTTCTACAAATGCCCATCGTCCTTTTTTTTTCTTTGAGGACCAGAATGGTGCCTCGATCTATTTTGATTTTGACTGATATTATGTGTCTTTTTTAATTTAATTGTTAAGAAATAGATTATTAATTAATTTATAATTTTTTAAAAATATTTAAATATATTAAAAAAAAATACTTTAACCACATAGGAATTACATTAAAGAAATTTATAAAATGACATAACTTGATACGGTACGTCAGATTGTAAAATTATTTTTAATATAAAATAGATCTAATGCATCATATCATGAAGATATATTAATTTGTACGTCTATTTTTATATAATCTATTTATATTTATAGTAATTATTATTAAATAAATATTTTAAAAAATACATTTACACAATCGATAAGGTTACAATTCTACATATCAAGTATCGTTTTTCATTTCGAGAGTCGGTCTCACGGTTAAACATATATAAAATAAATAATAGAATTTAATTATTTTTATTTGGTTAAATTTTTGTGATAAGTGATAATTTTATATGGTACTAAAATAGACTTAGATCCTGTTTGGATGGTTAAAATATTTTATTTTATTTCATCTCATCATTACAATTTTCTCAAATTTTCATACCAAATATAATAAATAATTCAACTTTTTAAATATCAAAACAATACTAATATTAAAAAATAATAATTTAATAATAATTTATTCAGTTTTCAACTTTTATCTAAAACCATTTAATCTTATCTCACTATTCAAACCGCATCTTAATCAATTCAAATTTTGACGTTATACTAATTTATTCCATTAGGACCTATTTGGATATAGAGGTGAAATAAAGTTATCTTATCTCATATCATCTCAATTTAACTAATAATCTCACTAGTATTAACAAACCATCTCAATTTATCTCAATTAATTTCACTATCTAAACAGACAGTAAATATTCTTTGTGCTGGACTTGCCTATTAAGAAGGAGGTCTCACTCACATGTAAGGGTGAGTGTTGAGACTATATAAAATAAATAACAAAATCTAGAATATTTTTCCATTAATTTAACTTTTTCAATATATAAATAGCAATTTTATATCGTCTTGTAAAAAGCAAGAAATAAAAAAAGCAAGCTCACGAAGATCCATTTTCACTCATATTGTCAGAGTATATTTTTAAATAACAAAATATATTTGTCAACTCACAGAAAATTGTTGAATTTTGGCTTTATTTTTTGCTGAAAATGTATTTTTTGAGGTTTAGCTTGCTTGTTGCTTGACCTTGGCTCAAGCAACCTTAGCTCGACACTTCGCTTAATAATCTGATTGAGTGAAGGTTTAGACAAAGTATTTGCTCGCACTATAAGAAAATTACTTATTTGCGATCAATTATTTCTAACGAAATGACTATTTTTAGTTAAAATGAATATGTTTTCTCACAAATAGTCATTTTCGTTGCAAGTAATTGGTTATAAATATTCGTTTTTCTTGTAATGCCAACACCCGCTCGACAATCAGTTTGAGTAGGAGCCAAACTGTGAGTTCACTTGAACCTGCTCCATAGTCTACTTGTTCGGGACGCTATCCCAAATGTTCACTCGAGCTTCGCTTAGCTTCTACCCAAGCAAATGTTCTATTTTCTTAGGTTACACACCATTTCATTAAAAAGACATGCTTTTCCATGTATTTTTGGAGTAGTCACTAGCCAAACTTTATAGAGAGAGATAATCATTGTGTAAAGAATTTTGAGAGTTCATTGAGTGTATTGAGCTTCAAGATTAAATATTTTTGTGATTGATCTTTTGTACTCCATTTTTGTTCAAAGTAATTTCGTTGAGACTGACTCCATTAGTGGACGTAGGCTTAGATTGAACCACCGAACCACTTAAATCTTATTGTTGTTTTGTGTGATTGTTGTTATTTATTTTGTTTGCTTCCATTGTGTTATACTTTAAATTTAACATTTGATAACCGGTCTATCCCAACAAACTAGTATTAGAGGTAGGTTTGTCTACATATTTGGGTGAAATGGTCAACACAACTTGCTATTAAGTGAACCTTCTCCTTTTACAATTTATTTTTCAATTGTTTCCATAGGAAATGAGAGTAGAGTTATAGCAAGAAGGTGGATTTCCTGGAAAAACTTCACAATAAAGTACATGTGGTACTCTAGATCATGTTATTTAAATTAAGCATGATTTTGATTTTAACATTGGCGCACAGAGAGAACAGATTACTGTTTCATCTGGTAGATGAGGGGGGCAGTTTGGCCACCTTTGGGATATGGCGCTCATGCAGACTTTGTACTACTTTTATTTTCACAGAGAATATTTGCTGGTAGTCTTCGTGTGTAGTAAGAGGCTACTATTCAAGTAAATAGTCTATATAGTGGTACGTTGTGTTTTGTGCGAAGTGTTTGATTCTTCATTACGACAAGCTTGTGAGTTGGTCAAGTTGTCTATGACATTAAAGACTTTCTGTGGAAATCGAGTTCTTCAAGGGTAGATGTAGTGTTAGATATTTGTGATTCCCTTTAAAGATTTGTTGGAGGGGATTGGATCTTTGGTTAATGGATTTTGTTGAGGCTTGACGGAATTTAGGCCAAGGTAGAGATTTGTTGAGTTTTGACTTGATTTCCTGTTGAAAATATGTTTTTTGAGGCTTGGCTTGACTGCTGCTTGACCCTGGCTTAATCTTGGCTCAACTGTGGCATGAACCTGGTTCGAGCAACCCTAGCTCGACACTTTGCTCAACAAATCGCTCGAGTGAAAGTTTAGACAGATAATTCGCTTGACACCCGCTTTACAGTTAGCTCAAGCGAGAGGCTAATCTATGAGTTAGCTTGACAATCGCTTGAGCATCCGCTTGAGTGGGACGCTAACCCTAATGTTCCCTCATGCTCTGCTTAACTTTTGCTTGAGCAAATGTTTTATTTTTTAGGGTTACATGCCGTTTCATTATAAATACATGGTTTTCCATTTATTTATGGAGTAGTCTGCATCCAAACTTTGTAGAGAGGGAACCCTTTTGTCAAGAATCTTGAGAGTTCATTAGGTATATTGGGGTTTTGGGATTAAAGATTTTTATGATTGATCTCTTGTACTCCACATTTGTTCATAGTGAATTTCTTAAGACCGACCCCCTAGTAGACGTAAACTCACATTGAGCTGAACTACTTAAATTTTAGTGTTGTTTTGTGTAATTGTCGTTATTTCTTTTGTTTGCTTCCGCTATATTATACTTCAAATCTAGCCTTTGATAATCAGTTTATCCTAAAAAAAACTAACATAGATGGATCAATACTCAATTTTATCAAAGATCACAAACTAAAATGACCATAATTATCTTTATTTAAATGACATGAGAGACAAGGGCATGCATAAAACCATCTTAATTTATTTAGATTCTAAGACTACTTCGTACTTCATTAATCCAATGTGTTATAGCTAGAAAGGATGTTTGTTCCTATTATATAACATGCATGAGATTTTAATTCATGTACTAGATTGAGCATGAGAGAGAGGTTGAAGTAGCAAGGACTTTATTTTGCTTTGCTTGTCTGCATCTTGAACACCAAACCCATCTCCTTGGTGATAAAGGCTCTCCACCACGCGTGCAATATTCACAAATGTTTGCATGAGCAGCATAGGTAGCTTCTGCATTAAGCATTCCTCATTTAGTTTCCTCCAGCTTTCGTTTATCATGCCTTTGATATGTTTCCGAGCCATTTCTTCAGATTCATTCTTCTCTCTCATGTAACATATAATTGATGATGGAGCATCTCCTCTTTCAACTTCGGCCTGGTTTAAATTAGTTGTGTATTGCACATATAGCAAAATCTCAATTAATTTACAATAATTATCGCACTCTTAAGAATATAATACAAATAATTAATTAAATCTACAATCTTCAGTTCCTATCAGTTTAGACTTTTAGAAGAAATGATGATTACACAAGGTATTTAAGCAGATCAAGTCATGAGTTCAAACCATGATTCTATACTTTATCCCATTTAATTAAATGTTTCCCTTATTGAGCCCGCTCATTGAGGCCTAAAAGTGAGGGAGATTATTGTTAAGAATATTATACAAATAATTGAAACTACATCTTCTAGTTCCCATTAGCTTAAGTCTTTGGAAAAAAAGTTGTGATTTCACATGACAACAAACAAATACTCAATCATGTTTAGAGGTTTTCATTTTTATTCTAGATTTAATGACATATGAGTTGTTACCGATGAAGTTCCAAGATCATTGCAAAGTCGAACTATGACGGATATATTATACAGGAGATCTTTGCTTTTCTTCATGAAATTCTCGTATTCCTCATCCTTCATGACCTTTTGCTCTAGACAGAAAAATGCATGGGCAAACAGCACAGAAGCAGATGATGAAATCCATGCATTGCTTAGATATTCCGGTAGGGATGGAGTGTAGCCCGTGTTGTACCACTTTGCTTCCACATATAATGCGTTACAAAAATCTGTCCACTATTAAACAAAAAAAGAAATTACTTCATAGGATAATCTTTAGATATATTTGGAACATAAACTCACCTCAGTCATTTCAAATAAATTATTCACGAGATCTATTACTTTTTAAACTTTTTATAAAAAAAATTAAATTCATCTCAACACGATATAGTTCATACATTTACAATGGAACCTACAAAATTACTACTCACAGATCAATTCAGATCATCTGAGATCATTTAATCAGATCCTAATGCAGCCTTAATATATTCTTGATCGTGATAGGAGACTAATGGATGTGTACATACCACATTCTTTACATGTACTACTGGTAATAACTGGTCCCAACCCTTCTCTCTTTGGACTTGATTGACGAAATCATTTGTCGTATTGTAGAGTGCTAGGAAACAAATCTGCATGCACTCCGGAAGCAGTTTAGTTTCACTGACATCCCACCTGAATTTGTTTAAAATGTTGATTAGAATTCCATACGTTCTAGGAATTAAGAAAACCTCAAGGGTTGTATTAATAATTTAATATATATGTTGGAGAACACTAACATATTTACGGCATTGGTGAAGACCTCGAGTTCATCCAATGTGCCATAAACGTCATAGACATCATCAATTATCAATATAAAATTAATGGCTTTTGTTAGCCATTTTCTGAAACAGCTGTGCCGAGGTTCGTACGCAAGGCCCACCGAGCAAACAAAAGTTTCGACTAGTCTATCTCTTGCAAAATTCAAGTTTTCTCTGGCACCCAAATTCCTCCACCACCTAAAAATGTACACAAAAAAATACATAAAAATATATTCTTAATTTCGTCTTTATGGTACAATGTATCAAATATGAGGACTTCACATTAGTTATTCATGTCGAGTAATTTCATTTAGGCCTCGTTTGAAAATGCATTTCATGATTTTATCTCATATCATCTTATTTTGTTTTTCAAACATCACTAAAAATTAAGCACTTTTTTAATTTTAAATATTCAACTATTTCTTCTAATTATTATTACACAAAAAAATTTCAATTTTTCAAGTTGTAAAATAACAACAATATTAAAAAAATTATATTGTAACAAAATTTTAACTTTATAACATTTTTGTTCAAATTTTCATTACATCTCAACATTTAAAGGAGGCCTTAGTTACCTGGATAGTTCCCTTAGGTCTTTTTGGAGCGTGGCTTGAACAATGTTAAAATTAAGTTTAGCAAGTTCAAGCAAAGTAGCGTTCGTGTCCCTCATGTGGTTTTCTTTGACACTGATCTGCCACTTGACGTCAAACCATTGTACCCTCCTTTGTGAGGGAATCTCCAAAGCATGGATTACCTGCTTCGCAAGGGAACCCGCGTCTAAACTGAGAATGGTTTCTTCCAGAGTAGTGGTTGAGAATTCATTAGCCGCTTCAAGAATGTTTTCACCTTCTAAGGCAAGATGTGATGCCTCCAAGAGCTGCAGTATTCCTTTGATATTTTCCTGTTTGCTTTTCATTATGAATGCTCCCGTCTTTTCATCCATGAAGTTGCAAAACATATCTGATAGGGTTTCACAAATATAATTCATTGAAGTTAGATCATATGATCAGGATTTGGAAATAACAATATCTTAATTAACAGTACTACGTAGTACTCTGATTAAATATACCTTGTGAAACATCATAGCCATGCTGTCGGAGAAGCTTAAAGCACAGAGCAGTAACGTAGAGATCATCATCCTGATCTCCAATAGTAAGGTTCCCATTTTTCTGCTTCGTGGATCTTGCTATGGTTGCTAGAGCCTCCTTGATTTCAACTTCAAAATGGACGGCTAAACCCAACTTTTCCAAGCTGTCAATCAGCTCCAACTTAGCCAGGGAGTCAAGTGCTACAGATTTTCCAAACATAATTGATCTTACATCTTCTATCAAATTCTCTGCACGTTTTTTAAATTCCTGTTCCTGCAAAAACAAAAACAAAAACATCCCAACATAATCCCAATATAGGTGGAACTTTCTAATATAGTTAATGAATATATATAATGCATGTGGGTGGTTGGGAATTATTAGGATTCTAACTTCGTAAATGCTGCTAAGAGATTCCAAGAAGTCGAGTTTCCATATATTTGGCTCGTAATTGGCAGACCGTCTTTGCAGCGGTTTCCTACAGTCCATAATGATGGCGAACTACGAAGGGAATTAAAAGTCTGGCTAGCTAGCTATCTAGCTAAAGCTTAGTGCAGAAACTAGCGAAGTTTAAGATAGCAACGCTGAGCTATATAGCTGGTGATGTTGGATGTGAAGAAATTTGCAGCTCTTAGAGCTTTATATAAGGCAAAGGAAGTCCCACAAGCAATTACAACGACTAACGACTTGAATGAATTAAATATCTTATATATTGGGGGTGCTGGGATTTATCTATATTCTACACTCACTACAAGATTTAAGCCCTTCAGCGGCGCTGGATTTAGACGCAGATAAGCCCAAAAACGCCAATGATTTGTTTTAGCTGCTTTGGAATAGGCGCCGGTTGAGCGCCGGCATAATTAATCCGCTAGAAACATTCACCTGCGAAAAAACATTAGCGCCGTGTTTATTTGACTTTTACCCAACGAATTAAAGGCGTAGCCTTTATGAAAAAAGGCGTCGTTATTACGCATCCCACTTGCTGGTTTAACCTATGAACACCGTTATATGTACTGGCGCTGGAGCACCGACGTACGCACTCGTTAAAACGCCGCTTGAAGTTTTTTCCCAGGATTATTTGTGCTTTTGCTGCGTTTGGTACATTGCCATTTTTTTTTTATACACTTAATTGCCGCTAATTTCTGTTTCAATTCATGATATAATTTTTTGCGGCACTACAATTAACGCATGGGTTTCATTGTGTAGACCTTGCCCACGTATTAATTGAAGAAACTCCTGTTCAATAATATATATTTGTATTAATTAAAAACCATAACTAATATTAAAATTGTTCAACCAATTCATTAAAAGTTTGATTAATAATGTTATATAGTTAAAAAAAAATCCATCTATTAAATTAAACTGCTGTGAAATTGAAAATACTATTTTCTCATTTAATTGGACTCCAAACTAAGAATTTATACCATTAATGCCAATAAGATTAGCTTTCTAACTATACAATGTTTGCGCTAATCTTCACTTAATTCCTGTTGTACCAATAACAATTTAACATATATGTTCAGCACAAATCCAACAACCTATCCAGGGATCAAATGCAATTGTTGGGGTGTTTTACACATTAACAGAAAAAGCATCCATTGGGTTAACATTGAAAGAATCCATTTATCACAAACATATAGCAGCTTAACACAAATGCAACTCTTACACAGACAACCAAAATGTGCTGAGATCTCCAACATCACTTCAACCAAGAGCTGAGCCAGCTTTCAGCAATCTATCCTTGTGCCACCAAACATGATGCTGAATCACTTCATGAAACAGGTTCCATAAAAAAAATCCCATCCATATATTCCCTTTGATATTTCTACCACCTATATAGAAAACAAGTTCCATAAAAAATATGCTACATTTTCATGCCTAATATATAAACCAATTGTTTAAGGCATCTGTGTACACATGCAAAAAGCAATTCACTACATTTGTTATTGAGAAATTTATTAGGGGAGGAGGCTAAGGGGGATGGGAATGGGAATGGCGGGGGGTATTGAAACTTAAATTATTCATGTGTAAGAATAGTATGTCATGTGTTAGAAGCGGTACTAATATCTAAGACATTGTCTTCAAACACCTAAAACAACAACCTAGTCCACTGTAAACCACCACAAATTGGAGCAATAGAAATAATTGGAGCACTAATATCTAAGACATTATCCAGAAACCAAAATAACTAAAAACCACCACAAACTGGAGCACTAGAAATAATTGGAGAGATTATGTGGCAGAGGAATGTTCAAAGCAAAGTTATAAAATGATCCTTTACTTATAAAAAAAAAAAGAAGAGGAATGTTCAAAGCAAGAGTCCAAAATATGGAGTTTGCTCTAGCGCACCAAGATAATTCTACAACATCAATCTATAAAGATTAAAACACAATTCACAACAAATCAAGGACATGATTCATGTTATGACAAAAGATCATAAGAGTATTTTGATAAAAAGGAACATACCAAAGGAAATCTTCAAAGGACACCTCACTGAAAAAAGAAGCAAACAGACTTGTATATGTTTTAGCAATAGCAAAAGCAATCACTGGAAAAAGAAAGTGAATAAAAATAGTTAAGAATGAACAAAAATAACTCCACTTCAATTAAAACTTAAGAATTTTACTTACCTTCTTACACATGAGATGTTAAACATCTTACCTGAGGTGTTTTGCAATGTCCTTCTCATTGCATAACAGGAACTCATTACCACTATAAATAAAAACAAAAAACAAAAAACAAAAGAGAGAGGAAATTAATATCTCACAAAAGAAAATTCCAACCTTTACATCTGTAGGAACTCATTAGAAAATGATAAAGCCACATTAATTGATGGGGCAGTACCTTATGGATAGATCATGCCAATTATTGTTGTTATTCAGAACAATAGCCCTGTAATTATTAGTGTAAAAAAATAGGCATTAAAAAATTTAAGTTTCATATCTCCATGACTAGTTATCCTAACCCATGTCTCTATATACTTGCAAGCAACCATGCATTGCTCTATACTACAAGACAGTTACAAATGAACACGTGAAAGTTGCAATAGAACAACCAGAGAAGGGATCTTGTTATGAGTATAACAAAATCCGATATGATTAATAACATACCATCAAACAGAACCCTTCACTCCCTAAGAAGAGAGCAGCAACAGAGTAGCAAAATATGCTAGACAAAGCACAATTTAATCTCACATATACCAATTTAAGCAACATACTGGAAGTGTAAACCTTTCAAGACAGTAAAGTAGAATGCACATTCCATGAGCAAAATTTAGACTACTACAAGAATCTTCCCAACCATAATGCACAAAGAGATGGGAAAAATTCTAACTACTAGAATACTCTTCTAGTCTTCCCAATCACGTTGGACTACAAAATCCCAACAATATCACAGCACATCAAAGTTCCACCCAAAAAGTAAATGAAAAATGAAAACAAAACAAAAGAAAGCATGCATGTATATAAATACCAAAAACTTTGTTATAGTCGCGTAATTTAAAAAAGTCCGAAAAATAATTAAACAGAAATAAATGGAAAAACAAAATAAATTACCTCTCGGCAATGTAGTGGAGAAGACACATTTACGACCCCTAACCCAATCACACACATACACAAGAAGACAGATTCCAGTATTCATCCAAAAGACTCGAAAACAAACGAATAAATAGACTAGGGATTGGGAGAAAACAAACGAACAACCACAAGATCAAAATGTTAGGGTTTCAAACGTGTCTTTTTGCTTCATTTCCATTCCATTGTTCCTAACACAAAACTAGAGAACAAACAAACCCAAGAGAGACGGAACGAGAAGACGAATGAGAGAGAGAGAGAGAGAGACACACACACACACACACTTACTTGCTAGGAGAGGAGTGACGACGCGGTAACAGCACGGGGGGAGAGAACTATCAGCCAAGGATTAGGGATTGGGGAGAGATAGATAGATAGAGAGAGAGAGAGAGAGAGAGAGAGAGAGAGAGAGTTAATTAGGATTGGGAATTTGGGAGAGAAGTATCGGGCCTGGGGAGGGGGGGTTATCGCATGATTGGTGTTTGAAAAAGAGCTAAAGTACTTTAACGACGCATGTAGCACCGTAATAAACAAAAAGGGTGCCGCAGTAGCGTTCAAACCCCGAGACGACTCCATTAGCGTTAATTCCATATGAAAGTGCCACTATAACATTGGGTTAAGTGGCGGTTTTTATTGCAACAGTTAAAAAAATGCCGCTATAAGGACTTATTCTTGTAGTGACTACCATTTAACTTTCATTCTATAAAATAAGATATGTCATATTTATCATCGTTAAATCATTTATTGAATATTTATATATATATTTGATATAGGAGATGGGAGATTTAAACTTGATTCTTCCATTGGAAATTAATCTTTATGCTAATTTTTTATTATCTAATAGTGAAGAATATATATACTACATCTTATTTAATAAAATAAAAATAAGATGAAAATGTTCCGTATAACATTACGGCTCATATATAATGTGTCTAATCTATTTTTAGGATTTAATTCAATATTACACGTTAATCAAGTACTATCCTATTTTGTTCTAGCACATGTTAATCAAATATGTTATTTTCCTCGTGGTTCGATTTGGATTACTCTACCCGGCCATCGTCATCTTCCAAGCATGGAGTATGGAAACTTTACATCAAGCTCTTAGCTCAAACCCTCCAACTAATTACATTAATTACTTAAGGCTCTCCCTCCATTTCCACTAAATTAAAGATATAAAAATTTAAGGACGTTGCTACATAGTCATATCCCGACTTTGAATTGGGATCCAAAGTGAGACATTTAGCATTTTCTTAAATTTAAACAAGTCATATTTACAATTGAGAAATGCATAATCATTATATAATCTTTTAAAACAAAAAAAAATATGATATTTATATACAAAATTTCGAGAAATTATATTAGTAATATAGAGTGCGGAAGCACGTGCACTTTTTTTGTTTTGTTTTTGGTAACCAACATAAACATAACATTTATATAATCGAGTTACAGAAGGCTATCAAGCCAAATAACTTGAGAGATAAAGTCCAGAAACCAATCCCACTACATTTGAATAAACTCCACTTCTCATGCATGTCTAACTAAATAATGCACAACCCTATTTCCTAAACGATTTATATGAGACACTTTAATTACTGTAAAAGAGGCTAACAACACTTTAATCTTTTGAGTAATAGATCCCCATAGAGAACATGCAATAGAATCATAATTCAAATCCTTAACCACCATAAGACAATCAGTTTCCACCAATAAGTGCGATATCCCTTTATGAGAAATCAACTGCAAACCACGAGGGATAGCAAGAAACTCAATAACTTTCGATTGTTCTACTTCCCATTCACCTTTAGTAGCTGCCATAATGACTTGTCCTTGGTGGTCCCTTAAAATGACGCCAATACTAGCTTTATGTAAATATTGAAATGTTGCCCCATCTACATTAAGTTTGCGAAAACCCAATGGAGGTGGCTGCTAGCCACATCAATTTCTTATAGCCGATACAGTTTGAACTTTTATTGCTGTGTACAACATTTGCATTGATACAACATTCTCGACAACTAAACTGACATCCAAAATCTCATCTTCATACAGCTTTTTATTCATTCTAAACCATAAACTCGAAGTAATTGTGAAGAACAATTCCAAGTCTTCTCTACCACCCAGATTTTGTACCTTTTTAGCAACTTCAAACACAATCTGATTTAAGTTTAACAACTTAAGGTTGGGAAAATAAACATTCCACACTCCTTGAATTGTAGGACAAGTCAGCAACACATGAGTTAAACTTTCATTACTAGCATCACAGAAACCACAACCCTCGGTAACGGCCACTCTTTTCTTTTGCAAATTCACCCTTGTGGGAAGGCAGTCTAAACATGCACACCATGCAAAGACTCGTATTCTATATGAACATTCAGATCCCATAAAGCCATCCACAGTCGAGAATGATCTTGATTTGCTGAAGATTCACCTTTATCTTGGTACTTTTGACACTGCAAACCTTTATAAGCTGACTTAACAGTAAAGAGACCAATACGATCCTCTTCCCAAATAATCTTATCAACTTGCTTGCCAGCACACACATGAATCTTCAATATTTTCTCTACTACATTTGGATTGAAGAGAGTTCGAACTTTATCCACATCCCACCATGATATCATCTTGTATCTCTACATAGGAGCTAATCTACTGTCCAGTCTTGGGTATCAATCTGGCTATCCCTTAAAGAACTTTAATTATATTAGCATTTGTCCCAGGGATCCAATTATCATGCATTATTTTCACCCTTGAACCATCCCCTATTCTCTAACGACAACCTTTCAAAAGTAAAGACTTTACTTCCTAAATCCCACGCCATGTATAAGAAGGATTACTCCTTAGCCTTGACTTAAAAAAAACTAGAATTTGAGAAATATTTAGCCTTAAAAATATGATAAACAAGAGAACCTTCCTCATTTAGAATGCTCTACCCCAGCTTCATCAACATGGATAAATTAAAGCCTCTCAAAACCTTAAACCTCATTCCACCATTAGCTTTTGGTTCACACAATTTAGCACATTTGACCCAATGAATTTTATTTTTAGCTTTACGTTGTCCCCACCAAAAATCGGCCATCATCGCCTCTAATTCCACACAAAAAACACTAGGGAGAAGGAAACATGACATAGAATATGTTGGTATGGCCATAGCTACTGCTTTAATCAACACCTCCCTCCCACCTTGTGATAATAATTTCTCCTTCCAATTTTGTAATTTCTTTCAAATCTGATGTTTCATATCTGAAAAAGCCCGTTTCTTTGATCTTCCATTGAAGGAAGGTCTAAATATTTCTTGTAATTCATTTCCTCTTGAACATTCCACAAACCTAGTATCTATTGCTGAACTTGATGGTTCACATTAGTATTGAAAACCATCATCGTCTTTTCCAAACGTATCTTTTGACTTGAAGCCAACTCATACGTCTTAAGAAGAGATTGTAAATGAACATTTTCCTGCATAGTGGCCTTTCAAAAAACTAGGTAATCATCTAAAAAAAATGTTATAAATTATAGGAGCATTCCGGCAAATCTTAATCCCATTAATTCTCTTTTCTATACCAGCCTACCTTAATAATGCAATTAACCCCTCCGTATACAAAAGACAGAAGTAAGGGAATAGTGGATTCTCTTGCCTCAAACCTCTTGATGGAACAACTTGCCCTTTCGAGATTCCATTAATAAGAATAGAATAAGAGACCGTCCGCACACAAACCATAATAAGATCGATGAACTTATCAGCAAATCCCATATTCCTCATAACTTTTTCCAGAAAATTCCATTCGACTCTATCATAGGCCTTACTCATATCTAATTTAATAGATATAAACTCATTTCTACCAATCCTCCTATGTTTCAAAAAATGCATAATCTCATACGCAATCAACACATTATTAGATATTAAGCGATCGAGGACAAAAGTGGATTGAGAATGGGAAGTAATATAACTAAGCCGTTTCCTCATCCGATTAGCAATAGTCTTTGAAATCAATTTAAACATAACATTGCAAAGGCTTACTGGTTGAAAATTAGAAACTTTTGAAGGGCAGGATTTCTTAGGAATCAACGTAATAAAAGTGTGGTTCAGACTCTGAAGGAACTCACTAGAATTTAAAGCTAATAAGACAACTGCTTTCATTTTAGCTCCAACAGTTGACCAATAAATATGAAATCTTAATAAAAGAAAATAATATTTTAATAATGTACTCTATTTTTAATAGCGTGTGAACATTATAACAAAAAAGAGATATTGGAATGATTTTGGTTTGGAACGAAATTGAAATCGTCTCTAAAAATAAGATTTAGGGATGAATTTCATTAATCGTGCCTAAAAAATGATGGAACGTGTTTGAATGGCAAAATTAAGGAAGAAAAAGTTTGTCCCTAATAGTTAACACGTTCGAATGCCAAGTCACTTTGTTCAAACAACTAAGAAAAAATCAGTCGAATGGAAATTATATCTGGTTGAACGAAAATTTGGTGCATTATGTGAAAAAATTTTGCGGGATAATGTCATACCATTTGAATGTCAAGCTAAAACATTCGAACATTCATGTTATAGCCGTTCAACGCTATGTTATTTATGATTGAATGAAAAATTGGTGGGGTAAGTGACAGAATATTGGCAGGACATTACCTACCATTCAAACGTACGATTACATCGTTTGAGGGTACGTATGAACGTTGTTTCTATTAGGCCTGTTCATCCGAGTCGGATTATATCCGGTTCGGTTTGAAATTTTAATATATTTCTTAATATTTTAATTTTTTTTCTAAAAAGATTGAAGAAAATTTTAAATCTGAGAATTCGGAACCTGGATGAACACCCATAATTTCTATTGTTTGAACAGAAATTGGAGGAATGCCTTTTTTTATACATATTTTGAAATGGTTTTTTTATTATTTATTTTATAATTTAAATTATTTTTTGTAACATCTCGATCCAGGTGTGTTTTAGAGGTTACATGAGAATATTTTGATCTTTTAATTTTTAATAATATTTTAGAATTCTTTTATGTTATTATTAATATTATCATTTTTTTGATTGAATTATATGGAAATAATAAATAGTCTGTATTTTATTTATGGGTTTTATTATTATTATTATTTATAAAATCTATTTTGAGATAGTATTTTTCTTTAAATAGAATTCAAGCAAAGTCGATCGATCTATTAGACAAATTAGACTATTGTATAAGGCCCCACAATAGAAAAGGCCTAAAAATATTAAAAATTTTATTATTAATTTAAAACAAAACTAAACTAGACTAAATTATCTTGAAAATTGAAATAAAATTAACACTCAACTCTGTATTAAAATAAAAGACATTAACAACGTTTTAAATAACTGATAATCTCTACAATTTTACTTGAGAACACCAAAAGTCAAACTCATAATAAATTAAAAGAAAGTTGCAATATTCCATTTTGGAAGAGGAACTCTCTTTTTATACCTGAAATAGGAAAATTTACTAATTTTAGTTCGTCTCTCTTTTGTACTCTAACTCCAATGTCTATCTCGAACTCTCTTATATGCATCTTTGATCTTGCTCATATTTGCCTCTCCCATTCACACTTGCAAACATTGAGGCTTGAGCGGCAATGGCGTCTCTGTAATGATCTATCGAGTGTTGTGCCGTGTGCGTCAATAAAAGTGTGGTTTTTCTAAACTGAAAGTTGAAAATATTTTTTTTATGTATATTCTGTTGACTATTACTGCGAGTAAAATTTTGCAATTGTGGTGATAAAGCAGCCACATATTCACACACTGCACACGTTTATACGTAATAGTACGCGACATCACTTGTTTTTCTTATTTTTGTCTTCTTCAACACTTCAGTCCAAATGGTTTAACTTTACTTTTTTTTTTTTTTTTAGCGGTTAACTTTACAATTGATTCATTGAATTCAGTATTGTCTTTTTTTCAAAAATTTACTTTCAATTTCTCTAATGTTAATGTATTTCTTTGATTTTGATTATTGATATTAATATATTTTATTTTATTATATAGATTGATAGTTTTATGTAAAATAGAGCTCATTTATTATATTAAAATGAAATTCATTTACTAAATTAGGTTCAATTATTTTATAAAATATTTATTTAATTTATTCTAAAATATTTATAGAAAGGGATAAAATTAGTGTGACCAACCCAACTAAATATTTATTATACTTGCCAAGTATTTATGGTACTAGGGGATAAGAAGGGAGGTGATGGGACTAAAAAGAAGGTTAGTAGGAATTAGGTTTGTAGGGTTTAAAGAGGTGCAATAATTAATGGGGGGAGTAAGTGAAAAGCAAGGCGGTGAAGGAAAAGAAGAATTCGACCGGCACACGCAAGGGAAATATCCGACCGTACTGACCGAAACTTGGCTATAAAAGGACTCGAACAGATGAAAGAATGAGGCCTGGACTCTCTCCCTCTGGAATAATTTGGGTAGCTTCTACTTCTCCAACATCATCTTCTTTAGCCTTCCCCGAGAGTTTTGACTGGCGAATTTATTTGTATATTTTTCCTATACAGAGTGAGCTATGAGAGATTGTAAAAACCTCAATTATAGTGGATTCTCATTCTCAAATATCTGTGGACGTAGGCACTTGCTGAACCACGTAAAATTGTGTATCCATCTCTATTTATTTCATCTGCTATTTAAGCATGTACCATCACGCCAGAACCTCATTGGGAGCCCCAAACGGCCCCGATTAAAACTCAATTCGCACAAGTGGGTTGGAAATGATTCTTTCTCTCACCTCAACCTGTTGGCCGATTTTTATGGCCTCAATATTGGTGCCGTCTGTGGGATATTTGAAGTCGGATGTAGGAGAAAGTTGATTTTTCAGCCCTCTAAATAAAAGTTTCTGGCCGACTTAGCAAAAGTTTTCCCTCCAGATAAGTGTGCTCAACCATCTTATTCTTATTTTTATTTGTTATTTTTATCACTGAGCTCTTATCTCGAAACACCTATTTGTTTATTTTCCTGACCGTCACAAACACATGCACTAAACACGAGATGGCCTTGAACACACTTGGAAATATGGCGTACTGTGCACTTAAGTATACAGGAATGCAGATGCGTACTATGCATGCATAGTGGGGCATGCACAGTATGTCATGCATGTACAGTGGTCGTGGGCATGACTAGCCTGCCAAAAGTCCCCACACGGACCGCTGGCGGCTTCTGTCATTGCTGGAGTTTGGGTGGGCCACCATTCCCATTGGTGTAGCCCCGCCGGATTCTCTCTCGAGTTTGCACCAACTCGGGATCATGCCCAGCCAACTAATTGTGTAGGAGGGTCGCCTGCCGCCACCATGGAATCCGCCGGCGTCTTCTGTCACCAGTTGGGTATTCGCCGACTGGTGACCCCGCCGGAGGCATTCTCACCGCACCTCTGCCTTCCAAACGGCAAGGTACTCACAGCCTAGCCCCTTTGTTGCACGAAAGGGGCACTCACAGCCACCAGGGAGTCGGCGGCGGCGTCTATCCTGGACGGAAGGTCGTTAGCGATCCTTGTGTCCTCAGTGGCTTAACATCGCACCCCAGGCGCTATAAACTGGGTCAGGATTGGACCCGGCAGGTATCTCGGACAGCTGGCCATGCCAACAGCCACCAAACGTCCCACCGGCAACCTCTGTCTTCAACCGGGGGGCCCCCCTTGATAGAAGGTGGGAACCGATCTTGGCAACCTCATTCGGCTTGGAGGTTTCCCAGTGCACCATCACGTGGCTCGGATACTCCTGAACTCCACTGTGCTCGAGATCCACCTCTCGGACTCTTTCAGCTCGAGATCCACCTCCCGGACTTCCTTGGTTCAGGCTCCACCGGCTTGGGATCCACAGCATGGGCTCCCGCCAGCTCGGACACCACCATGCTCGGGATCCCAACTCGGACACCACCTTGCTCAGGATCCCAGCTCGGACGCCACTAGTCTGAGCCCCACCAGCTCGGGATCCTCTAGTCCAGAATCCCAGTTCGGGAATCCTCCAGTCCGGGCTTCACCAACTTAGTCTCCACCTGCTCGAGATTCCCCAGCTCGGACTCCATCAGTTCGAGATAGTGCCGCTCGGGTTTGCCTTCTCTTGAGCTCAGGAAGCTCAGCTCAGGAAGCCCAGCTCGGGATTTATTCCCCACAGGAATCACTCCCAGACCACACTCAGAAGTTAGGACCACCACTCGAGATTTATTCCCGAGTTTAGAACCTCACTCGAGAGCTTAACAGATCCTTCCATTCTTTCCTAGATAGGCTATCAACTCGAGAAACCGTTCCCACCACTCTATTCAAGCTTAGGACACACTTCCTCAGGCTTGGACTTCCCTGTAGGAGCTCGGGAACACACTCACTAAGAGTTGCTCATTAGCTCTTCAACTCACGTTTAGCTCGGGAAAATAATTGTGCATGCACTTGGGGAGCATGAGATCCGCAAGATACCTCAGCTCAGGGTTCACGAGTTCGGACTCCCCCAGCTTGGGGTGCCTCAACTCACGACTCTCTTTAGACCAAGCACCAGCTTGGATAAAACTTAGGAGCGTCTTTCGGGAATGAAAATCCTCTACACACTGCGTGGAGGGCTCATTCAACTCATTCGGGACCTATGCATTTAGGACTCGCTTGAACCACTACCTCGCCATAGATAGCCTCACTCATTGACTCCAACTTAGCACACCCACTCATGCTGCACCTGCTCAGGATCCAGTCATCCCGAACCCAGTGTCCCGCCCGAGATCCCTCACACAACTCCAAACACAAACCTTTATGGCCTGAGCACCTCTCAGAACATTTTCACAGGACACCTCTAGAGGAACACTCTCCTTTATGGCATTCTGCTCACGAGACTCTCACCACATCACACTCAAATCTCTGTCTTGAGGCACTACCTCATGAAGTACATGTGTGCATAGGGACTATGTAGGTGCACAGTAACTACATCACTGTAATCTCACGATAACATGTCCCGTATTTGGGACACCCATTCGATCACGACTTCTCACATTCACAGCTCACTGAGTCGCCACACAGGCTCGCATACCTCCATCTACTCAAAACTCGCCAGCTCAGGAACTTGACTAACACGAACACTATCTCGGATTTCGACCCAACTTGCCATCACACGCCTCTCGCCTTATCCAGTTGCATAACTTACCCACAACTCGCCCATTGTGCCACTTGGGACACTTCTCAAGAACACACTCGAGACCCTCCACGACACTCATGCCATAATGGATCATATGCACAACTCACCTTCACAGGCTCCACTAACTCGGGGGTCCACTAAGCTCCCTCCATCTCTCTCGGGACTTATCACACGGCCCATTGCTCAAGACTCACATCACTCATGCATTTTCGGGCAAACATCTTACACACATCCAGAAACTCGCCTCACACGTGAACCCACGGCATCACACTTAGAATTTATTTATTTGGGAACCACTCCTAGTCTCTGTGTTCTTGGGATTCACCTGAACCCATTCACGTGGATCCATTCCTCAGGACTTGGAATTTTGTCACCTGCTTGGGACCAATCATGCCCTCCTTGCAGGCACACCAGCCTTAGAAGGTCATTAGGAACTATATTAAGCAACTTGGATTCTCATTGTTCATGTACTTGGGGCTCACCTCGCTCATGGAAAACTCACAAGCTCAGAATACTCACGCTCTATAAGAGCTATCTTCCTCTCCTTTATGCAAGAATCAGGCAACCACCACCCATGCCTCGATACTCGAAAATCGACAGTCGGAAGTAGATACTCAGGATCTCACGGCTCCTCACTCGGAAGTCAAAACTCTGGGAGACTACGCTCGGGATCTCACGGCTTCTCGCTTAAGAGTTGACATTCGGAAATTCATTGCTCGATGCTTGACACTCGACACTCAAAAACTTTTTACCACATACAAAAATACATCAGTTTGTCTCTCTTACAATATGTGAATTTATTTTTGTACTAACAAAGTTATTGCCTGCAGCATGGGATGTCAGCGCATTATCACATCCCACGGGGTCAGTCTATCCACCCACGCGAATTAACAGAATCCGTCAAGTCTCACGCGATAATACCTCCAGCGGAGTCCAAGGTGATGCACTCCCGCCAGGTCTCACGCAATGACACCTCCTGCGGAATCCCAGGTGATGCACTTCCGCAAGGTCTCACGCGATGACACCTTCCGCGGGGTCTCACGCAATGACACCACCCGCCGGGTCCCATGTGATGACAAAATAGGCTTTGCGCCCTCATCACAATGAAATCTCATTAACAGCTTGCGGGGTTGTCGGATTAACCACATCCCGCTCGAAAGCTCACGGGGTTGTCGGATCAAACACATCCCGCTCGAAAACTCGCAGGGTTGTATGGCCACCCACAACCTATCCAAAAACCCACATGCGCGAAGGTTGTTAAATCTCGGGGATCGGATTACCCACCTACACGAAGTCAATAAAGTCCCGCGGGGTGATAGCCAAGCCCCAGCCTTGCGCCTCAGCTCACTTACGCGATGATTCCTCCCACAGGGTCCCATGCGATGTCACCTCTTGCGAAATTTTGAGCTCCGCACTCCCATCTTTAGCGGTCGAGTCCATCTCCTACCTTAACCTAGCTCTACAGTTGCATTTTACGCAATCAGTATTTTTAGAGATCAACAGACAAACAACCACTCTCTCAAAATTCAGGATACATGACAACAAGACAGAATTCCCATCAAAGTACCTTTGTTAAGAATTCGCAGGGTACTGAAATGGATGAAATCAGCGTGAACAACTCAACTAGACATTTATTGCACCTGCCAAGTATTTATGGCACTAAGGGATAAGAAGGGAGGTGATGAGACTAAAAGGAAGGTTGGCAGGAACTAGGTCTATAGGGTTTAAAGAGGTGCAGGAATTAATGGGGGGTGTCAGTGAAAAGCAAGGCGGTGAAAGAAAAGAAGAATTCGACTGGCACACGTAAGGGAAATATCTGACCGTACTGACCGAAACTGGGCTATAAAAGGACTCAAACAGATGAAAGAATAGGACCTGGACTCTCTCCCTCTGGAATAATTTGGACACCTTCTACTCCTCCAACGTCATCTTCAGCCTTCCCTGAGAGCTTAGACTGGCGAATTTATCTGCATAGTTATCTGTATATTTTCTTTATACAGAGTGAGTTATGAGAAACTGTAAAAATTTCAATTATAATGGATTCTCATTCCCAAATATCCGTGGACGTAGGCACTTATCGAACCACGTAAAATTGTGTGTCCATCTCTATTTATTTTATCTACTATTCAAGCACGTACCATCACGCCGGAATCTCGCTGGGAGCTCCAAACGACCCCGAATGAAACCCAATACGCATCAGTGGGTTGGAAATGATTATTTCTCTCATCCCGACCTGTTGGCCGATTTTTATGGCCCCAACAAGCATAGTATAATTATAAAGTAGATATATATTTTTTACTATAAAATATGTCTATTAAAAAATATGCATTTGGGTACGAAACATTTATAAAAAAAATATCTATATATATATATATATATATGAAAAACTTAGTAATTTTGTATGCCAAAATGCAAGTAGAATTTTTAAATAAAAATATAAATTAGATGTAAGCTAGTTTAATTTGATAAAAAAAAAAAAAAAAGGCATCATCTTAATTTCTTGTCTTAGGCCTCAAAATGTTTTGAGCCGACCCTAGAATCAAGTATACCACTTATCTTAGACCCTAAATTCAAAGTTTTAAACTCAAACTCTTATCAAACCTTAGATAAACATCATTTTCTTTTCAAACCTTAGATTCGATTGCCTTTATCAGACCTCACATGTCTCTATAAAGTTCACCCATGCACATCTCCTGCCCTAGGTCACAACAACATTGTCGATATATCTTCAAGTTAACCTCACAGTTTCACCACAACCCTCGTGCATGTATCGGTCACCTTGAACGTCCCTAGACTAAACTGCTTGGCCACCACCCAGTAACCCGCTTCCCATCCTCTAGCTCACAACCTCTGCACATGATCGAAGCCCAAGCAACTGGCTGCTATCGGGGGAAAACGTTGCAACGACGCTGACCAGTGCAAACCAACGATGCAGTGTCCCATGCACGCCCAGTGCAAACCTCCATTAGGAGCCACCAACCAACGTCGCAATCCTCACGAGACCACCACGCCTCCTCCCTCAAAGCCACCTCCTCTCACGCTTCTCAGCCCCTCCTCGTCACTCCCTTCACCACTATCGCTAGCCACCGAAACACTAGGGTGTACTCTGTTTTACACCACCAAAACAGGGGAAGAGTTCCGATCTTGAACCAAGAGCACCACCGCATTAGAGCCCCACCTCGTAGCACAGAAGGCGCCGACCAGCCCATCCCTGATGAGCCCATTCTTCTCTAGTGAGTCCCGACGGGACCTCTTGCTCTCCCCATGATTTTTATCCCGCGGTTTCTCTTTCTAACTCCAGCTCTCTCTCTCTCTCTCTCATTGTGTCCCCTCCTCCATGACAGCGCCAGAGGGGGCTGTCTAATGTCGCTGATCTCCGTCCAGCCACCATTGTCTTGCCCAGCTCAGTCACGTGCTCCTCGTCCCCCATGGTAAGCAATGCCGCCATCTTTATCTCCTTAAGACTTTCGGGCGTGACTCTGGAGTTAAGTAGTTTTACAGATTTATTAACCTTTATTTAAGTTAAATTACTTTTCTGTCCTTAATATGAAGTCTATGGAAGCAATAGCATGTTGTTTTGAATAATGTTTTACGTAGATTTGTCTTCCTCAAGTGGGCTACTCTTGAGTTAGTTATGATTTACAATGAACTTAGATTTTACAAAATATTATCTTTTCTCATAGAAAATAATTAAAAAGACTGAAGCTATATTATTTGTTGTTTTTTTTTTTACAATTTCAGTAATAAATAAGAAGTGTTTAATATTTTAAATTAAATACTGTTAAGTCCATTGTATTAGATAAATATTAAATGTTATGGTTTTGATATATTTATGTTACTAAAGTTTTTACTTCTATTTTACTTCTAAAATAAGGAAATATGTTAAGAATATTTTAAATGGTGTTAGTAATTTTAAGGATTTAGACTTCAACTACTTATTTGATAGAAATGAATATAGTTCAAAGTATTTTTTTAAGTTTTAATACATTTTTAGTATTTAAATAATTAAAACATTAATATTTAATATCTTTTGTATGAAATGTAATACATATTATTCTTCATGATGTGTATTAATTCGTTAGAATGTTAGAGCATGTTATTTCAAAAACATTAGCTAGTAACGATTAATATTTCGTATAGGTAACGTTAAGCTATAAAGGAAAATTTAGGATACAACACTATGAGATAAATGAATTTGATCATAAAATTAGGATCTTCACAATTAGTTTATATTATTAATAGAAACTATTTTTTGATAGACCTTTTCATATACTCTTCATATTATATAAGCATGTCAGTCAGCATCATGTTCAGATTTAGCGAGTTATAGTTATTTATATTAGTATGTATATTATGCATTCATGTCGCATAAGTCACATAAGTTATGCTAAGTTTGAGTATAAAATTAGATCAGATCAGTAATCAGTTAATTCAGATGGCTATTGAGATGTATGATACCAATGCATATTAGATCAGGGTGGATGTGCAAGATTGGATGTGCAAGCTACAACCATAAGCGTGGTCCACCATAATACGCTAGAGTACTATCAGCAGCTCTCCTTACTGCAGCGGGATGTGGGGTCAGTGTACAACTTTGTACATAGGATTAAGTATGTTGGCCAATCAATTTGATTAAATCAACTCAGTTAAATTAGTAAGATAGTTTATATTAGTTGGATCAGTCAGTTAATTCAGACCAGTCAATTTAAGTAAGTTAACTTAGATAGTTCAGTCATGCATAGCATGAATATCAGCATGTACAATCATGTTTTCTAGTTCAGTCATACATAACATGAGTATCAGCATGTACAATCATGTTTTCAAATCTCATCATAAATTTTATAAAAATTTCCTATGATTATTATTAACACGTTGTTGTGAATTTTTTACCAAATTATCGACTCATTTTATTTTATTTTCTATTTTGAAACCACTTAATTAAGGAAGATGATTAGTGCGAGCAGTCACTAGACCAGAATTAGATGGAACAATTAAATTTAGATATTAATTGTTTATTTATTATTAAATTATTTTGTATTAAATCAGAAGTCTTCCAATTAATGTTTTAGAAATACATTTTATTAGAATTTTATTTTTTTAAATAAATACTATTCTCTTTTGTTATAAAAGAAAATGAGATTCTCGTACTGGATTAAAATTTTTAAAAAAATTACATAATACTCCTTAGTAGACGGGAATGATATGTTACATTTTTACTCCTGTTCAACTAATTAAGTTATTGGACTTATCATCCATATACTACTACATACTTGTTGCGGAAAAAATAAATAAAATAAAATAAAATTGGTGGGGTGTGGTGTGTTTACGTACTAGAAATGAGAAACAGTTTTTTTTTTTTTGAAATTCAGAATTATACTTATATTAATTTATAAAAATTTATCAATTAAATAATAGGAATAATTTAAATCAATAAGTGAGCCGACTTATATATAGCAATAATTAAAGAGAAGGATCACGACAGTTGATATTTCGAAGCGGATGAAAGTCAACTTATATATAGCAAGCCGTTCGAATGGTTTTAGCAAACGGTTATATTTGTAATTATAGAGTGCAGAAGTACGTGCATTCTTTTAAAAATAGTAAATAAATATGAAATTTACGTTAAAAAAAATAATTTTTTAATAGTATACTCTATTTATTCTCATTCTTCACCTTATGATATTGCAGATAGTTTTTGTTGATGCTACAAAAATCAATGAACAGGTTAGAGTAGGAAAATAAATCATTCCCAGTCCACCAAAACGAGTTGGGCTTCGATAAATGTCATTTGGGACCCCCGGTGAGACTCCGGTGCGGCCATACGTATGCGAATAGCAGATAAATAAATATAGAAACACAATATTTATATGGTTCGGCTTAAGATTTACGTCTATAGGGATTTAGGGAAGGAAATTCACTATAATAAATATTTTTATAATCTCTCGAGGCTCTCACAGTACTTGAATAAAATACATAATTCTACTGGTATGATCTATTGGGTTCATCTGAGAAGACGAAATAGGCGATCCGAGAGAAGAGAAGAATTATTGTTCAGTCAGAGAGTCATCGATCTATTGAGAAAGAGAGCTTTCATCTTATTGCTGCCTTTTTATATATAGAGGTTTTGGTCTGAATATTATTTCTTGCATGTGTCAGTTGCTTGTCTTTATGACCTGTCCCCCATGTGATCTGATCCACTCAGCTCATCTTCATTATTGTCTTCTAGTGCACTAAATAATAAGCTTGGATCCTACTTGAGATATTTCATCCACACAGACTTCGCGAATTCTTACCAAA
The DNA here is from genome assembly GCA_036898215.1 of Platycarya strobilacea. Lineage (NCBI taxonomy): Eukaryota > Viridiplantae > Streptophyta > Magnoliopsida > Fagales > Juglandaceae > Platycarya > Platycarya strobilacea. Next base: position 9,830,346 of record CM072548.1, read on the forward strand.
GACACTTTGGTGGGAATTCTAAAGTATCCAAAAATCGAAAAGGTAGTAGTTCGTCTTCCGAGCCTGAGGTAATAAAAACATGCAATATATATGTTATCAAGAAAATGCTGTAAGGTGTGAGGGTTTACGACCCCACAATCCACAAGCGGTCATTGGTGGGAAGCTAGGTGTGCGAGGGTTTACGTGTAAGCCTAGACTCAAGATTCAACCCCACGATTCACAAGCATCCAAGATGAGGCTTGTCGAGTGTGCTTGGTGGGTGGATCGCAAGTCTCGAGCCTATCATGGATGTAAAGACTTGACGAGTGAGTTTGAGTGCTGGACCTCAAGCCTCGAGCCCTTGACGACCAAATCGTTGGGCCGGTCATGGGTGACCGGATGACCCCGTGACTAAACCTGATCCTAAGGCTGTGCACCCAGGTTCCGGATCCGGAAACCCGGGTATCTTGACCCGGATCCGGATTTCAAATCCAGATCCGGAAATCCGGATATTTTAAACCGGATCCGGATTTGAAATCCGGGCCGGAACCCATAAAAATCCGGATCCGGATCCGGATTTGAAACCGGTTTTTTTTTTTTTTTTAAATTCCTGTTCTGGGTTAGATAGTAATTAATTAGTAGTTAAAAAAAAAGGATTAGATAAACCTTGATTTCTGGGTGATGGTTTAATAGATTGGAGAATAATTAATTATTAGCATTGATATGCTTTAAACTCATTTTAAAGCATTATAGCTGCATATAGCTGTTTCTTGTTTGGCTGATCATTATACTGTGAATAGCTGCGAGAAAAACTATATTCCTCCATATGGCTGTATATACAAAATGATCTGCAGCAATGCGGTGGGGGTTCCACCTTAATTACAACGATGCAATTCTTAATTTTAATAAAAGAAACTTTTGGCGCTTCCGTGGGACCATTCTACATCATTTATTCCCGACACATCAAACCCTGATCAACGACAATCCAAAGAAGTCGATCATCCATCTCTCTCTCCAGCCATACTCTACATTTATTAAAGTATCAGTACTAAAATATTACTAAAACAATTATATAAATTGAGTAAGTAAGTCATGTGAAGATAACATGCACATTATCAATATAATAAATAACAACTGGACTTATTTTTAAAATTGAAATTTTAGCTCATAACACTCCACACGCACTAGATTGTGGGAGCCGGGGGTGATTGGCATCAAGGAAAATGAGTTCAAATCAATTATAATCCATATGTTAGTGATTTAGACAAATTAGCTTATGTAAAGTATTTTAAAAAAACTTGTTACTTGTATCAAAAGTGCTAGCAGACAGATTGAAAAAAGTATTGCCCTCCATTATATCCAACCACCAAAGTGTGCATTGTATCTAGGAGACTCATCATTAACAATGTAATGATTGCTTATAAAACTTTGCACACCATGAATGCTAAGAATAGAGACTTCCAAATAGTAGTTCATCAATCATTTTTTTTTTATCATGCTCAAAATATGTTCATAAGCCATAAGAAAATGAAAATCATGCTCGAGTCAACCCAACTAGACATACAAAGTTGATATATGCATAAAAAATCATAGCATCTCATATTATATTTTGCAAAAACATTTCAAGACTAAACAAAGCGCAACAAGTATTACCTTTTATGCTCACATTGTCATTTCCAGTCCAACATATAAAACAAAAAAAATATATAAAACAAAAATTATTTCAAAAGTTTTGTAAGTAATGCACACTAAAGTAATAACATACTTACTCTAATTTTTTTAGCACGAATGGGAAGGTTGACTCATACCAGCCTCAATTCCAGATAAAGCTACTAAATAATCATCTAAAAAAATATTAAAAAAATTGAGTTAGATATATAATAAACTAAGTCAGGTAGATATTAATAAAATATATATTTCATGTTTCAAATTTACCTTCAAGCTATATCAACTCTATATATTCTTCCAACTCTTGGATGTCGACAGGTTTGTTCCTTAACCAATTTTGGGTACAAATAAGAGTTTCGACAGATTCTGGAGACAATGAACTCCTAAAAGGATCTAAGATGCGTCCTCCAGTACTGAATGCAGATTCCGAGGCAACAGTAGAAATGAGGGTGGCTAATACATCACGTGCTACCTCAGCAAGAATGGGATAATTGGCGGCATTAACTCTCCACCAATCCAAGATATCAAAACTGGGTGATTTTCCTGTACGTTCCTCCGACAAATACTTATCTAGTTCTGATCTAAACTCCATAAACCCATGCTGTTCAAGATATTTTTCTAACTTCATGTCAAATTTACTTGAGCTACTAGATGAAGAAGTAGTGCTTGGCCTCCTTTGAGCCACAATAGAACTTCCCCCACTAGCCACACGAAATCTACTATACTGCTCAATCAAGCGGCTTAACAAGAGTTTGACTTTGGCCTCTATCTTATCTGCTAACTCAACCCCTTTGCATTGTTCCAACCAAAATCTCAATGACACTATTTTGTAACGTGGATCAAGCACATGAGCAACATATATGAGCAAGTTGAACCTATCCGTATTACCCCAATACTTTTCACACTTTTCTTTCATGTTTTTGCCCATGGTCCTAGTGATGCTATCCTCACTTGTGCACATATCATTTATTGTATCTTCAATTGTGCATAATTCTTGGAAATATACATTAGCCGTCACATACAAAGACCCAGAAATGTTCAATGTGACATCGTAAAATATTTTCAGCAACTCTACAAAAATCTGTGCTTTTTTCCAATCATCACTACTGGGGTTCACGAAATCATGATCCACATACATATTATAGCGTTCAAAGGCTTTTTTGTGTTTTATAGCGGTACTCAACATCAAATATGTGGAGTTCCATCTAGTAGAAACATCCGTGTACAACATCCTCCCGCTAATATTTTCCTCTAATGCACAAGCCTTGAACTTGAAAAATCTTGATGGTGAAGACTTCACATACTTGATGGCTTCTCTAATCGTTGATATTAAATGTTTAACATCTTCCAAACCATCATTAACAATCAAATTCAATATATGGGCAGCACACCGCATGTGAAGGAACTCACCATTCAATATGGTAGAATCACTATCTATTATCCTCCTCTTCATATAATCAACACCAACATCATTAGAGGAGGCGTTATCAACAGTGATGGTCAAAATCTTATTAATATCCCAATCAAGCAAGCCCAAGTTTAACACCCTCCCAATAGTTTTTCCCCTACAGTTGGGAATTTGGCAAAACTTTAGTATTTTCTTATGCAATCTCCAATTACAATCAATAAAATGTGCAGTAATACACATGTAGTTCACATTTTGCACCGATGTCCAGGTATCAGTGGTCAGAAAAATTCTTTGACCCTCTAATAATTTCTTTAGTTGTATTTTCTCTTCATCATACAACTTCATACAGTCCCTTTTTAGAGTAGTTCGGGATGGTAAAATAAATCGAGGCTCTAGATCAGCCACATACTCAATCAGCCCTTCGTGCTCTACTAGCCTAAAAGGCAATTCACACCTAATAAAAAACTTAGCGGTAGACACCCTAAGTTTTTCAGCATCATAGTTGACTAGACCTTGTGAGCTTGGGCTACATGTTTTTCCCTCCGCATCCCTATTACTACTAGAGGATTTACTTTTTCCAGGACGTTTACGATAAAGAGGGGATTTTTCACATGTATAATAAAGGTGGTGATTCATAGAAGAAGTGCCATTCTTGTAATGACAATTAAACAACTTCTCACAATGTTTGCATCGAGCTTTTGGTTCATCAGGGTCAATAGGTAGCACTTTCTCAAAGTGTTCCCAAGATACCGATTGGTTACTAGGTGTTTTCCTAGATTTTTTGGGTACAGGTGGAACGGAATGGGTATGTGTGGATGAATGGGATGGAAGACTCTCATGCTCATCCACATCCACTGGAAAAGAGGAGGAGTCACCACTAACCCCTTGAGTCGTACCAAGATTCCAACTTGTAGAATCTTCTTCCATCTGTTATTAAGTAACAAAACACAACATAATGTGAACTGTGACTTTTATGATAATAAATTAGAATAATATTGATATATATATGATAATGAGATAAACAATATATCTACATCAACGAGTTCGAATAGAATTAATGACTGTTCACACTAACTTCAAAGAAGAAATGCAAGGCTGGCCCTTCAGAAATATATATAACTAAATGTATATATAACTAAAGTTTCATTTCTGAAAGAAAAAATCAAAAGAAGCACACAATGAGAACGAAAAAATATAGAAATATAGCACGCTCTTCAGAAATATATATATATATATATATATGAAAAACTATAAAACATAGAAAATATAAAACCCAATATACCGCAACACGACAACAAAAAAACCCATTTCAGGAAAAGAAAATGTTCACCGAGTAAAAAAGGAAACCACAAGACGGAAAGAAAGAAGATAGAGAATATTCCAAATGATCTTCCAGTACTGTCATCATGTCCATATCCATTTATTTATTACACATACATCTCAAGATAAATTGTTTATCGGACAAACTTACAGCAAAAAAATGAATGAGAAAATAAAAAACAATACAATAACAAATGTAACAAATATTTTAAAATGGTAATATAAATAATTATTATAATATCTTTTTGGATTGATCGACTGGTAATAGTAATACAAAAAGCCCCTGTATCCCTATACAGAAACAAATGCACACTCATATAGAATTTACAAGTACCAAGAGAAATTATAATATGCCATTTAGGTTGCTGCTTGTACCAAGGAGAAGGCATTACGCATTAATGTCTAACGCCAAAGCTTATAAAAGGCTAAAGCATGGAAATGTCCAAATTTATTTCATTAATTTCATTACATTTTTTTATGGGACATATTTAGCTACTGTACTCATACTTGTCAATTATTTGTTCATTAATATGTCTATCATTTTCTTTCACTATAAAAAAGAGAGAAACATGTTTTATGCAAGAAAAAACTATTCCAAAACACTTGGGCTTTGAAGGTTCTTCTAGATTTAGACAAACATATGCCATGTTAATTGTTAAGAAAAGGCCACTCACTGCAACCCGAGGTTTTTCAAGATCTAGACCAAAATGGGCCATGTAGGTACATTGTCATTGCTTTAAGCAAAATAGTAAACCCACACAAACACAGACAAATAAATAATTTGAAAACTTATATCAACAAATCTCATTTATATCAACAAATCTCATTTATATCAACAAATAAGAGTGTTTAATTTAAAATATTCTTTACGGGACAAAAGGGTGAGTGAGACGAGAAAATGGGTGCGATAGACGAAACCCATAAAACCCTAGAATGAACTTAGATTTTCCTTCAATAAATCCATTTCTAATCCTCACGCAATTACAGGGGGAGAGAGAGAGAGAGAGAGAGAGAGAGAGAGAGAGAGAGAGAGAGAGATTACTGAACAATGTTTACGGCGATGGAGACTCGGCGACGAAGCTTCAGAGATGGCGATGGAGACTCGGAGACGGCGATGGGTCACGATGATGACTGATGAGGTCGCAGACTCAAGACGATGATGACTGATGAGGTCGGGATGGGGCTAGGGTTTCTATGCAGAGAGAGAGAGAGAGAGAGGAATCGAATGCGATCCTTTGAAACCACGGAGAGAAGAACCGAAGAAACTCAAATCAGTATACAAATGGCACCGTTTTAATTTGAAAGCCGGGTATGGGTTGATAAAACCGGGTTTCGGATTGAATATGGATATCCGGCCCAATTTGATCCGGTTTGTTAAAACCGGATTCCAGCCCGTTTTTATATAATCCGAAAACCGGATTTAAGATCCGGGTATCCGGTTATTAATCCGGGCCGGATAAAATCCGGCCCATATGAACAGCCTTACCTGATCCCGTACGACGAGCATGGAGCTGGTGTCGCTATGGAATGAGTGCGTCAACTTTGCGCTGCAAAATAATTTTGTTAATAGAAATATGATTTTTCATGTTACTGAATCCGAGTGTTGAATCCGAATTTACATGTGTACAGTTATAGTATAAAATTTGTGAAAATTGATTCTATAGTATTGTAGCATTTTTAATCCTCGTAATCTGAGGAGACGAGTGACCTGTCAAGATAAAATAGAAAATAGGCGAGTCTCACAAGGGAGACTTGCTGTATGAATATCCTAGAATTTCTAAACAAAGGAGGCGAGTCATATGAGCTAGGAACACAGCTTATATGTGTCAGGCGAACATGCATGGTGAGTCCCTACTGCCGCAAGGGAGATGGGTGAGATGAATTGGCGGGTAAATTTTTTATTTTTTTTTAAAACGGGCACGATTGGTGAGCTGGCGGGAGTGTGAGTAGGAAAGTTATGGTTTGAGCACAATTTTGGCAAGCTGTGTGAATATGATGAGCTGTGGCGAGTATGGTGACCTATACGTGAGCTATAGGCATACAAGGGGCGGTCTGAGCCCATGTGGTGACCGAATGGTGGTCATTAATAAGCAAATGTGTATTGGGCGAGCGTCGTAAAGTTGGTGAGCTGAGGGAGAGTTTGTTAGCGGGTCATGCATGGTACTTGTGAGGTGAGGGAGAAAGGGCGAGCTGGTGAGCTGGGGAGAGGAAATTTTAGAGGGATGGCGAGCTGTGAAAAGTTTTGGGCGAGTGTGAGCTGTGAGGTTGGCAAGGAGGGGGAGCTCGCCGTTGACTGTGAATGTGCTGTGATGGCGAGCATGAGGCAAATTGCGAGAGGTGATCAGGCGAGCTAGGTTGGCGAGCATACACGGCGAGCTTGCACGGCAAGCTAGTTCGGCATGGAGAGCTGATTCGGCGAGCTTGCATGGCGATCTGGGCTTGGTGGTCTGTTGGCGAGCGGGTGAGAGGTGGCGAGCTGGCGAGCTGAGCTCTGTGTTCCCGAGAAGTGGTTCGGGCAAGATGTTCCCGAGTGTAGTGGTCAAGCTGCCGTGGAGCACCATGGACGGGATGTGAGAATTGGTCGAGCAAGTGGATACCGAGCTAGTGGTGGGGTGAGAGAACGCCATGAGGTTGGCGAGGGGGAGCTCGTCGGTTGACTACGAATCCGGCGAGATGAGGAGATCTCACCGGCGGGCAGTGAGCTTGTGAGGTGAAGAGTCATCAGCGAGCTGCATGGAGTGAGCCTATGGGGGGATTCCGGTGACCGAACACTCGGGTGGGTGGGGGGCAACCTCATTGGGAGCAAAGGATGCCGGTGGCCTCAACAGTGGCCGCCGACCATCCACCCATGCACCGGTTGGATTGGGCATGGCGTAGACACCGTTTTTGAGCAACAGTCCCAAAAATGCCGTTGCCGGCAAGGACATCGGCAGGGGGCAGTCCCATCGGAGACAGAAGTCTCTGGCGGTCACGGTGGTGACCGCCGGATGGTGGCCCGAGTTCACGACACATGTGACGCCCCCAAATTCACCTTAAAATAACACGAGAATCGAGGCGTCAAAATGATGATAACACGGGTCACACATCCCAACGACAAGTATCAAACGTGTGTGTACACGTGACATATATAAAATATAGGTCGTAACGGATAATAAAATCAATAACTAGGTACTAGAATTTTTAGAAATATTTTACAAACCAATTTAATAAAAACTCTCCAACAGGAGATTTAATACAGTTATCCGAAATACAAATTAAACAAATACATATTTATAAAAAGGGGAAAATAAATTTCCCGAGATAACAATTAATATTAATATCACCTCAGCGGCGGAGCCGTCTCCTCAGGCTCAGCCTCTTCATAATCTGCATCCAAAAACTACGACGCCAAGATGGCATCGCAGGTAAGTACAACGCAACCAAACCAAAAGACAGAAATACATTAATGCCACATCAACAACCATGAACAATTACAATATGCATGAGACTTAAAATCATCTTCCTCAAAGTTAATGAAATAACCACACACGCCAAAATCCCATTTTAATCCACAATAAAATCACCCATTATTTTCCATAAAATAAAATCCTCAAAACCAATCATACCGGGTGTTACGTATCGCCGTCCTCGATATGATATACACACACACCGGAAATCATAATGGGTGTTACGTATCGCCGTCCCCATTACGATTCACACACACTCATTTCATACCGGGCGTTACGTATCACCGTCCCGGATATGAAATGCACACCCAATGACCATAATGGGCGTTACGTATGGCCGTCCTCATTATGTCATCCACACACACAAGCTGATCACAGCGGGCGTTACGTATCGCCATCTCCGTTATGACTCAGCCCAAAACCATTAAAATCCATTAAACTCAATAAAAATCCAATTTCCATTTCCAACACATGAATATCTGAAATCATGCAAAAATTCAATTTCCAAATATTTTCATGAGCATGCGCGTAAATACACAATGTAGACAACCATGCAGCAATTATCCAACATTTAATTAATCCAATCAATCAACAAATACCAACATCAACCAACACATAGCAACAATAATCAAACGCAATAACTATTGATACCAAAAAAATATTTAAATCTTAAAACTCATTTGGAAAGTACTTACAGTGTTAAAAACGTAAATCCTTGAACAACGTCTATCTGCAGCGTTCGTAGTGGTCACATGTACATTAGGCTAAAATGCTCGGTTTGACACCAAAATTTAGGAAGATACTCTTTGAAGGGTGGGGAATGTCATGGAGGTGGTGGTGTGGCGGCACAACCATCGGAAGGTGGCGGATTGGGGTCAAAATGGGTGAAAACCCATTTCGGGTTTGAGGTTGTACCGGGAAGGTGAGGCCACGGTTGGGGAAACTGAGCTAGGGGGATGACCAGCTGGGCGATGGGAGTCTTTTGGTAGCGGTGGTGAGGTCTACAATGGCCGGACGGCGGCGCGGTGAATAATAACCCATTTTAGGACCCATTTCGGGTGGAGGGGTAATTGGCGGTGATGGGTGGCTACCGACGGTAGGTTATGCCCGCTGAAGAGTGGGGAGTCTAGTGGTGGTAGTCAGAGGCCAAGGGATGGTCGGCGATGGTCGGAAAATGTAAGGGAAGAAAAAATAGTCATTTCGGGTAGGGGCCGTTTAGGGGCGGTGGGGTGGCCGGAGGTGACACCACCGGTGCCGTTGAACTCGCCGGCATGTGGAGGTGAGGTTGGGTTGGGCGGTGTCGCTGGTGGGTGGCCGGTGGTGGCCCTGGGTTGAGGGAGAAGGAACGACGAGGGGGAGAGGAGAACAGGGGAGAGGAAAACGCACGGGCTGGGGGGAGGAAAAGCAGGGGAAGAAAAGGAAAAAGAAAAGAAAAAGAGAAAAAGGAAAAAGAAGAAAAAAGGGATCCAACTAGAAAAACACAATAAATAAAATAAAAGTCTGTCAAAATACTACAATCTAATATCAATAAAATAAAATATTTAAAACCCAACAATAGAAATAAATTAAACCCAAGCACAATATTAAAATAAAATAATAATTAATATAACGAAAGCAGATCAAATAAACTCACATAATAAAATAAAGGAATTAAATTCCAATCATTAAAATAATTAACTCGCATTAAAATAAATAATCAATATTAACTAATTAATAGTTCAAATAAATATCTTAAACAAATAAAATACAACTAATAATATTATTAAAATAAATTAAAATAATTAATACTGAGAATAAAATAACGTGTAAAAATACATGTAAATCCGGGATTTCACAGCGCAACGGGGCGACGGGGCGCCTGCCACGAAACTGGGCACAGCACCCTGCCGTGCCCGTGCGCTGTGCATGGCACTATGCAGTGCCATGCACATGCGACTGCACTGTGCACTTAAGTGCAAAGTGCTTTCTACGTCCAGTGCACATGATCTGCCTGTATGCACTGTACTGTGAGTGTGTTCGCCTGGTTTTTATCTGGCGAGTTTGTATACATGTGCTATTTTTGTAAGACAAAAATAATAATTGGCGAGTGTAGTGCCTATGAGAAAATACTGAGTGTTATACATAAAAGATATGAAGATAACAAATCTTTCTTTTAGGCGAGATATTTTCTTCATTTGCCTGATATTATATAAAAATAATAAATTTAGAACACTTATCTGGAGACACCATTTGCATGTCTGAGAAGTCGTCCAGTGTCCCAGAAAATCATCATTTTCCCACCTCTGGTCTAACCATCTCATAGACGGCGCCAATGTTGATGCCACAAAAATCGATGAACAGGCCAGGGCAAGAAAATATATCATTCCCAGTCCACCGGGACGAGTTGGGCTTTGATAGGTGTCATTTGGGACCTCCGGTGAGACTCCGGTGCGGTCATACATACGCGGATAGCAGATAAATAAATATAGAAACACAGTATTTACGTGGTTCGGCATAAGGCCTATGCCCACTGGGGTTCGGGAAAGAGAATTCACTATAATAAATATTTTTACAATCTCTCGAGGCTCTCACAGTACGTGAATAAAATATATAATTCTACTGGTATGATCTATTGAGTTCATCTGAGAAGATGAAGTAGGCGATCCAAGAGAAGAGATGAATTATTGTTCAACCAGAGAGTCATCGATCTATTGAGAGAGAGAGCTTTCATCTTATTGCTACCTTTTTATATATAAAGATTTTGGTCTGGATATTATTTCTTGCATGTGTGAGTTGCTTGTCTTTATGGCCTGTCCCCCATGTGATCTGGCCCACTCAACTCCTCTTCATTCTTATCTTCTAGTGCACTAAATAATAGGCCTAGGCCCCACTCAACCCTCAAAGTTTTGGTTTGTCAAATTCATGAAATGTAAATTTTTATAAGTTTTAGCTGCATGGCATTAGTAGGAGCCTGCAATGATTGTGTAGCTGATCAACTAATTAATGTTGGATGCATAGACCTTGCATCTCCTGCATCTTGCTGATTTGGTTGTCCATAGAAAGAATGTAGAAGAACCTGAGACATTTTGATTCTTCACCTTATGATGCAGATAGTTTTGTTTTGTCAAATTCATGAAACATAAATTTCTATAGGTAAATTTTAGCTACATGGCATTAGTAGGAGCTTGACAGCTTGCTATGATTGTGTAGCTGATCAACTAATGTTGTACATATAGACATTGCATCTTCTGCATGTGTGCTGATTAGGTTGTCCGATCCATAGGTAGAATGTAGAAGAACCTGAGACATTTTGATTCTGCGTGACCTTATGACACAGATAGCTCTGGTTTGTCAAATTCATGATGCATCAATTTTTTATGGGTAATTATTTTAGTAACTTAACATAACTTCACATGATTTTGCATTCGTTAACATATTATATCAATATATGCAAATTATTAAATTGGTTCTTGTTCTATTGGCAGTTGAGGGATGCATGATTCAAAATCTTGGAATGGAAGTAAACATGAACATGACCAAAATCTTGGAATGGAAGTAACATTTGAGAAAGAGAAATGTCAGTGGAACCTTGTTGGAAAGTCGGTGGTGGAAGGCAAGATAATTGACAGGTGGGGTTGTAACGCGTCAGAAGCGTTAGGTCTATTTTCTCAAAAATCATTTCCAACAATATAATGATACTAATTACATACTCCAAATACTACACAAAACGTGAAGTCATTTATCCAGCACAAAAATCCATCTCTCTCCACAGATATACAAAACAAGAACGTCAACAAAATAAAACACTATCTCCACAAGTACTTGAGTTTATCCATAACTCAACACAGTAATCCATATGATCATTCAGAATGTACCCTTAGCGCTTATTCACCTATGATTATCAAATCTTTTCAAAGCTTTCTACTCTTGCTCTTTAGAAAAATCATTACAAATATGTGAAATATGTTATGGAAATATGGGGTGAGTTATCGTTAACTCAATAAACAGAAAACATATACTAACATGTAAATATAAGCTTTTATAGAATTTCGAATATAGAATAAAATATCTTTATTTTTAGAAAGCATAATTTGAACATGTTAAAAAATATGTCAGAGCGAAAGTTTAGAAATAATCAAAATCAAAATTCTTTTGGCATAACATAATTGAACATATAATATCATATTTAACCTTCGTAGTAGGATTATGCAAATTTCGGCAACCAATTGAGCAAAAATAGAATGTGAATATTGTTCTTATTATTCTCGGAATCTCTAGTATAATATTGTTCTTATTATTCTCGAAATCTCTAGTATGTATATAGGGAAGACCATGTAGAAAACCACTTTATTTACAAAGTGAGTGCACTGAAAATAGTAAAGGTGGTACCAATTCGAACAGAACGGAAGAGAAACAAAATATCATGCCAGAGGCTTTAAAAAATCATATTATATCATATCAGAGTATAAAAACACCTTTGAGAACAAACAGAATCAGATCACAAAAATTTAGTTTATGCACGAAAATTTCATATTCACTCTTTTTGCACAGTTCAGAATATCATATGTACAAAATTAGTTTATATTTACACCAGTTTTGCTGAAAATACTTTATTTTTATACAGAATTTCATGCATATGAGGAAAAGAATAATTAAGATAATTTCAAATAATTTGTTTTCATCACGAAAGGTACATATTTTCTATAATTGACCTAAATTCATATTATTTTTATACGAAATCTAGTATAAGAACTCTATTTACTTGAAAATTCTTAGCTCTTCAAAAATTATTCACAATAGCATTGACCGAAAATCAAACGTCACTTATAAAAATATAATGTGATTTCATAAATTTTCAAACGAAAACTTATCTTGATAATTAAAGCCTGAAATGCTAAAAATCACCTACTTTAACTCCTCTAATCCAAAATTCTCAAAATCCTACACTGCCATCAATTGGAATTCCACAATATCCACAATATAACATGCATGAGATTTCAATTCAAGTACTAGATCGAGCATGAGAGTCGCTAAGTTTGGGAAGTGCATTATCCTCCACACAATAGCTATATCGGGCCCCCTTGTTCGATATCTAAAATTCCATTGCGCAAGGTATTGCTATCGGCGGGCATTTTACGATACGGAAAATGCTATTTCTCTTGCTCTTATTGATCTCGATCTCAGCCCATTTAAGTTTTTTTAATTTTTTTTTACAGTTTTTTACATGATTTTTAAGGAAGTATTTTTAAATAATATTAAATTTTTTTTATATTTTTAAAAATATTTTAAGTTGTTAAAAAATTTATATAAAAAAAAAAAACTTGCAACCGAATGGAGTCGGATTAAAGCGAGGTAAGTATCACTGCCGGAATGATAAACGATTCCTAGTCAACGGGGACCCTTGTCTTGGGGAGCCACGTGAAGGCATGGGGAATAGAGATCAGGGTGGACCAGAAAGCTGAAATGTACGTCTCAGCAGTAAAATATATTATTTGGAGAGAAATATTTGATTTATTATATAATCAATAGTTTCAGAAAATAAAAAATTAATAATATATAATATTATAAATTATTATTTTAATAATAGACATAGCTCTATTTTATTGGCATAACTTATAAAAAATCTTGAAATTCGGTTGAATCCACCGGTTTGACATGGGTCTAAATCCATTCAGTATCTTTTTTCTATCTTAAAAATCGGTTTGAATTGAATCGATATATACATTGTTTGAATTTAGTTTATATAGTTTTTATTATATACTAAATTACTAAATATTAATTAATATAACATAAAACTTAAATCTTATTATTCATGCCTATTAATTATATAGCTATTAAGTTAGACACTACTTATGCTACCATTAGTTAAATTCATATAATTAAATTCAGCGCTAAAACAATTATAAGACTAATCTTATGTACATGTAGATGATAAATAAAAACAAATTAACCGGATTGAACTGAAATTGAAAAGACTAAAAGTTTCAATTTTGATGATGAATTGTATATGAATATCATTTATTAATTTTGTTAAATCAATATATCCATTAAGTTCAAATTTTATCTACAATAGAGCAAATCGACCCATTATATATTGTCGGCCATCTTAGTGGGATAAGATAAAATATTTTTAGATAAATAAAAATTAAAAATTAAATAAAAATTAAATAAAATATTAAGTTGCAATTGGTTTCTCAATACAAATAAAATCTAAATCGTAGCTCAAAGAGTGGAGAGATAAAAACAAAGTCAATCGTAGCATTAATTATTGTTGTTCACCTGATGTTTTTGTTTAGCATTAGTGAAACTTTAAATAAACGATGTAGACTTCATAGAAAACTCGAGAAGCTTGGGTTCCCACTCATCATCTTTACAAAAATGATAAGTAGAATCTTTATGGTAATGCTATTTCTTGATACCATAATTTTTAATTTTATATTGAACTAGATGGTACAGTAGAAATATGCCGTATTGGCCAGTGATCCAATACAAAAATTCTAATGTTTTGTTTTGACAATTTCAACTATGCCTGCCAATATTTTGACCTATGTTTCGACTGTATCGAATTTTGATTTTTTTTTTTTTCAGTTCTTGCTATTTTTTTTTACCTCAATTCAGATTAAAATATTTACATATATATATATATTTATATATATAATTTATTCGAATATTGACTATTATTTCAAAATATAATTTATATATGTATTTATATATATATAATTTATGTTTATATAGATTATTCCAAAACAGTATATGAAACAGTATCAGTACTGAAATATTTCGTTTTAGTACTTTGACTGGTATGTCTACCAGTACGGTATTCAAATCATTGCTTGATACATTTATGTTTTCAAAACTAATGCAACATTAGGCTAGGTTTGGCAACAAATCATTCTCAAACACTCTTAAATACTTTTTACTATTATTCATTATTTTATTATTACTTTTCATTTATTTTTTTACTATTCATTATTTTATTATTATTATTTAATATTTTATTGTTTTTTTTACCTACTTTTGACTACTATTCATAAACTTTCTCAAACATTCTATATTCAAACGTAACTTAACTCAATAGAGCATGGCCGCTAGAGGCTTAACAACAAAAGACTGGATGTCATTCCGAGTCTCTCCATGTTCAACTCCAAAGCCATGATCTCCATGGCGGTAAAGGCCGTGCACCACACGAGCAATATTCGTTGTCATATTGATAAATGGTTGCAGACGATTTCTTCCAGAGTATTGGTTGAGAATTCTCTAGCCTTATCGAAAATGTCTACACCTTCAAAAGCTAGGTGCGAGCGAGGCCTCCAAAAGCTCTAGGATTCCTTTGATATCTTCATGTTTGCTTTTCCTGAATGTTCCTATCTTTTTATTAGGATTTTCATTTGGATTCCAGATTTAGAAATCTGGAATTTAAATTTGAAATATTTTTGAATTTTTTTTAAAAAAATTTCAAAAATAATAAGAAATAAATAAAATTTTAAATCGGCCTAAGAACGACTTGATCTGAATGAACAGACCTACTTTTCATCCATGAAACCGCTAAACATATCTGATGCGGGTTCCATGTAATGCACCAGAGTTCAATGAATAATCAGTATATGGAAATGCATTTGAATCAGATCTAATAGTCTAAAATTTAAATCGTATTAAAAAAATTATTTAAATTCTGTACAATCTATCTAGACAAGAAGATGTGTGGAAGTGGCATTCCTAAAATATTATTTATAATTACCTTGTGAAACATGATAGCCATGCTGCCGGAGAAGTTTAAAGCACAGAGCAGTAACGTATAAATGACCTTGCTCTTCTCCTGGACTCCGATTGTTCTTCGAGGGTTTTATTTGCTTATTTGTAAATACACAACATATTTTTTAATAAGTGTTAAATGACGGATAATTCTATAAAACATTTTATATAAACATAATACTTTACAAATTATGTATCCCTCATTCAACACTTATTGTAACATGTGTTGTATAATTGTATTGTATATATATCACTTTCCCTTTTCATATACTTCACTTGTAATTACAATATTCTTTCATTATAAGTGAAAAATGATTAATAATTTTAAGATGTGACCACTATGTGTGCGGCTACTAGAGGTGGGCAGCAGGGTATTGTACCCCACTTGCCCACCCGCTTCCGCAAGGCAGAGCGGGCTACCCCGTTCCGTCCATGGGGGGCAAGGCTCCTGCCCTGCATGAGAAATCCAAGCGGGAGCGGGGGGCGGGATGACCCTTGCGGGGCCCCGCCTAGCCCCCTGCTCCGCACCTTCTTTATTTTAAAAAAATTATTTTATATATTTATATAAATAATTTGTATAATCATAAATTATATACAATTACTTAAAATTTATAAACTTAAAGTGGAATTCAAGTTAATAGATCGTCTTGACTTTCTAGGCTAACTTTTATGTAGGAGACCAAGACAATACAATAGGGAAACTTAAGCAATGTACGATTTGTTCAAATCCCACATTACTTAAGTTTTACTATTGTATTACATTAACATCTTATATAAAGGTTGACTTTGGAGGTCAAAGCAATCAAAAATACAACTCTAATGAGTTTATATTATTTTTGAATGTATAAACTTTAATTTATTATTTAAATTATATTATAATTTGGGTAAAAAAAAATTAGACCTAAAAATAATTTAAATACCTAGTAGTTTTCTCTATCAAGCGGAGTGCAGGGTGGGGTGCAGATTCAACCCCCCGACAGCGGGGCGGGGTGCGGTGTTGGGTATCCCCGCTCCACACCATACGGGTAGCATCCCTAGCGGCTACAACTCTTTTAAAAATTATTAAAAAAAATACCCAAACTTTTGTATGTAGTCAATCAGCTTCAACTTTACTTCTGAGTCAACCGTCTTTTATAAAACGAGCTTAGCCCCATTGGTGTACATAATATTTTCAACTATTTTTTATCTCATCTTACAATTATATATATATATTTTAATTTTATATAAAATATAAAAAATAAATTTTAAATTTTAAAATAATATTTTTTCTTATTTTTTCTTTTTATCTAAAATCATCTAATTTATTCTCACTTTTTAAAAAACCAATACACCATTCGACCATTGAGATTTGAAACAATGATATTTTTGTAGGGACCAAAATATTATAAATCTCTCAAAAATTTGTATAAACAGTATGATGCAAATGAAATATAAGACTACTCTTATTGGATTGACCAAGATCTTTTTTTAAAAAGTATAAATTTATACCGTTCAAATTTAAAAGGTTATTATTTACTTTTAAAGATAAAAAGTACTTTTATTCTATTTTCTTACTTTCTACTCCTCATTTTTAATCAAATATGATAAAATTTAATTTTTTGATATGTATCCAAACCTTTTTTTTTTTAATTTAGCCAATTTAATAAAAATACTCTAATAATTATTGCTGCATGAAATATGGAAAACATGCATATGATGCCATTAAGAATGAATGTACGTTAATATGATTATAATATACACAAGTACCTTAATCAACTAAACGGCTTTTTTTTTTTAATAAAAAATGAAGAATGAAGTAGCTAGCTAGGCATCAGAATAGGAAAAGATTACGAATAAAAACAGATGTTATCATAATATTATATTATACTTAATTAGTATATAATCTTGCAGGGAATGATCGATCCTCACATCGTAAATGCTGTTAAGAGATTCCAGGAAATAGTATTTCCAAATATTCGGCTTATAATTGGCAGACCGTTGTCTCTCATCTTACATTATATTAAAAGTTGCAGATTCCATGTTATCTGGAATGGGAAGGTTTGCACCTCGTCTTTCAATAATTGTACATGTACTTAGCTAAGCAATGCTAAGTGTACTCGACGATGGACTTGGTCTATTAACAATTCGCCCAACTCTCTGCTTTACATAGGCCACAGCGCCCAAAAACATCTACCAGAGTTTTTAGTTAGAAAAATGATAAATTTACAATAATTTATATAATATATTGTATAAGATGTGGGGTAAAATAAGGATATTTTTATAAAATAATATTAATTTTATAAGAAAATTTATAAAAATATTTTTATTTTATAATTTATATTATTTAAATATTATAAAATATATTGTATGTATCACTTTTTAATTAATTACTTATAAAAAATTATCATGTATTTAACATATTTTAAGAATTATATTATTTGTCTCTATCTTTCCTTATCTTATCATTTCATGTCTAAACGTGATACATGTGTTGTCATGTCTTGCATTGTCTTATCTAAACGTGATACATGATGCACGTGTACACCTCTGAATCCCATACATATGTAACTCAAATGTTTGACAGCTACGACACATCCAAATAATACTTGACTGAAAATACGGAGGAAAGACTTCCCAAACCACATTCCTAGCAGCTAGACCAATGAATGAGAAGTGCAAACATGGAGTAGGCACGCATGAAAGCAAACATGGAGTAGGCACGCATGAAACAAATTAAAAACCAATCCTTTAATTGAATACAGGGATCGGAAAATCACACGACACCAAATTAAAAACACCAATCTTTTAGTTCAACTTGGTTTAAAATCAAACATCAACAAAGAAAACTCGTTCTTTACTAAAACCTATTATATATGGGCAGTTTATTCTCCACTAAAACATGCATTAAAAATAAATAAAGTTACTGCAATAAAAAATTAGAATTGTGCTGATAGCAGTGGAACCTTCAACTCTTACCTTGCTAATATCTTAAAAGCATAATAATCCTGTTTATCTTTTTCGTCATTGACATACTTTCCCTCCTTTGAGTAGAAGACATACTTGCCCATATGTTGTTTTTCATAATATATATAGCCAGCCCAACTGTTATACATTATCTTGCAACCCATACGTATATATAGCTTGGATTATTCACCAATAACCAAATTCATTAACTCAACTCTTCTTGATAATCAAGATTGTCAATTCAATAAACAAAAGTACATCATAAGTTGACTCAAATTACCTTGAACACAATAGGCGTAGCTTTAAACCATGCTACCATGCACCGAGGTAATTAAAGTCATCATTAATACCACTTGAAGTTAAAAGCCCCAAAGTCAATAGGTAGATAGTTTTAATTAGTTGTAGAATTGGAGGCCGAATATAGGTCTGGAGTGACTATAGAAGACCAAGCACATATAGCACACCGTATACAAAATCTGCTTGTGAGGAATGCTATAATAAAACTCTATTTTGATTAAAATGGTGCACAAAGCAGAAGAAATAAAATCTGCTTGTGAGGAATTTAGTTTTAACTCCACTTTGTGGGGAATGCTTGTGAGGATTTCTATAAGATAACAAGCACTATTACACAATAAAGGTGTCCCAGCTGCAAGTCGTTTATCTCCTACAACAGCTATATGTCGTCTAGCATCAAGTCACAAATCTGGGCACAGATAATACTCTACATATTTCATATTTTCATATATTTTATTTTCTGAATATTCTTTTCTTTTATTCAGTAGATATTTTTTTATTATTGTTATAGAATTACCATTTGTGGTATTATAGTAGTTAGTTTGTTATGCTCGAGTTGTATATATTCATTGGTTGCACAGTGCTACAGTATCATAATATCAGATGAAATTCAAGCATTATCCATCTCCTTCGAGTTAAATCTCTCTTCCTTCTTTGAAATCCAAACCCTGGTATGGTATTAGGAGCCTTGAGAGCACCATCCATGGAGGATTCCCCCGACAGTTCAGACGATTCTTCTTCTTCCACTCACATCTCTCGACCTTCCGGCAAACCCTTAAACACCTACAGTGCCACAAGCATCAACCGTTATCTAAACCTCATCGACCCTAACAATCATTTTCACCTAGACAATGGCGACAACCCAGCAGTGATTTTAGTCATGGATTTCCTCACAAATGAGAACTACACTACCTGGTCGCGTGCGATGCGAAGGGTTCTCTGTGCGAAGAACAAATTGGGTTTTATCTTCGGCTCACTTCCTTCACCCACCAATCCAAATGATTTCCTTCTTGATCTATGGAACCGCTGCAACGCTATGGTAGTCTCATGGCTGCAAAATTCCATTTGTCCTTCTATCAGATCCAACATCGCCTTTGTTGATGATGCTCGTGAGATCTGGCTCAATCTTGAGGATCGGTTTTCTCATCAAAATGGCCGGTGAATTTATCAGCTCAAGAAGAACTTGGCTAGCCTTCTCCAAGAATCTGAGACTGTAAGTGTTTATTACGGCAAACTAAAAATCCTTTGGGATAAATTGTTGGTTTGTGATCCTATCCCTGTTTGCACTTGTGGCTCAATGAAACATTATTTGACCGTTATCAACGTGATTGTCTATTCCAATTTTTGATGGGCTTACACGATAGCTATTCCCCTGTTCGGGATCAAATTATGCTCCGCGACCCATTACCTCCACTCACCAAAGTCTTTTCTCTAATTCAACAACAAGAACGCCATCACCAGATGGTTTCCACCACCCCTTTTCCTGACTCCCTAGCTTTTGCAGTCAGGAACCCTACTCAAACCCCACTAAAACTTCCCCTCAATCCAAACCCAAGAAAGACAGGGCATACTGTACTTAACGTAAAATCAATGGCCACACCTTTGATACCTGTTTCAAAGCAGGAAATGCTGAGCCACCCATATGTTCCCACTGTAACATGTCTAGACACACGATGGAGAAATGCTATAAGCTTAATGGCTACCTACCTGGACATAAATTGTTCAATAAAACTCAAGATTCCTTTGCTCTTGCTACTCAATCTGCTTCTGACCTTGAGAATATCAATGATGATCCAAGACTCAGTACTAGTAACTTCTGGCTTAACTTCAACCTCGAGAGCTTTCTACTACTATTCAACCTTCAGCTAATCAGATTCAGTCCAAATTTCCCTCTACATCGACTCCTCACATCTCTGGTATATCATTTTGTTTATCCACTAGCACACAATCCACTTTGCCCTCGACAAAAATTCCTTGGATCATTGATACAGGCACAACAGACCATATGATCTATTGCCCCTATCTGTTCACCACCATCACCACATCTATTTCTCATTCAGTGAGGCTACCAAATAGAACTAATGTTCCTATCACACACACTGGTACTGTCCAATTGTCCCCTTCCATTTCTCTTACCGAAGTTTTGTGTGTTCCCTCTTTTAAAGTTAATCTGATCTCAGCCAAGAAACTGGCTGCTTCACTCACTTGCTGTCTAGTGTTTATCCCTGATTTTTGTCTCATATAGAACCTTTTCTCTTAGACAATGATTGGGAAGGATGAAGTGAAAAATGAACATTATTACTTGCTCAATACTGCTGTTTCTCCATCTACTCCGGCCACTGCATTTTCAAAATTCACCAAAACTTCAACAGCTGCTTGTTTTTTACAATCAAATACTGATACTGACATATGGCATTGTCGCCTAGGCCATCTTTCATTTCCAGTTTTAAATATGATTACAGATCCTATTGTAAAGGACCACATCTCTATCATTAATACAAAACCGTGTTATGTTTGTCCACTTGCAAAATTTCATAGACTTCCTTTTCCTCATAGCACATATAAAACAACAAAACCTTTTGAGATTGTGCATTGTGACCTTTGGGGACCTAATTCTCTCCCTGCCTATGATGGTTCTAATTATTTTCTTACCATAGTTGATGACTTTACTAGAAGCACTTAGATCTATCTTCTTCACACTAAAGTTGAAACCAGAAAAAGCATAGAATCCTTTGTCAATTTGATTAAGAACCAATTTGATTTAAAAATCAAAATTCTAAGAAGTGATAATGGCAAAGAATTTCAAATGCACAATTTTTTTAATCACAAAGGCATTATTCATCACACTAGTTGTGTTGCCACACCCCAACAAAATGGGGTTGTAGAACGAAAGTATCAACACATTCTTAATATAGCTCGGGCTTTAAAGTTTCAAGCTAGTCTTCCACTTGAATATTGGAATGACTGTGTTTTAACAGCCACATATCTCATTAATAGGACCCCTAGTCCTTTACTACAAAATAAAACTCCTTTTGAACTCTCCGCCTTCTTATTCTCACTTAAGAATGTTTGGGTCACTATGTTTTGCCCCTACTTTACGTCAAGGTAGGAAGAAATTTGATCCTAGAGGTCGCATGTGCATTTTTCTTGGGTACCCTTTTGGTACCAAAGATTACAAACTTCTTGAACTCGAATCAAGAACCACTTTCATATCTCGGGACGTCATTTTTCATGAAACCATTTTTCCCTTCCAACATTTACCTCACCCCTCATCCAACCCCTCTCCCACACTGGTTTTTACTAAACATTACCTAACACACTTGACTTTCCCACCAATCTCCAAAATCTCAGACATACCCCAACCTCATCTCAGATTCCAGCCGCATCTTCAATCCAGATCACGCCAGAAACCTCACCTACACCTCCCAACTCTGTCCCCTCCCCCTCTCAAATTATTCCACCATTCTCACCTATACTTAACCCCCCTTCTCCACCCCCTAACCCCCTTCTCCGCAGGTCCACCAGAGTTAGAAGAGCTCCACAGTATTTGCAAGAGTTCCATTACAACCAGACCCCACTCCCAGCCTCTTCTCAATTGTTGTCCGAGCCAAATATTGGTAATCCTTGTTCCCTTGCTTATTTTTTGACTTACCAGAATTTTTCTCTTGCTTTCCCTGCTTTCTCTACTTCTATTTCCACCATTTCTGATCCCACTACTTATAAACAAGCTGTAAAACATCCTGGTTGGTGTAAAGCCATGAAATTTGAATTGTTAGCCTTAAAACAAAACCAAACTTGGATCATCACTGACTTACCTCTTGGGAAAAAGGCTATTGACTGCAAGTACGTCTACAAGACCAAGTTTAATGCTAATGGATCTGTAGAAAGGTTGAAAGCAAGACTTGTGGCAAAGGGGTTCACACAACAAGAAGGTGTAGACTACATTGAGACATTTTCTTCTGTCACCAAACTTGTTACCGTGAGGCTTTTGCTCTCCATAGCTGCTGCAAGGGTTGGATCCTCTTCCAATTTGACGTTAATAACGCAATTCTTCATGGAAATTTGGAAGAGGAGATTATATGTGCAAATCACCCGGTTATACCAAAGGCGGCCCCAACCAAGTATGCAAGTTCCTCAAAAGTCTTTATGGCCTCAAACAAGTTTCACGACAATGATATTCTAAGTTTTCATCCTTACTTATCAATTTTGGATTCCAACAATCTAAAGCCGATTACAGTTTATTTACTAAACTAGATGGCTCTTCTTTCACTGCACTTCTAGTTTGCGTAGACGATATTATTGTTGCTGGAAATTGTGCATCTTCCATTACATCTCTTAAATGCTTCCGTAAAACTCAATTTAAGATCAAAGATCTTGGTTGTTTATGCTATTTTCTTGGCTTGGAAGTTGCAAGATCTTCCAAAAGCATTTACTTGTGTCAACGAAAGTATGCGTTGGATATATTGGCTGATTCGGCTATACTTAGCAGCAAGCCTCTTAAACTTCCCCTTGAGTAGAATTTCAAACTTACCAAAGATTCTGGTATTCCTCTCTCAGACCCAAGTACTTATAGATGGCTTATTGGTTGATTGTTGTATCTCACAATCACTAGGCTCGATATATGTTATGCTATTCAGCTCCTAAGTCAATTTATGAGCCACCCAACCACCTCACACTTGGCCACAACACATAAGATCCTTAGATACATCAAAGTTGCTCCTGGTCAAGGCATCTTGCTTCCATCTTCTTCTCAACTTCAACTTCGAGCATATTGTGACTCTGATTGGGCCTCATCCCTGACACATGTCGGAGTGTCACGGGTTATTGTATATTTGTTAAAGATTCTCTTGTTTCTTGGAAGTCAAAGAAACAATCTGTGGTCTCTCGTTGCTCAACTGAAGCTGAGTATCGCTCTATGGCCTCTACATATTCTAAAATCACATGGCTGAAATATCTCCTCAATGATCTTCAGATTCATCATCCACAGCCTGCCTTACTTTATTGTGACAATCAAGCAGCACTTCCTATCGCTGCCAATCCAGTTTTTCACGAGAGAACGAAGCACATCGAGTTGGATTGTCATTTAATTAGGGATAAAATCCAAGAAGGAAGCATCACCACCACACATATTGCCTCAAACAGTCAACTAGCTGACATTTTTACCAAGACTTTGCCCCCATATGTTCTTCGGATGCACTTGTCTAAGATGAGAATAGTAAATATCTATTCTCCATCTTGTGGGGAGCTATTACACAATAAAGGTGTCCCAGTTGCAAGTCGTTTATCTCCTACAGCAGCTACATGTCGTCTAGCATTAAGTCACAAATCTGGGTACGGATAATACTGGACATATTTCATGTTTTCATGTATTTTATTTTCTGAATATTCTTTTCTTTTATTCAGTAGATTTTTTTTTTATTATTACAGAATTACCATTTGTGGTATTATAGCAATTAGTTTGTTATGCTCGAGTTGTATATATTCATTGGTTGTACAGTGCTATAGTATCAGAATATCAAAGGAATATTCAAGCATTCTCCATCTCCTTCGTGTGAAATCTCTCTTCCTTATCTGAAATCCAAACCCTAATAAGCATTGATCCAACAACAAAAGTTATCACAAATAAAAAGGGGATAATGAATACCTTGAATTGGTGGAGCGTTGTTGGGCTAAAGAATCAGAATGTGGAAGAGATTTGGTTGAGTTCTTTTAGTAGACTATTCCAATGGGCTCTTTAAGGGTGGTAGAAGATTCCTACAATGAAAAATTAATTTTCAAAACGAAAGATCTAAACTTTGGTATACCTATGGATGTCTCTCCATTCTCCTGGAAAAAAAGAACAAACTTTTCTTCGAACCCATGAGCAATAAAGTAATACCTAGGGTAGCACATTTAGACGTTGGATATGGCCATTGATAGCTTGCTAGCAAAGACCAAAATACGGAGATTGATTAAGGGTTACTAAGATTTGAGTAACGAAGAAATTAAGAAACCAAAATCGATATTAATCTTAAGTAAATCCAAATGGAAAAGAGAGATAAACTGAAGCAAACCCTAAATTCCTATCTTGTAATTTAATATTTTAATATTAAATATATAGTGTTTGTTAATATAAATATTGTGTATTATGAGTTGATTGATATTAATATTATTTTAGTGTACTTGTGTTTAAAACATTGGATATTTCATCTTCATTTAAAATTATTTTCATGTTTAAAAAGGAAGCTAATTTATTTCCTCATATTATTTTATTGTGGTGCATTTAGTTTAATCTCGTCATTTTATTATGTTGATCTTTAAATTAAAGTGTTGTAATTTATTTTATTTTAATTTGATGTGTTTTAATTAATTTATTTTGAGTGATTTCGGTGGGCTTTTATATATATATATATATATATATATGCAGTTGTTTGGGTGGTTTTGATGTGTTAAGAGTTAATTGTTTTTTTTTTTTTTGGATCTTTAGCCCAAGCCCAGCCATTGTGGAGCCCAGCCCGTGTAACCTTAACCCAGCCCTCTCTTGAAGCCTGAAACGGCGTCGTTCAGCTTTAGGATTTAATGATAAACCCAGCCTTTCTCATTTCCGGACGCGTCTTCTTCCTCTTTCCCTCTTATGTTTTTCTTCTTCTTCATTTCTTTTTCATTTTTCCTACTCTGTTCGTCCGCTGCAAACTCGTGATCTAAAGCTTGAATCTTTGCAGCCTTTTTCATCGTCATTTCATCCACTCGTTATTCCATTAATTTCTTTGTACCTAGATGAACATTTCCCCATTAATTTTCTGTCCGATTTGTGCTGTACGTGCCTAGGAAACTGGCTTGAAATCATGATTGTACAGCTTGTTTTGCCTCTGTTTTTCCATCTGAAAAGCTTAAATATTCTCCTCAATCACAGCTTACTTGTCTTGGCTCTGCTGTTGTGAGTTTCAATTGAGTTTTTTTCCGCTCATTTCCACTCTCTTTTGTTCGGGTTCTTGCCTATATAAGGCGTCGGAGTCCATCGCTAAAAACTACATTGTTGTTTTTAGCTCTCGGTTTCACTCGTAAATCCGACCCTTTTAGCTGTTAGCATCTCTTTTATTCATTTCTTCTCCTTCTCCTCAGCTAGAATATCTCATTTTCAAAATCCCATAAATTCAAAAAATTTAGTGGGTTTTAGTCGCCATTTTTCTTCCGTATTTCACCATTTTGAAGAACTTTTGATAAGTCTTTCCACTCATTTAATTTAAGTATTATTTTAATTTATTCATGTATTCATCTTAATTTATTTTCGTAATACAATTTTATTTATGATCAAGTATTTAATTTAGTTAAATAATAATTATATTTTAATTATATATATTAAGATGATTAATTTATTCCATTTATAATAATTGATATTATTATCTGAATTGGTTATGTATAAATAAATATCGTTTTATTTATGTTAATTGTTTTATTTTATTTTTTAATGTTATTTATTATTTTTATTAATGTCACTTTATTTATATTTATTTATCTGTGGTATTTATATACGTTAGTGCGATGGGCACAGAGTTTGTGGGTGGAAGAGTAAGGTTCTTGTTTGGCATCTTTGCTTACATTTGGGATTTTTAGGGAGTATATTGTAAATATTTTTTAAATAAATTTTGAAATTTAAATATATTTTACATTAATAACTCAGTGTTTGGTTGATGATTAGACTTATTAAATATTAAATATTTTGTATATGGTGGTATGCATTGTGTAATTGCACATTTGTTCATATATATATATATATATATATATATATATTGATATTTGGAGTTTGGGAAATGCTACTTGAACCGAAGATTCGATAATGATATCTAACCGATGCCAAATGCCATGTTTTGAATGGCCCATATTAAAAACAAAAACTCGATAAAAAAAACTCGATCTATTCTTTTATACGCATTGTCCCACTCTCTTTCCAATAAGCCTTGATCTTGTGATTTTTCTCCTTGGTTTCGTGGATTCCCATTCATCCCATCGCTCCGTTCATCCCATTAATTCATCCACAAGAAGAAGAATAGGAGCCACAATGCTGATTCGGGTTTTCAAATACGCTACAGTTTTTTTATTTTTTATTTTTTGCTTTTTGGTAATTATGACCAAGGGAAATAATTTTTTTGGATGGAAGTAATTTTTTTAAGAAAAGTTTGTGGTGTCTGGAAGACGTTATCACCATTTGGATGTGTTTGAAAGTTTTGCTTATCTCAGTTCCAAAATTGACAATGAAACTCACTTTTTTCCTTTCAATTGATCTAGAAAAATACAAGTAGGAAGAGAGTAATAAAAACTCTACTTAACATTGGCCTATTAATAGTTTACTTAAGAAATAGATCACAAAAATGGAGGAAAATAAAATTTATAGCTCAAATTCGTGTGGGAGCGACAGCGGCTGGAAGAGAGCAGGTGAAAACAAAGATTTTAGCTGGAAAATGATGGAAGGACGGAGGATAAGCGATGGAGGACAGAACTTCCAGGGAAGTGTGAAAATGGGCAACTAGAAAGGTTTTGCCACTTTTTTTTCTTTTTTTAATCATGATTTTCATCTCTTTTTCATTTCCAAAGAATGAAAAAATGTTCGGACAGTGAGTTTGACAAAAATGCCACGTGATCGGTCATTAATCGGTAAAATTGGTGGGCTCCGTAGCATCACCCTTGGGATTTTAATGTGAGAATTGGTTTTTGGTATGTTGAAATGATTTAATTGATCGGTTTTAAATGAGGTACTGTAGGGATGGTGGTAAGTAAAGATGGTAGTTTAGTCCCGCTTGTGATTCCCACCTACAGTGTTATTGGATTTGTGGATTTTATTGGTTTTGAATGAGTCATAACAGGACGACGATATGTAACGCCTGCTATAATTGGTGAGTGTATGTTATAACGGGGACGGTGATACGTAACGCTCGATATGATTAGAGTGTGTTTAGTATAACGGGGACGGCGTGACGTAACGCTTGTATGACTGGCATGAATATAGGGGTAAGTAGGAATGGTGGTAGAGTCCCGCCTACGATTCCCGCCTATAGTGTTAATTAGATTTATGAGCCTTTTTCTGGGTAAATGATGGATTTTGATAAATGGATTTGTGGACCAATTTCTGGAAAAATGATGGATGTCTTCAATGGATTTATTTTGGGTCAAAATGAGATTTTGGCTTATCTGAAAAACTATTCCTTTTTGGGAAAAGATGATTTTTTTTTTTATCCTCATGCAAATGGTACCATGATCATACATTTTTGTTGTTGCATGAACGTATTTTAATCTTGTGGTTTGTTTGAGATTTTACTTACCGCAGGTATCATTTTTGGTGTTCTAGATTCTTATATAGATGACGAGGAGGCGGCTCTACCATTGGAGTAGTTTGATATAGTTTATTATTTAGTGGGAAATGTCTTTCCCACTTTTGATAATTATATATCTATATGTATTGACCTTGGGATGATTGTATTAAATCTCTTATTGAAGAATTTGTGTTAAACTCGTTTGTAATATTTTAAAATTCTGGTACTTAGCTATTGACTTAGTATATCCACTGTTTCTTTTATTTCACAAATGTTGCATGGTCACACTTTTGGCACTTGTCGTTGGGGTGCGAAACCCGTGTTGTCATCATCCCGACGCCTCGATTCTCGTGTTTGCATACGTGGAAGTTGGAGGCATCACAATAAGTTTTTGAAAACTCAGCGAATTATAATTCCTACGTGCCTAGGTACGTCTCCCATGATGTTAATCCATTTTTGGCTTCTTCAAACTTGTTCGATCGAGTCCATGCATATCCTCCAAAAAAAGCTAGACCATGCTAATATATTTACGACATTGGTGAAGACCTCGAGTTCTACCAAATATGTGCCATAAACGTCATTCACATCATCAATTATACGTTAGTATAAAATTAATGGCTTTTGTTAGCCATTTTATGAAACAACTATGTTGAGGTTCGCATGCAAGGCACACTAAGCAGACAAAAGTTTTGACAAGTCATCTTGCAAAATTCAAGTTTTCAAATGGCATTTGTTTGTTCAAAGAGATATTTTATTTTTGAAAATTCTGTCCATTCAAACGGTATTTTGATTATTAATATTGTTCGAACAAATATTTCGAACAGTTGTACGGATACTATATCAGATGGCATTCGATTCAATTATTTTTCGTTCAAATGGGTATTATTTGTTAGAAGGAAAAAGCTTGGAACATGGTGGGTATAAAAATATGTTTTACA
Organism: Platycarya strobilacea; assembly: GCA_036898215.1. NCBI lineage: Eukaryota > Viridiplantae > Streptophyta > Magnoliopsida > Fagales > Juglandaceae > Platycarya > Platycarya strobilacea. The sequence goes on from CM072548.1 coordinate 9,859,360, forward strand.
CCCGCCAATAGCAACGCGCCACGTAGGCATTACATGAAGAAATAAACCGAACGTGAGTGCACTGAATCAATCCCTAACCTATTTTCTCTCGCATTCTCTATCTGTCTGTCTCTCTCTCACTCTTCTCTCGTGTCCTACCTTCTAGAAATTCAAGAGAAAACTTGTTCGATTTCGCCAATCACATAGAGAAAACTTGTTAATCTCTCAGGTAACCGTTTTACCCTTTTATGTTTCTCTTACTTTTCCGCGTGCAAATTATCATCGACCAACATCGATGATTTGTACACAATGAAATGTTTTTGTAATGGAAATAATTAGTGATCTTAATTAATTATTAATTACCAATTAATGCTCATGCTAATTTCAGAGAAGGAACCAAAGGAGTTGAAAAAAAACCTTTGTCCTCAAATCTGGTTTAAGATGAGAATTTAAGAATGTTTGAAAATTTGGGGTAGAAAATGATTAATTTTTGGTTCAAACCACCTTTACTTGTCCTAATTTTTTTTCTATAAGTGTTTATTGCTATTACCATCTATATCATGGTAATTTGTTCTTTGGTTTTGGTTACTAGCGAGAAACAAGAACTATAGTGCTTGAAGGTCCTTTTCTTTCCTTGCAAATTAACCGTGGTTAGGGGTTTTTGGAAGGTAGAACGCAAGAGAAAAGAGAGAGGGAGAAAGAGCATGAGAGAAAAGGGAGAGAACGCGAGAGAATCGTGTTGGGCTAGGGATTGATTCAGTGCACTCACGTCCAGTTCGTTTCTTCATGAAACGTCTACGTGGTGCGTTTCTATTGGCGGGTGTAAAACATATTTTTATACTCATCCTGTTCCAAGCACCACTCTTGTTAGAATGAATCTAAAAATTATATTTTACCATTTGAATCGTGTATTTCCCATTTGAACGATACTAATCATACATTAAAAATACCATACTAATAAAATGCCAATTAAGGAAAAAATAAGTTTTGAGATTGTGGTGATAACATAGAGTTTTGGGACATCAACTGTCATTGTTTAAATATTTTTTGGTTGTTCAACTTCAGTCTCTTCTGCATGTTCTCTTATAATCTCACCTTTAAATCCACTTATTCATCTAATCGAATTAGCAACTCTTTTTTCTTAAACCTCAACCATTCTATCTTAGTTTGTGCTTCCTCTAATTTCTTAGTCTGTCGTCATTCGATTTGGTGTTAGAAGTGGATGATGATGTTGAGGATGATTTCAGGCAATGTTCTAAACCCCTCAAATATCCAGAATGTGATTCAAGAACTTGAGAAAGGATCTAAGCAATATCGTTGATAAGTGATTCATTAGAGCAATAGTTCCCTTAAGAGATATCATCTTATCCTACAAAAAAAATAAAAAAAATAAACTCAGTATAAGTAACAAAAATATTATATTAGAGCCCTTGAATTAAATAAATTGAAATTTTCATAATTTGCCTCTGCTTTGGAACTAATTCAAACACTAGCATGACTTTCTTCTTGTTGCAAAAGAAAAATTCATATTAGAACTTAAATGAAAAAAGTGTAGATGTTAATATTTAATGGGGACTAACATGATGATGTATCGTTAAATTTGATCTATTTTCTTTGTTCATAGTATTCCGTTGCTAAAAAAAATATATGATAAGTAGATGCTTAATACATTTATCATATACTACTAAAAAAAGATAGCTGTGAAATTACATGATAAGCAGGATCTTCAAACATATTACAAACCTTCTCCCATTCTTTTGGTGACATAGCTTGGAATGAATTTTGACGAGCATCTGTAATAGTATTGAACTTCTAATAGTGTACATGATATCGACCTTTGTATCTCCAAAATGCATTTAATATCAATTCTTCAACCATTAGTTGATCATCACGCTGATCAAAATCAAGAGCAAATTCATTTTTAAAAAATTATAAACAATTAGTATAAATATAAATTAACTTTAAATTAACATTTTATTCTTAGTTTATTGGGCTATAGCTCATTACCAGGTAACGATGTTTTATCTAATTTTTCATCTAAATTTTCAAATCTTGGAGAATGTTAACCCAGAAGGATGTAGCCAATGGTGCATACATGCGAGTAAGGGTACCAACACAAGAAGCAAGCAAAGCTGTCAAATCTCCAGAGCCACCGGTGTGATCATCAAGAATATCAATTTTAATTTTACCTACTTTCCTTACTTTCTCTATGTAGACACCCTTCATAGTGCCTCGACCTCGGTGCTGACTTATAATCTTTTATTAATTTATTTTATTTTAAAAATATACATTACTTATATCGAGTATTAAATGTAATATTTAATTTTATAAAACACTTTGCTTTGAGTTTGGTGATGTTGACCCACTATTAATGGCATGTGAACCACACAAGAGTCAGCAATGGATGGGGATAGCGCATGCGTTGCTTTGCATTTGAGAGGCAAATATGTTTGAAATTGTAATAAATTATATATAATATGTACAAACATTGCAGATATTTATAAAAATTATACTTACACAAATATTAGACTTATTCACTATTAGTTTTGTTGGACTAGTCGGCCTCATCCTCACTAGACACTTTAGTGGATTCATATTCTTTTAACATTTCACCTTCAATTATTTCTGGTTCAACATCTTCTCTATACAATGAGATCATGTCATATTGGCTTAGATCAACAAATAGATTGTTGTCTGATTCGTTTGTTGATATGCTTCTTCATTTGTTGGACTATCAAATTCTTTATGTGGTTTCTCTGCCTCTAGAATGCCATCATATATATTTCTTGATACAAACATCTCCACCACTTGCATGGGTTCCCATACTCCAGATCAGATAAATGAAAAACTTGATTCGCTTAGCAAGTAAGAATGAAATGATTGTCCTCATACAATGTGTGAGATGTATTCATGCTAACAAAATATATATCATTACGCACTTCCAACTTAGGATTTGAGACATTATTCCAAGTACATTTAAACAATCAGATCATATATCTCTCCACATACTTTAACGCTATGATATTTTCTACAACTCTATAGAAGTCAATATTATCATTCCATTGGCTCTCTTCGATTAAGGCCCCACTATTTTCCAATATATCAACGACTGTGACAAAAAAACCTGAGCTCTAGATGAACACTATCAATTGTTTTAAATATTCATTGCTTGTATTTTGATAAGGTAGTTGGTCATATCTCATTTGAGAGATTATTATCTATATCACATATATACTTTGTCCAAAACTCCCATTTTAGTCAAAATTTCAGTAGTATTTTTCTATAATTCTTCAAGTATGCTAGTGGTGACAAACCCTTGGCGCTATCCATAGGCTGAGCAATTTAAAGACCACATTCCTGAAGAATGAAAGGAGATACTGAACCAAACTTCCAAAAACTAACACATGAATCTCGATTGAATATTATATCTATCATATGGATGATAGAATCCTAAATTGTCCACTTTGGACAATTTAAAAGTTGCACCCAAACATTTTTTAAGAGAATATTTGGCCACAATTCTCGAATGAGTCTAAGATGAAATTTCATATAAAAATAACTTTGACATCCAACTCTTAACTAGTAAACAAGTCTAGAATATTATAGTAACACATATACTTATATATGTAATGGATGTTTAATGTATATTAGTCGGGTGTTTGATTTAGAGTTCATTGGTTTGTTGGTTTAGATTATTTCACACCTATCCTTCTAAGATTATCAATTTGAATATATTATGCTAGTTTAATGTATATTATAATGGTGTTTATTATATAGGTAATTGATTTGTTGGTTTAGGTTATTTTAAATTTAATATTTTATGGAAATACCCTAAACTTTATTCCATATTATTTTATTATTTTACTAGTATTTGAATAGCTTGGCAAATTACAATACCTATCCGTCTAATATGTTTTTTTTTTTCATCAGCAGTTGATTTCATTACTTCTAAAAATAACAGAGCATTGCTCATTACTTCTAAAAATAACAGAGCATTGCTCATTACATGGTTTTAATTTAGCCTTTACCATTAACATCAACTCACGAGAGACTTCTTCCATCCAATACATTTCTTCCTCTTTCTGCATAACCCTCTTTGCCAAACTATGTGCTACACTGTTACCTTCTCTAAGTGCAAATTTAGCATTTCAATAAGTCCTATGAGATAGCACTTCTTTGACATCCATCACTAGGTGATGTGTCCATCCATTGCAACCTTCTTTAGTCAATATTGTTGTGGTAACCATTCATGCATCCCCTTCAAATATGGCTTCTTGGATATTTAACTCAGCTGCCAACTCCATTGCCTTCCATAAAGCCATTGTTTTAGCCACTTCATTTTCCCTTACAAAAATCTTTCCAACATAGCAGGCAAACGTCACCCCCTTCACTATTTCTTGCAACCACACATATTCCCAACTTCTTTGTTGCTTTGTATACTGCTGCATCATATTTAATTTTTGTGTAAAGGGCACTAGGTGGCAATTACCTTGTATTGATCCTTATGTTTTCTGTTCCTTTGTTTTGTGCCCATATTTTAATTGCTAGTTCATTGAAGATACATAACATGTGTTCTGCTTGATTAATTACCATATTTGGATTGTCAAATTTATCTTGAAAGACCAACTTGTTTCTCCTATGCCATAATCCAGCAAAAATCATAGCAACCTTTGGTATCTTGTCTTAATCCATAATCAACATTTTCTTTTGCCAAAGTCGAACAAAATCACCCTCTTCATACCACCATTTGGACAATTCACTGGATCTTTCAGCCCATATATTTATAGCCGCCGGACAAGACCAAAGAACATGTTGTACTATTTCCATGTTTTGTTTACAAGTATGACACATTGCATCTTGAACCACCTTCCTTTTAAATAATTTTTCTTTTGTTGGCAAAATTAAGTTTAATGCTTTGCATAAAAACTATTTAACTTTACCTGGCACTTTCAGACACCACAATTGCTTCCACATCGTTTTTGTTTCATGCCAATTTGAACTTTCCCCATCAACTACTTCTCTTTTGCCTTTCTCAGCATAGTATGCACTTTTCACAGTAAATTTTTCATCTTTTGTGGAATCCCATGTAGCTTTGTCTTCCCTTCCGCTTTTGCTCAAAGGGATACTACAAATTTGAATGGCTTCTTCTTTAGCAAAAAATCTCTTATTAAACTTTCATTCTAACTTTCCCTTTGTTTATTGATTAACTCTTCTACTCTTGTACTGCCTGGTAGTTGTTTAACAGTTGAGGTTATTTTGTTTGCAGCTGTTTGAGGTAGCCACTTATCTTTCTATATGGCCACTTGTTTTCTATTACCAATCCTCCATACCAAGCCTTCTTTCACTATGTGCAGTGCGGCCAGTAAGCTTTTCCACGTGTATGAAGGCCTCCAACCAAGCTTTGCTTATGTAAATTGGATGTTCCTGAAATACTTCTCTTTAAACACATTTGTCATCAATGAATCTTGGTTCATTTGTTGCTTCCATCATGGTTTGGCCAATAAAGCTTTATTAAAAACAGCTTCCACATCTCTAAATTCCATCCCTCCCTTATTTTTATTATCACTCATCTTGAACCATTTCCTCCAATGCATAGGTTTCTTGTCCTTACTATTTTGCCACCAAGGCCTTCATGAGATCATAACATTGATCTTTTTTGATAGTTTCTTAGACAGTAAAAAAATATTATTTAAAAATATCTAAAATTACTATGTTAAAAAATTCCTCCTGCATTTGCACAAGGTGTCAGTGTCGTTTTCGTTGTTTGGGAATGCATATTAATATGATAAACGATCCTTAGTCAAAAGGGGACCCTTGTCTAAGAGAGCCACATGAAGGCCATGAAAAAAGATTAGCATGGATCAAAAAGCAATGTATGTCTTGGTCGTAGTATTAAGACATTATTTGGAGAGAAATGCATGATTTATTCACTACAAGAAAATACAATATTTGGGGCTATATTGTATTTTCAGCGATAGGAATTTTGTGGCAAAAGGCCACTTTTGTCGATTTGACTTTTCCCTTTCTGTCAACTTAGTAAAATGGCTGGATTAAGTGTCACTAAAACAAAACCTAAATTAAGTCCTTGCCTAATTCCCCTCATCCCGATCTCTGTCTTTGTCACACACACACACACACACACACACACACACACACACACACACACACACACACACACACACACACACACTCTCTCTCTCTCTCTCTCTCTCTCTCTCTCTCTCTCTCTGCTTTGCACGGTGGTTTCCACTGCGACTTCTTACAGTGGTTTCCACTGCCAGCGCCACCGTAATCTCTTCGTTTCCTGTTTCCTGTTCAAGTCCCTGCCTAATTTCCCGTGTTTCCTAATTTGAATAGAGCATCGATTATATTTTCTCTTCATTTTTTCCCAATAATTTAGCATGGTGCTTTTATTTGAAGGAATGAATCTTGCGAGTTTTTTTTTTAAAATTTTGTTTAACTTTGGATTGGTTTCTATTTTCATTGTATTGTAGGGTTTGATTGATTTCTTGGTAGGAATAGGAAAAATTGGCTCGAATATTTCCAACTTTCTTAGCGCTCACTTGCTTCAACAGGATGGAGGAGTATAAAGCATAAACAGGTTAGCTAAGATTTCGAAACTTGAATTCAGCTGAGGATAATTGAAATGCATGCATATATCTTTCCATGAGGGCATTTTTCCAATGAGAGTGCTCTTAGAAATGTATATTCAAGATTCTTTCAAGCAAACTCTATGTTTTTCAAATTATGTTGGAGGAAAGTCTTGTAAGGACATTCATGAATATTCTGGTAGGTCACTCATAGCCATAGTGTTGATATTAGAAGTGGAAATTACTGAACAGGAGATTTGATGTCAGCTGTTTTATATTGATTAACTTTTTAGTTATTGATTAGCTTTCAGGGGATTTGCATGCTTTCTCTATTTTTTTTATGCTGGTATTCTAGTATTCTTACATCTGTCCACTTGTTGAAAAGTAGTGAGTTTATCAGTTATCTTATCTGTGCGTAAAGTTTAGGAAAACGTGTTCAAGATCCATTTACAGTTTTGAATTCAAATGAAAGGAAAACTGGTATTTCTTTGGTATGATTATTGTTGTAAAGTTTAGGAGTTTCCTCTAACATTGAGCTGTAGTGTAGGAATTTGTGATCACTGACAGCCATGATGAATGATGAATACATGATTTACTTCCAAGGAAAAGGCATTCTTTTTGCTTTGTTCTTAAGTTGCTAAGAAGCTTTCAATATTTCCATCATTATTATGTAGTCTGACTTTGTTAATGTTGCTATTTATTTATGAAGAAATATAGATTAATCCCGTGTTTAGAAAGATAAATTATTGAATATGGCCATAGTCAATAAATTCATGTAGAGTATTCCTGCAATCCAATCATAAATTTAGACAATATTATTGCTATTATTGATTCTAATTTGATTTATCGTTTAGTCTCTTATTTACCTATTTTTTTCTAGAGCATCAGATTGAGATTTGGTTAGATTTTGAAGACCCTCAAGTGTCGTGGATTGGCCATCAAGAAGTTGTTGCTTTTCTAATGTAACCGCTGTCATATTCCCAATATCATCGGCTTTGATTTGCAGATTTGTCATCTTCATTAACTGTTGAAATTGGCTTGATTTCCTAGTGAAAATGTGTTTTCTGAGTCGTGGCTTGATGTTGCTTGACTCTAGTTTGACTGTGGCTCAACACTGTAGATCTGGCTTGACTGTGGCTTGATACTGTAAATCTTCCTAGTGAAATTTGAGGGTTAGAACATTTTCAGTTTGTGGCGCATCAGGATGAAGGCGATGCTCCGACAACAAGGGTTGGCTAAGGTGCTGGACAATAAGCTAGACTCTCTCACACCCAAGAAGGAAGAAGAGGAAAAGGCACATGGTGCTATCATTTTGTCACTGTCTGATGGAGTTTTGAGGGAGATTTCTAATGTGGAGAAAGCCAAGGATCTGTGGACCAAACTCAAGAGCTTGTATATGACAAAATCGCTCACCAACTGATTGTATCTGAAACAACGGTTATACATGCTCAAAATGGAGGAAGGTACTCCAATCTCTGAACACTTATATGAATTTAATAAAATTATTATGGATCTAAGGAACATTGACATTAATATTGATGGGGAGGATCAAACCTTAATTGTCTTGTGCTTGTTGCCCATGTCGTACGATAACTTTGTCAATACCATGCTTTATGGTAGAGACATAATTTCTTTAGCCAATATTAAATCTGCTTTAATTTGAAAGGAATTAAGAAGTAAACTGAATGGAAAGGGTCCCGAAAATCAAGCCGATGGTTTGTTTGTGAAAAGTTCCTCTGGTGATAGATCTGGGGATGAATGTTCAGGAGAGAGTAGGAATAATTCCATTGGTAACTCTAAAATTAACAAGAAAAAAATTAAGTGTCACGACTGTCACAAATTTGGTCATTACAAGAATGTGTGCTCTAGATTGAAAAATAAGGAGGAAGATGAAAATTCATCCAATGTTGTTAGTGTTGAAGAACAGACTAACAACTTTGATATTGTCCTAACAGTTAACAGCTCTAGTGGATGTTTTGGTGACAAGTAGATCATGGATTCAGCTTGTACATTTTTTATGTGTTCCAAGATAGATTGGTTCACTACCTATGAATCAATCAACAGTGATTCCATCTTGGTTGGGAATAATATGGCCTGTAATATTGTTAGGATCAATTCAGTCAAAATTGAGTTGTATGATGGAACTGTTAAAACTCTGTCTAACGTTCTGCATATTCCGTCTTTGAAGAAAAATCTCAAATCTATGGGCATTCTTGATTCCTCTCATTATGATTTTTCAGCTGTTGGTGGAGTCATCCGTGTCTACAAGGGCTCTTCAGTGGTAATGACAGGGAAGAAGACAGATGATCTTTACTTTTTTCAGGGCAATATAGTGATTGGTGGAGCATCTTCAGATGTTCCAAATTCTGTTATTACTTGCTAGCGGTACATGTGATTGTGCCAAAAAAGTGTGGTCATTTATGAGTAGACACCTTTTGCTTGGTGTGATCAGAAGACAGAGAAACTTGATTCTTTTGTTTGCCTTATATTTCTTACGAAATTGTGCAGAATTAGGTTTCCTACAGTTTTTTCTTTCTAATTTTTAGGGAACACTTTGTGTGATATTGTGCTCTATTTGTATTCATATTTGCTGATGACCATTTGAGAAAGATTTTGGATTTGTTTATCTGTTTTGTGATATGTTTGATGTGTTCAAGCATTTGAGAAGACTAGTGATCTACAAACAAGAAGGTAGAACATTCACTACAACATATATGAGTTATTGCAGCGTTTTTTGCAATGTTGCAAAAAAAAATGACAAAAATAGCCTCTTCCGTCAAATAATTAGTCCTCGCTACATAAGTCCCACGAATCCCCTTCTACTGCACATATGAACAGTGAAATTATTTATTGCAGTGACTTATGCTGCTATTATGGCAATTTTAATTGTCGCAATAGGAGAACGCGTGTATCGGCACTATTTTATGTCGGCAATGCTTGCATTTTACGGCAATTATAACCGACGTAATTAGTTTTAAGTTTAAATATTTTTCTTTCTTCCCCCCGATAACTCCTCTGTCTCTCTCTCTCTCCTTTGGACTGCAATCCTCTCCCCCTGCCGAGATCTCACACAAGGCCAGTCCCTCTCCGGCACGACCTCACCCAGGACCGCCACCCCCACCCCCGCACTGGCGAGTCGTCCTTATAATTTCCCTTCAAAAGACCCTAGCCTCCACAATCCTTATCTCGCTCATTTCTCTCCCTCTCTCTCTCTCTCTCTCTCTCTCTACTTTCTCTATTTTTCCGTCTCTAATCTTGGAATCTGAGATCACAAAAGCACAGTTGTGGTTCATTTTGGAAGATTGGTGTCGCTGTCAACCCTCCCCAGGCTCTAGTAGTCGACGGTAACTCTCTCCTCCCAAATCCTGTGTAACCCATATTCCATCAACCTTTACTTTTCTTAGATTAGGTTGCGATGGTTATTTTTCTTTGCTTTTGTTTTTTTTGCCCTTTGACAAATTTAGATTTTCCTTTATAATTTCGAATTTGTTGTTTCTTAGTGTTCAATGTTTGCATGCGAAGTTTATTAATCTTGTAATTTGCATATCATTTTATTTTTAATTAAAGCCTTGTTAATTTTTTAAATTTCCTTGTTTTCATTTCACTTCCTAGTCGTGCGCCTCATCACTGTTTGTGGAATGCTTTTGCATAAGCCATTTTTTTGTTTCTTTGAGTTGTTTTGGCATCAAACAATGCATAGGAGGTATCTTTGGTGTAAGTTTTTTTTTTTTTGTTTCTTCTTTTTCTCATTTTGCTTGTCGTGTCCCATTGATTTTCTCTACCTTTTTTTTTGAAATAGTTCATTATGTTTCTTGTACATTTTTTTTTTTATTTTGATTCCATGTCTATGTTATTACATTTTTTTTATTACGCTTCCATGAATTATTTTGGCAGTTTTGTTCTCTTGCATACAACCCAGGTACTTAGGCTATCTGTGTGATTTTTAATAAAACCATTGTTTATTTTATACAAACACTTTTCTAACCATTTGCTTGACTGTCAAAGACTTACTGCTCTTACTCCTAGATTTGTTGGCACAGATATTGCAAACATTTGCAATGAATTCATCATGCTTTTGGGTCTGTAAATATTCTCAGTGCTAAATATATTTCATGTACTGATTGTTGGAAGATATTATAGATTAATGCTAAAGACTTTCATAACCCAGCGTCATACATTGTGAAATGCTAGACTACACGTTTTTATATTTTTCTGTAATTGAAACCAATTTTATTAAATACCAATTCATTTTCTACATTGTGAAGCAGAAATAACTTGAAGAATACAAAAGGGCGATTGTTTAATGTCTATTTTTTACACTATTAATTACAGGGCCATTGTTCTGAATAACATGATCTATCCATAGGGTACTGCCTCATCAATTAATGTGGCTTTATCATTTTCTAATGAGTTCCTATTATGTAATGAGAACTTAAAAGACAGAATTGCAGCTACAATTGTAAAGGTTGGAATTATCTCGGCCTGTGAGATCTTAATTTCCTCTCTCTTTTGTTTTTTGTTTTTATTTATAGTGCAAATGAGTTCCTGTAAATGCCCAAGAATTACAGAGAAAAAATACCAGGGTATGTGACATGTTTTATGTGCTTTGCTTGCTATGTTAAATTGTTCATGTTGTTGTAATACTTCTACTCTATTGTTGTTGAGTATACAGCAATATTGGGAAGCTGGTGGTAATTGCAATATGGCAATAGCAGCAGCAAGACTGGGACTTCGTTGTGTCTCAATTGGTCATGTGGGTAATGAAATATACGGAAATTTCCTCCTAGATGTGCTTCGCGATGAGGGATTTGTATTGTTGGGATGAGTGAGGATACTGATGTTGTTGATGATCTCAGTGTCTCTTATGAAACACTTATTTGTTGGGTTCTAGTGGACCCTTTGCAAAAACATGGATTTTGCAGGTAAAAATATTGAACTTATATTTATATATAAACTTTCTATGCTTTTGAGAAGCTTCCTGAACATGTCCTTTGTCACGAGTTGTATCTGAATGAACCTGTTATGTTAATCAGTCGAGCTGATTTTAGCAAGGAGACTGCATTCAGTTGGCTGAGTAGACTATTTGAGGATGTAAAGATGGCTGTCAAGAAGTCAAAGATCCTCTTCTGTAATGGTTATGGTTTTGACGAGCATTCTCCCAAGCTGATTACCTCAGCTCTAGAGTATGCTGTTGAGGTTGGCCCATCAATTTTCTTCGATCCAGGACCATGTGGAACGAGCCTTTACGATGGAACACCTGAAAAACATAGGGCACTTGGCCAGTTTTTTAGAATGAGTGGTGTTCTCCTTCGACATCTGATGAGGTTTGACTGATAACTTTGCTTGATGTTATTCGATTTTCTGTAATTTTATTCTTGGCTTTGGTTTCAGGTATTCAGTTGAAAGAGAGATTTTAAAACTATTTCTATGTATAACTTTTTATTTGGGTTTGGATATTTTAAAGGTACTTTCATCTTCTCTCTAGCACTCTCTCTATCAAAAATAAATAAATCTATTAAGCTTATTGTTATAATGAATTTTAACAAAATACTAGTGAACCAAGTGAGACTGGTTCACTAGTATTTTTTTTTTTTTTTTGTTAAATAATATTTGCAGCAAATAGTCAATAAATCGCCGCAAATAGTCTTGCAGCATTCACTAATTACCTCATCTGAGAGACTCATTTGTGGCAGCAAACTATTTATTTGAGGCGTTTTATGGGCGCCGCAAATAGTCGTTTTTAGGCGGCACTCCACCAAAAAAGACGTAGTTTGGCAACAATGGCAGTTTTTTGGTGTCCACTGTGTGGCCTGGAATAAATTCCACCTTTATTCTTTTCTGGAGTTTTTTGAGTTATTTGCCAGATTTTCATGGCGTCGGAAAAGTCGATATCTCTTGTAGTGGTTGTTCAGACCATACAATTGGATCTACTCCACATACAATTTGAAAGTCTACAGTATGTTTTGGGTTTGCTAGACTTGTCTATAGATTTGAGTGAAGCGGTCGACACAGTTTGCTATTGGGTGAACTTTCTCCTTTATTTCAATTCATTTTCAGTTGTTTCTACAGGGAATGAGAGCATAGTTATGGCAAGAAGGTGGAGTTGATAGGAGAGCTTCACAACATAGTACATGTGGCACTCTTGATCATGCTATTGAAATTAAGCATGATTTTGTCTCTGATTCTGATTTGGCATTGATGCACAGTGAGAGCAATTCTATAGTTTCATTTGGTAGATAGAGGGGGCAATGTTGTGACGCCCCCAACTCCCACGTATAGAAACACGAAAATTGAGGCGTCAGATTGCTGACAACACGTGTCATGCACTCCCAACGTTAAGTGCTAAGTGTGTGAATACGTGACATGCTTAAATAAAAGTAGCAGATAAATAAAGTCAATATCTAAGTACAAGAACTTTTTTAGAATTATTATACAAACCATTTTAATACAAATTCTCCAATAAGAGATTTAATACGGCCATCCCAAATACAAAATATAAAAATATGTCAATATCAAAAAGGGGAATAACAATTCTCAAAATAATAAATTATAATATCATACTTCAACAGCGGAATCGCCTTCTTAGGTTTAGCCTTCTCGACATTTGCATCTAAAGTTTATGATGCCAAAAATGGCATCGCAGGTAAGTACAATCCAAACAGACCACAAGATATAAAATATATTCATGCAACAATAATACACATAAACACGATACCATGTGCATGAGCTCAAAATCATCTTCCTTAAAATAAATAAAAATAACCACACACGTCAAAATCCCATTTTGGTTCAAGATAAACTCCAATAAAAATATCAATCATTTTTTCAAAAATAATACACGTAAATCCTTTAAAATAACAATCATTTTTCCAGAAAATGATCCACATAAAACCAATAATCAAAACCCTCCATTTTTTCAGAAAATTACCTCAATATTCATTTTATTAACCGTATGCACCATGGCCTCCCCTAGGGACCATCTACACACCCTGGCTCTCTTCATCACACCGTAGGTAACAACCACGCCTGTGACTTTGGAACAGGAGATGTTTAGCTAATCGTGCTTAGCACATACCATGACCAGGCATCCCCTAGCCCTCGCCAGCAAAGGAGCCACGAAGTCGGCACGAGAGCGTTACCATCTCGTTTGATCCCATTGTCGCCCGGCGACAACCCACATCTCGACTTGGGGTCGTGATACACACGCACCTGAAAATTACTAACACATTTGAAAACCCAATTTTCAAATCCAACACATGAACATGCATGCAATTATGCAAAAACCCAATTTTCCTTTACAAAGATGAACATGCATGCATTATGCAATGTATACAACATTACACAAAATAACCAATAACCACTAAATTCCAACACCAACCAATACATAGATGTTAATGCAAAAATATATTTAAATCTTAAAGTTCATTTGGAAAATATTTACGGCAGATAAAACCATAGATCATCGAACAAGCGCCGATCCACAGCACTCATAGCGGTCACTTCGTACGTTGGCTAAGATGCTCAGTTTGACACCAAAATTTAGGAAAATACTCAATAAAATGTGGGGAATTTAATGAAGGTGGTGGTGAGACGGTGCAACCACCGAAAGGTGGCGGATCGGCTCAAAATGGGTGGAAACCCATTTTTGGGTTTGGGGTTGTACAAGAAAGGTGGGACCGTGGATAGGAAAATTGAGCTAAATGGGTGATCGACTGAGCAAGGGGGACCTTTTGGTGGTGGAGGTGAGACCCACGGCGGCTGGACGACGGGGCGGCGAAGATAGGTCCGTTCAGAGATCCATTTTGGGTGAAGGAAGAAGGGAGGAACTAGGGTGGATACCGACGGGGGGTTTTGTACTCTAGAGGGTGGGGAGTCTAGTGGTGGTGGTGGTAGGCCAAGGCGGCGGTGGTGGCGCGGGAAAATGCAAGAGAAACCACAAAACCCATTTTGGGTTTGTGGCCGTGCAGGGGCGGTGGAGTGACTGGAGATGACACCTCCGGTACTGGTAGACTCGCCGGCGGGTGGGGAAGCCAATGGTGTGGGTGGTGAAGGGTTGTGGCCAGCAGTGGGTGGCTGGGCTGACTTGAACCGAACGGGAACCAATAGGGGGGGCGGGTGTCGCACGGGGATGAGAGGAAAAAGGGGAAGAAAAGAAAGGAAAAAGAGAAGGAAGAAAAAGAGAAAAGAAAAAAGAGGAGAAAAAGAAAAAGGAAAAAGAAAAAGGAAGGAAAATAAAGGAAGTTCAATTCTCACGACTAGGGTCACAAAATTACTTAAAATCACAACATAAACATATATATAAAAACCCATTTCGAAACATCTTTAATTAAAATAAAGAAAACACATCAAATAAACTCGTAATAAAATAAAGAAATTTAATTCCAATAATTAAAATAATTACCTCACATTAAAATTAATAAGGAAAAAAACGTAGCTCAACATCTTAACCTAAAACAACATAAAAGTAAAATTAACTAACTAATAGTTCAAATAATGATTTTAAACAAATAAAACACAACCAATAACATTATTAAAATAAATTAAAATAATCAACAATAAAAATAAAATAATACATAAAAATACACGTAATCTGAGATTTCACATTCTCCCCCCTTAAAATAAATTTTGTCTTTGAAATTTGTTCGGTTGCAACCAATAGAAACTTTAATAGCTTACTTACCACATAGCTCAATACTCACTCCATGTAATTATACAATCACCTAGTTTCCTCAAATACAAATGAATGTTATTCCATCATAATCGTATAGTCTCCAAATAACACTCCATTTCTAGGACTCCTAAGGTAGCAGTATAGTCTGCAATCTCCATATGTACAAGGACCTTAATACGATCTATCAAAATTCTAATGTTCAATAACTTCATACAAAAAATCGTGTCACCCTCAAATAACTCTCAACTTTATCATCCCAACTTAACCATCAATAACCACAATTTACCCAACCAAAAGATAAATGTCCCTTTACAAGTATCATCCTAAATTTCAAGTCACCATTAATCCCTCAAAACCAGTACAAGACCTGAACCTCTAACTATATCGTAAGACATCATGCTTTCGTGTGCACCCTGATAACTCACTAAATGTATAAAATTAAGTCCTCATAAATCATCACCATGAGTAGAAGCTGGCTCAACACCCATTAACAAGAAATCCTATACCACTTTCAGATCCTAAAGTTTTAATATCTCATAATTTTGATTACATTACTATGGTTGACACCTAAGCTCTATCGTACATCACATAACAGCCTTATCAATTCTACTCAAATTAATTACCAAGACAAACACGATACACATAGTTTTTCCAACCGAACCTTCAAAACCCATGAGATAGAATATCTTCAAATATTTAAA
This sequence comes from Platycarya strobilacea, assembly GCA_036898215.1. NCBI lineage: Eukaryota > Viridiplantae > Streptophyta > Magnoliopsida > Fagales > Juglandaceae > Platycarya > Platycarya strobilacea. Next base: position 9,875,301 of record CM072548.1, read on the forward strand.
TTTCTATGTGATCTCAAGTCACAACTAATTTCTTAAGATATTTCAACAAATGCAACCATTAAATTCATCAAATATCAAGCTTAAATTGTCCACCCCAATCAACTCGCCCAGATGTCTAAAATTTAGATCTCTTGAATTTAATACCATCACATCAAATCAACACCTATCACATAAAAAAACTTCTTCAAAGTCAAACACAAATCAAAGACAAAGTACTCTCCAAAATTTACACACAACTATTATACATCAATCTCTAAGCATTCACAAACAACATCAAAACTTCACCAAAGAAACATATGATCGCCTACTATCATAAGTATTCCTAAAATAGATTCCATAACAATATATCAATGGCAATGATTCCACACTCACAATAAGAGTCCATCTAGAATATAATTCCAACAATCTCTCGAAAATAAAATTAGAACTTAAAAACTGAAACACTCAGTGAGTCCTAGGTAATACACATAAATAGCATATATAACATCAATAAAGAAGCACAATTACATAAATACCAATAATTATCAAAACGAATCAACCTCACAAAGATATAATAATATACCCAAACACCAAAGAAAACTTAAATAATTCACATAAATATTATAAAAAAACAAAAAGGGGGAAAAATCTAATAAACAAATAAATAAATTCTAGCCATTCAAGTAAACAGGTCCACCTCTCTTGATAAACACAAAGTCACCAAAAACTTTTATTAAATAGATCAAAGAGATTGAATTAAAAGAAGAACGGGAAATGAAATGGCAAATAAAGTTTCAAAATTCTCCTGAAGTTCAACTCTAACAAATTTATTGTAGAAATCTCAAGGATTTAAAACTTTTTAAAAAAAGGAACCATAGTAAAATAAATAAATAAGTTAATAAATACTCACAAGTCGCCAAAACGAACCCACTCATCAAAATAAATAGGTAAACTTTTAAAATAAAACAAACGAAAAGATGAACAGATAATAAATTTAAAAACTTACCTCAAGGCATGTCTCTAAAAGGAAATATAGTAACAATTTCCTTTAAATCTATGTCTCAGTGAATCTCAAAGTTCCAACATATTTAAGAGGCAAAACATCATATTTAAAATAAAAAGATAATAGATAAAATCCAAAACCATTTTGTAGGAAACTCATGAAATGAAATTAAAATAAAACCAAATCCATATGATAAATGCACAAAAGCTTAATAAAACAAAATAATCCACAGCAAAATAATAAACTTTAAGACAAGGGATTCCATAATACAATTATTTAAAATATAGGATTCAATAAAATGAAAGATATAAAATAATAATCTAATCCGAAAGACCCAAATTTCAATTTAAACAAAGTAAAGGCATATATAAAAAAAAATGCTTAACAACTTAACCAAATAAAATCAATTAATTAAAATCTTAACTACTACCCAGAAATTACATTAATGAACAAATATTAAAATGAAATAAAACAAAGCAAACCGACCAATCAGAACTAAAATAACTCCGAAAATAATAAACAAAATACACATTAAAATAAAAAGCACAACACAACAAAATAAATATCGAAAATCTTATAATATAAGTTAGTAGAAAAAACTTAGAGAACGATTAAAATAATAAAATAGAGTAAAATAACCAAACAATAAGAGAAACAAATTTAAACAACAAACTTTTCTGGTACAGTTTTTAAGTAACGTGCGGATTTACCCAAAGCCGAACTGCTCTGATACCACCTATGACGCCCCCAACTCCCACGTATAGAAATACAAAAATCGAGGCGTCAAAATGTTGACAACATAGGTCACGCACTCCCAACGTTAAGTGCTAAATGTGTGAACACGTGATATGCATAAATAAAAGCAGCGGATAAATAAAGTCAATATCTAAGTACCAAAATGTTTTTAAAATTATTATACAAACCATTTTAACATAAATTCTCCAACAGGAGATTTAATACGGTCATCCCAAACACAAAACATAAAGATACATAAAGATACACAAACCATATTTCAACAGCGGATCTGTCTTCTTAGGCTTAGCTTCCTCGATATTTGTATCCAAAATCTATGACGCCAAAAATAGCATCGCAGGTAAGTACAACCCAAACAAACCACAAGATATAAAATATATTCATGTAACAATAATACGCATAAACACGACACCATATGCATGAAGCTCAAAATCATCTTCTTTAAAATAAATAAAAATAACCACACAAACCAAAATACCATTTTGGCTCAAGATAAACTCCACGTAAAACCAATAATCAAAACCCGCCATGTTCCCAGAAAATGGCCTCAATATCCATTTTATTAACTGTATACACCATGGCCTCCCCTATGGACCATTCACACACCCTAGCTCTCCTCATCACACTGTAGGTAACGACCACACATGTGATTTCAGAACAGACGATGCCCAGCTAACCGCACCCAGTACGTACCATGACCAAGCATCTCCTAATCCCCGCCAGCAGAGGAGCCATGGAGTCGGCACGAGAACGTTACCATCCCGTTCGATCCCATTATTGCTCGGCGACAACCTAGGGGATATCACTCAGTATATTCCGCTCCCGAGTGACCAGAGGAGTTTCACCACGATAATGCCCCATCTAGCTTAGGGTCGTGATACACACGCACCCGAAAATCATTAACACATTTGGAAACCCACTTTTCAAATCCAACACATGAACATGCATGCAATTATGCAAAAACCCAATTTTCCTTTATAAACATGAACATGCATGCATTATGCAATGTATACGACATCACACAAAATATCCAATAACCACTAAATTACAACACCAACCAACACATAGATGTTAATGCAAAAAATATTTAAATCTTAAAATTCATTTGGAAAATACTTACAGCGGGTAAAGCCATAGATCATCGAATAAGTGCCGATCCACAACGCTCAGAGTGGTCACTTCGTACATTGGCTAAGATGCTTGGTTTGACACTTAAATTTGGAGAAATACTTAATGGAATGTGGGAAATCTAATGAAGGTGGTGGTGAGGCGATGCAACCACTGGAAGGTGGCGATCGGCTCAAAATGGGTGGAAACCCATTTTCGAGTTTGGGGTTATACAAAGAAGGTGGGGTCGTGGATAGGAAAACTGAGTTAGGGTGTGGTCGGCTGAGCAAGGGGGACCTTTTGGTGGTGGATGTGAGACCCACGGCTGTCGGACAGCAGCATGGCGAAGATAGGTCCGTTTAGAAACCCATTTCGGGTGGAGGAGGAAGGGAGGAGCTAGGGTGGCTACTGACGGTGGGTTTTGTACTCTGGAGGGTGGGGAGTCTAGTGGTGGTGGTGGTGGGCCAAGGCGGCGGTGGTGGCGGCGCCGAAAAATGCAGGAGAAACAACAAAACCCATTTCGGGTTTGTGGCCGTGCAGGGACGGTGGGGTGGCCGAAGATGACACATCCGATACTGGTAGACTTGCCGGCCGGTGGGGAAGCCAATGGCATGGGTGGTGAAGGGTGGGGGCCGGCGGTGGGTGGCTGGGCTGACTTGAACCAAACGGGAACCAAGAGAGGGGGGGGCTGGTGTTGCATGGGGATGGGGGAAAACGGGGGAAGAAAAGAAAAAGAGGAGAAAAAGAAAGAGGAAGGAAAAGAAATGAAGTCTAATTCTCACAATTAGGGTCATAAAATCACTTAAAATCACAACATAAACATATATATATATATATAAACTCATTCTGAAACATATTTAATTAAAAAAAATAAAATACATCAAATAAACTCATAATGAAATAAAGAAATGTAATTCCAATCATTAAAATAATTACCTCACATTAAAATTAATAAGGAAAACAACGTAACTCAATATCTTAACCTAAAACAACGTAAAATTAAAATTAACTAACTAATAGTTCAAATAATGATTTTAACCAAATAAAATACAACTAATAATATTATTAAAATAAATTAAAACAATCAACAACAAGAATAAAACAATACGTAAAAATACACGTAATTTGAGATTTTACAAATGTGGTCATCTTTGGGATATGCTTATGCAGGCTTTGTGGTGTTCTTACTTTAGTAGGGAATATTTATTGATAGTCTTTGTGTGTTTTTAGAAGTCACTGTTCAAATAAGCAGTCTATATAGTGGTGCATTACCGTTTGTTTGAAAACGTTAGTTCTTCATTAGGACCAAACTTATGATTTAGTCAAGTCGTCTATGATATTAAAGACTTTTGTGTGGAAATTGAGTTCTTCAAGGACGACGTTGTGTTTCGGGTTGGTGATTCCCTTTTGTGATTTGGTTGAGGGATTTGTCGATTTTTGGTAAAGAATAGATTTTGTTCTGGCTTGATGGAATTCAAGCCAAAGTGGAGATTTTTTGAATTTGGCTTAATTTCCTAGTGAAAATGTGTTTTCTGTGGCGTGGCTTGATGTTGTTTGACTTTGGCTTGACACTGTAGATCTCGCTCGACACCTGGCTCGATTGAGATTTAGGCAGAGACTTCGTTCGACATCCTGCTTGAGCAGCTTCACTCGAGCAAATTTGGACCTATTTCTAGGGTTCCGCGCCATGTTTACTATAAATATATGGGTTTTCATTGTAATGTTGGGAGAGAGACTTGAGAGAGCAGCCAAACCTTATTTTGAGAGATATAATTCTTTTGATAACAATCTTGAGAGTATAATGGGATGTATTGGGACATTGTGATTGTGAGGATTTGTGTGATTGATCTCTTGTATGCCATCTGTGTTAATAGTGAATTTTTTCAAACCGATCCCGACAGTGGACATAGTAGGCTCACATTGAGCCAAACCACTTAAGTCCTGTATTCTTTGTGTGATTGTTGAATTTTCTTTTGTATTTTTCGTTTCCACTGTAATACTTTAAATTTACCATTCGTAATGAAGGCTTATTCCCAACAGTAACATTGCAGCTCTAACTTTAAGTATATCCACCTCTATTTGAGTGGTCTAGTTTCTTAATTTATCTATTTCAAGGCCCAAACCGTCATAAGAATCTTTAAGCATCTTCATCCCATCCTCCAAACTTGTCCTCATTTCCACTTGTCTTTTAAATCAGACTACATAATAATTGGCTATGCAACTCATAATGTAAGTGCGAGTGGTTACTGAGAAAAGGCCTAGCAGTTTCTCAACTATGTATAATATATCTATAATTACCCATCATGAAGTTATATTTTGTGTCATATTCAAATATTCTACATTGATGATTCAGAATATATATTGCAGCTCTGGTCTTGAATTGAGATTTTAAATTATTTGCAGCATTGTTGATGATCATCTCATGAAACTAAGAACTGCATAAAAAGACCAAGCAATTAAATCTTACAATGGGAATAATTAGCAGTAGTCTTAGTCTATTTCTTCCCCCTATTTTGATGAGGTGTTAGGACTCTTTGGATATTTGTGAACTCTTTGGATATTGTGATCAGGTTGACACGAAGTGTGAAGACTCGTAATTTTACTACTTTTGAAATTTAATATTTTAATATTAAATATGTAATGTTTGCTAATTTAAATATAGGGTGTTATGAGTTGGTTGAAATTAATATTACCTTGTTATATTTGTGTTTAAATATTTGGATATTTCATCTTCTTTTAAAAATAATTTCCATATTTAAAATTGAGCTAATTGATTTTCTCCTATTATTTTATGTTGATGCTTTTATTTAATGATTGGATTTAAATCTTTTTATTTTATTACGTGAGTAACTAATTTAATGTATCTTATTTAGTTGATTTAGATGAACTTCGGTGGGCTTATATTTATATGTAGTGTGTGGGTTTTAAATTACTTGGTTTTAGCTTATCTACGGTTTTGGGGTATATATATACATATATATATATATATGTATATAATTACAAAAGTGAGTCCAATCATATGCCTTGAGCCCAACCCTTTTATCAATTGGAAACGGCACCGTTGGCTTTTTATTAATGTGATTGCCTTCACCCGAGAGTATCTTCTTCCTCATTTCTTTCTTTACTTTTATTTTATTTTTTTCCTCTGGTTTCCGTTGCTATTCACCCGAAGATTTCAACCAAACTTTGTAGCATGTTTCATCCTCATTTCTCACACGTATTGCTCCATAAGATGCACAGAAGTTTGATGAATATTTCCCCTATGATTTTAGCCTCGATTGATGCCTCACGTGCCCAGAAAACTGCTTGGGACCGTGCGATTTCAGTATTGTTTTGTCACTGATTTTCATATGCAAAGTTGAGATTTATTCTCCTTTTTCAGCTTTGATGTCTTGGCTTGTGGTTGTTAAGTTTTTCCGTGTTTTTTCTCCACCCAAAAACCCATATATCTGTGCTGGTTTTAGTCTATATAAAGCTTTGGCATCCTTTGCTAGAAATGTATTCGAAGCTCTCTTTTTCTTCTATAAATTCGAACGTTTGGCATCTCTTTTGATCACTCATTCTCCTTCTCTTAAACTAGAGTGTCTCCTTTTCAAAACCCCCTTTTAATTAGAAAATTATAGTAGTATTTTATTGGGTATTTTCTCGCGATAAGATCACTGTTTTATATCGCTTACGATATTCTCGGTAAGCATTTTCTCTAATTTAAGTGATTAATTTATTCAGTTTATAATAATTAGGCTTATTATTTGAGTTGGTTATATATAAATAAATATAATTTTATTTATGTTAATTGTTTTAATTTATTTATTAATATTATTTATTGTTTTTATTGATGTCGCTTATTTATATATAATTATTTGTGATGTTTATATACGTTGGCGCGTTGGGCACGACTTTAGCAGCGAGTTTGTGGGTGGAAGTGCAAGGTCGTTGTTCGGCATCTTCACTAATATTTAGAGTTTTTTAGCGAGTGTATAGTAAGTACTTTCCAAACGAAGTTTTAAGATTTAAATATATTTTTGCTTTAACATCTATGTGTTGGTTGATGTTGGTATTTGTTGGTTGATTGAGTTTATTGAATATTAGATATTTTGTACATGGTGATATACATTGTGAAATTGCGTGGTCGTTCATGTCTATATATGATATTTGAAATTTTTACGTGAAACTTGAGTTATGGTATATTAAAATGATTTGTTTGAAGGGTTTTATATGTGAGAAACAGTATTATTGGGTTTATGGATTTTAATGGTTTTTAATGGTTTTTGACTGAATTATAACGGGGACGGTGATACGTAACGCCCGTTATGATCAGTAGGTGATGAATGACATAAAGGAGACGGCGATACGTAACGCTTGTTATGATCGGTGGGTGTGAATGACATAACGGAAACGGCGATACGTAACGCCTATTATGGTCATTGTGTGTGTATTTCATAATAGGGACGGCGATACGTAACGTCCATTATGATTGATAGAGCGTGGATGACATAACGGGGACGACGATACGTAACGCCCATTATGATCATTGGGTATGTATTTCATATTAGGGATGGCGATACGTAATGCCTATTATGATTGTTAATTTGGTGTTGTGTGTATATCACATCGGGGACGGCAATATGTAACGCCCGCTATGATTAGATTTACTGATATCTTTTTATGGAAAATTATGGATAATTTTATTGAAATTTTATTGTGGACCAAAATAAGATTTTGGCATGTATTTATCTTATTTGTTTTGAGAAAGATGTTCTTTTGAAATTCATGCATTTGGTGTCGTGTTCATGAGTTTTATTGTTGCATGAGTATATTTTATATCTCAGAATTTGTTTGGGTTTTACTTACCTGCGATGTCATTTCTGACATCGTAGTTTTTGGATGCAGAGTTTTGTGGAAGCTAAGTCTGAGAAGGCGACTCCGCTGTTGAAGTATTCTTATTATAAATTATTATTTTGGAATTTTTTTTCCCTTTTTATAAATATGTATTTGTAAAATAATTCTAAAAAAAAATTCTAGTACTTAGATATTGATTTTATTTATTCGTTGTTTTTATTTGTGCATGTCACATGTTCACACATTTAGCATTTGACATTGGGAGTGCGTGACCCGTGTTAGCATCATTCCGACGCCTCGATTTCCATGTTATTTTAAGGGAAATTTGAGGGCGTCACACAAAGTACCTATTCTAACAATTAATACTTCATTCATAGGAAATTTGTGACACCCCCAACTCCTACTTACGAAAACACGGGAATCGAGGCGTTGAAATGCTAACAACACGGGTCACGCACTCCCAACGTCAAGTGTTAAGTGTGTGAATACGTGATATGCACAAATAAAAGTAGCGGATAAATAAAGTCAATATCTAAGTACCAGAATTTTTTTTTAGAATTATTTTACAAACTAATTTAACACATATTCTCCAACAGAAGATTTAATACAGTCATTCGAAATACAAATTATACAAATACATATTAATAAAAAGGGGAAAACAATTTCTCAAGATAACAATTTATAATAAGAATACTTCAATAGCGGAGTCGCCTCCTCAGGCTCAGCCTCTACAAAACTTTGCATCAAAAAACTACGACGCCAAGATAGCATCGCAGGTAAGTACAACCCAACCAAACCACAAGATATAAAATATACTCATGCAACAACAAATAATGTCACTCATGACTATGATACCATATGCATGAAGCTTAAAATCATCTTTCTCAAAATAAATAAAATAACCACACACACTAAAATACCATTTTAATCACAATAAGACTCTAATAAAACCATCCATCATTTTTCAGAAAATAATATCCGTAAATCCAATTATATCGGGCGTTACGTATCGCCGTCTCTGATATGACATACACACATCACCAATCATAATGGACGTTATGTATCGCCGTCCCCATTATGATTCCTACACTCATTTCATACCGAGCGCTACGTATAGCCGTCTCTGATATGAAATACACACCCAATGACCATAACGGGCATTACGTATCCCTGTCTCCATTATAATTCCTACACACTCATTTCATACTGGGCGTTACGTATCGTCATCCCCGATATGAAATACACACCCAATTACCATAACAAGCGTTACATATCGCCATCGCCGTTATGTCATACACACACCACCAATCATAATAGGCGTTACATATCGTCGTCCCCATTATGATTCCTACACACTTATTTCATACCAAGTATTACGTATCGTCGTTCCCGATATGAAATACACACACAATGATCATAACGAGCGTTACGTATTGCCGTCCTCACTATGTCATTCACACCCACTGATCATAACGGGCGTTACATATTGCTGTCCCAGTTATGACTCAGTCAAAATTATTAAAATCCATAAACTCAATAATACCATGTCTCACTTATAAAACCCTTCAAACAAATCATTTTAATATATCATAACTCAAGTTTTATGTAAAAATCTCAAATATCATATATACACATAAACGACCGTGCAATTTCACAATGCATATCACCATGTACAAAATATCCAATATTCAATAAACTCAATCAACCAACAAATACCAACATCAAAAAATACCAACATCAACCAACACATAGATGTTAATGCAAAAATATATTTAAATCTTAAAAGTTCGTTTGGAAAGTACTTACAGCGGTTCAAAATCGAAACATTGAGCAAACGCCAGTCCACAGCGTTCACAGCAAGTCATTTTGTACTTTGGGCTAGAGTGTTCGGTTTGACACCAAAATTTAGGGAAATACTCATTTGAAGGTGAGGAATCTCATGGAGGTGGTGGTGTGGCGGTGCAACCACCGGAAGGTGGCGGATCGGGCTCAAAATGGGTGAAAACCCATTTTCGAGTTTGGGATTGTATAGGGAAAGTGAGGCCATGTATGGGAAAACTGAGCTACGTGGATGACCGGCTGGGGTAGGGGAGTGGTTTGGTGGCAGAGGTGGGATGCACGGCAGCCGGACGGCGGCGCGGCAAAGAACAAGTCATTTGAAGACCCATTTCGGGTGGATAAGGAAACGGCAGAACTGGGTGGCTTTGACGAGGTTGCTGGTAGGTCGCCGGAGTGAGGGGAGGTTGCCGGTAGGTCGTTGATGCCAAGGGGTGGTCGGCGGTGGCTGAAAAATACAAGAAAAGCCACAAAACCCATTTAGGGTTTAAGGCCCATGCACGGGTTAGAGGGCTGCCAGAGGTGCACCACCGGTGCAGGGGAGGTCACCGGAGGGTAAGAGTGCCGACGACGTGGGCGGGGAGGGACGGTGGGCGGCGTTGGAGGCTAGCCAGGCCTAAGGGCGAACAACCAAAATAGAGAGGGGGGGCATGTCGTGCGAGGGCTGGGTGGAAAAACAAGGAAAGAAGGAAGAAAAATAAAATAAAAAGAAAAGAAAAAGAGGGAAAAAGAAAAAGGAAGAGAAAGAAAAGAAGTCCAATTTTTACAATTAGAGTCACAAAATCACTTAAAATCACAACATAAACATATATATATAAAAACCCATTCCGACACATATTTAATTAAAATAAATAAAACACATCAAATAAACTCATAATGAAATAAAGAAATTTAATTCCAATCATTAAAATAATTACCTCACATTAAAATTAATAAGGAAAATAACGTAAAACGAATCTTAACTAATTAATAGCTTAAACGATTATTTTAAACAAATAAAATACAACCGATAATATTATTAAAAATAAATTAAAATAATCAATAATAAGAATAAAGACAATATGTAAAAATACATGTAAATCTGAGATCTCACATTCTCCCCCCTTTAAAAGAATTTCATCCCCAAAATTCGCTCTGCTGCAACTAATAGAAACTTCAATAGCTCACCTACCATATCACTCAATACTCACTCCAAGCATTAGCACAATCATCTATTTTCCTCAAACACAAATGGATGTTATTACATTATAACCGTATAGGCTCCAAATAACATTTCATCTCTAAGACTCCTGACGTAGCAAAGTAATCTGAAATCTCCATAGGTACAAGGACTTTAGTATAATCTTCCAAAACCCTAATGTTCACTAACTTCATACAACAATTTGTGCCACCCTCAAATAACTCCCAATTTTATCTTCTCCACTTAACCATCAATAAGCCTAATTTACTTAATCAGAAGATAAATCTCCACTCACAAGTATCATCCCAAATTTTAAGTCACCACTAATTTCTCAAAATTAACATAAGACTTGATCCTCCAACTACATTGCATGACATCATGCTTTCGCGCGCAATCTAAAAACTCACCAAATGCATCAAATTAAGTCCTCATAAATTATCACCATTGTGTAAAAACTGGCTCAACACCTATTACAAGAAATCATATACCACACTTCCAAATCCTAAAATCTTAATATCTTATAATTCTAATTATTCCACCATAGTTGATACTTAAACTCCAATGTACATCACCTAAAAATCCTGTCAACTCTACTCAAATTAGTTAGCATGGTAACCATGATACACATAATTCTCTCACTCGTCTAGACCTTCAATACCCAAGAGAAAGAATAGTCTCTAATATTCAAATTCCCAGGTGACTTCAAGTCACACTAATTCTCTAAGATACCTCGACAAGGCAGCCATTAAATACTCCAAATATCATACTTAAGTTATCCACCTCAACAACTCACCCAAATTAATTTGCCCAAAAGCCTAAAGTTTAGATCTCTTGAATTTAATACCATCACATCAAATCAACATCCATCAATTAACAAAGTAGATTCTCCCAAGTCAAACACAAAACCAAAATAAGTACTGTCCAAAATTTACGCATACACAACTATTACACAACAATCTCTAAGTATCCACAAACAAAATCAAAACTTCACCAAGAAAATAATTGATTGTTTACTATCATAAGCATTACTAAAACAGATTCCATAACAACATATCAATGACAACAATTCCATACTCACAAGGAGAGTCTATCTAGAATACAATCCCAGCAATCTCTCAGAAATAAAATTAGAATTTAGAAATTCAAGCACTAAGTGAGACCCAGGTAATACACATAATTAGTATATAAAATATCAATAAAGAAATATAATCTTGTAAATACCAACGATTTATTAAAACAAATCCATCTTGCAAAGATATAGTAATATACCCAATCACTAAATAAAACTTGAGTAATTCACATAAATATTATATATAAGCAAAACTAGTGAAAAGATCTAATAAACAAATAAGTAACAGCCAGCTGTTCAAGAAAACAAGTCTATCTCCCTGGGTAAATAGAAAATCACCAAAAACTTTTATTAAATAGAACAAAGAAATTGAATTAAAAGAAGAATGGAGAAATAAAATGGCAAATAAAATTTTGAAATTCTCATCAAAATCCAACTCTAAAAAGACTTATTGTAAAAATCTCTAAGATTTAAAACCTTTAAAAGAAACGAACTATAGTAAAATAAATAACTTAATAAATAATACTAAAAAATTGTCAAAACAAATCCACTCGTCAAAATAAATAGGTAAACTTTTAAAATAAAACAAGTGAAAATGTGAAAAGATAATAAATTTAAAACCTTACCTCTATGCATATATCAAAAAGGAAAACATAGTAACGATTTCCTTTAAAGTTTTGTCTCAATAAATCCCAAAGCCTCAGAAATATTTAAATGACAAAAGCAACAATTGAAATAAAAAGATAATAAACAAAATCCAAGATGGAGAGACTTGGAAAAGCTTAATAAAACAATATAACCCACAACAAAATAATAAACTTTAAAGCTAGGGATTCCATAATACAATTATTTAAAATAAAGGATTCGATAAAACGAATGATATAAAATAATAATCTAATCTGAAAGACCCAAATTTCAAATTAAAGAAAATAAAGGCATATATAAAAATAAATAAATACTCACAACTTAACTAAATATGATCAACTAACTAAAATCTTAACGACGACCCAAATTTATATTAATGAACAAATATTATAATGAAATAAAGCAAAACAATTCAACCATCCAAAACTAAGATAAATCTGGAAATAATAAACAAAAGGCACATTAAAATAAAAGCACAACACACCGAAACAAGTAATTAAAATCTTACAATACAACATAGTATGAATAACTTAGAAAACGATTAGAATAAAAAAATAAAATAAAATAACCAAATAATAAAACAAAAAAGTTTAAAACAAAAACTTTTCTGATACAATTCCTAGGTAACTTGCGGATTTACCCAGAGTTGAACTACTCTGATACCACCTGTGACGCTCCCAACTCCCATTTACAAAAACACGAGAATCGAAGCGTCAAAATGCTGACAACACGGGTCACACACTCCTAACATCAAGTGCTAAGTATGTGTACTTCCAACGTCAAGTGCTAAGTACGTGAACACGTGATATGCACAAATAAAAATAGTGGATAAATAAAGTCAATATCTAAATACCATAATTTTTTTTTTTAGAATTATTTTATAAACTAATTTAAACATTCTCCAATAGGAGATTTAATACAATAATCCAAAATACAAATTATACAAATACATATTTATAAAAAGGGAAAAACAATTTCCCAAGATAACAATTTATAATAAGAATACTTCAACAGCGGAGTCGCTTCCTCAGACTCAGCCTCCACAAAACTCTGCATCCAAAAACTACAGCGCCAAGATGGCATCGCAGGTAAGTACAACTCAACCAAACCACAAGATATAAAATATACTCATGCAACAATAAATAACATCACTCATGAACATGATACCGTATGCATGAAATTTAAAATTATCTTCCTCAAAATAAATAAAATAACCACACACGCTAAAATCCCATTTTAATCACAATAAAACTCTAATAAAAACTATCCATCATTTTCCAGAAAATAATATCCGTAAATCCAATTATACCGGACGTTACGTATCTCCGTCTCCATTATAATTCCTATACTTATTTTATACCGGGCGTTACGTATCGTCATCTCTTATATGAAATACACACCTAATGATCATAACGGACATTACGTATCGCCATCCCCGTTATGTCAGACACACACCACCAATCATAATGGGCGTTACATATCGTCGTCCCCATTATGATTTCTACACACTCATTTCATATCGGGCGTTACGTATCGCTGTCCCCGATATGAAATACACACCCAATTATCATAACGGGCGTTACGTATCGCCGTCTCCGTTATGTTATACACACATTACCAGTCATAATGTGCGTTACGTATCGCCGTCCCCATTATGATTCCTACACACTCATTTCATACCGGACGTTACGTATCGCCGTCCCCGATATGAAATACACACATAATGATCACAATGGGTGTTTTGTATCGCCGTCCCCGCTATGTTATTCACACCCACTAATCATAACGGGCGTTACGTATTGCCGTCTCCGTTATGACTCAGTCAAAATCATTAAAATCCATAAACTCAATATTACCATTTCTCACTTATAAAACCCTTCAAACAAATCATTTTAATATACCATAACTCAAATTTCACGTAAAAATCTCAAATATCATATATACACATGAACGATCATACAATTTCACAATGCATATCTTCATGTATAAAATATCCAATATTCAATAAATTCAATCAACCAACAAATAGATGTTAATGCAAAAATATATTTTAATTTTAAAAGTTCGTTTGGAAAGTACTTACAGCGGTTAAAAACCGGATCATTGAGCAAACGCTAGTCTACAACGTTCACAGTGAGTCACTTTGTATGTTGGGCTAGAGTGCTCGGTTTGACACTAAAATTTAGGAAAATACTCATTGGAATGTGGGGATCTCATGGAGGTGGTAGTGTGGCGGTGTAACCACCAGAAGATGGTGGATCGGGCTCAAAATGGGTGGAAACCTATTTTCAGGTTTGGGGTTGTACAGGGAAGGTGGGGCCATGTATGGGGAAACTGAGTTAGGGAGATGACCGGCTAGGGTAAGAGAGTGGTTTGATGGCAGAGGTGAGATGCATGGTGGCCGGACGGCGGCGCGGTGAAAAACAAGTCATTTGAAGACCCATTTTGGGTGGAGGAGTAAATGGTAGAGCTAGGTGGCTTTGGGGGGTGGGTTATGCTCGCCGAAATAAGGGGAGGTTGCTGGTAGGTCGCCAGTGCCAAGGGGTGGTCGGCAGTGGCCGAAAAATGCAAGAGAAGACACAAAATCCATTTCGGATTTAAGGCCCACGCACGAGTTTAGGGGCTGCCGAAGGTGCAGCACCTGTGCAAGAGAGGTCGCCGAAGGATAAGGGTGCTGGCGATGTGGGCGATGGGGGTGTCAGAACCCCTAGGAGAGTCACCCAAGGTCGAACCTTGACTCAGGCCTTGAAGGGCCAGGAGAGTTCCTTGGCTAGCTTGCAAGAATGCCTTGTCTTAGACATTAACACGAAACAGGTGCCCAGCGAGGCTACTGGCCATGCACAGTGCATGTGCATTGTGAGATCCCAGATTTACGTGTATTTTTACACGTTATTTTATGCTCGGTGTTAATTATTTTAATTTATTTAAATAATATTATTGGTCATATTTATTTATTTAAGATATTTAATTGAGCTATTAATTAGTCAATATCGAGTTACGTTACTTTTCTTATTTATTTTAATGAGTTAATTATTTTAATGAGTGGAATTAAATTCTTTTATTTTATTATGTGAAATTATTTGATCTGATTTCGTTATATTAATTATTATTTTATTTTAATATTGTGTTTGGGTTTAATTTATTTATATTGTTGGGGCTTTAAATATTTTATTTTAATGATATTAGATTATAGTATTTAAAGTCTGCTTTTATTTAATTTGTTGTGTTTTTCTAGCTAGACTCTTTTTCCCTTCTTTTTCCTTTTTCTCTTTTTTCTTTTCTTTTTCTTTTCTTTTTCTTTTTCTCCTTCTCTTTCTCGGCTTCCCACCCGCGTGCCCAGCCCCTCCCCTGCTTCCCTCTCTCCCTCTCGCCGTTCGTTCTCTCCCACCCAGGACCGCCGCCGGCCACCCACCGGCGACACCGCCCACACCACTAGCCTCCCCTCACGCCGGCGAGCTTAACGGCACCGGTGGTGTCCCCTCCGGCCACCCCACCGCCCCTACACGGCCACAAACCCGAAATACCCATTTTTGCTTTCCTTCCATTTTCCGGCCACCTCCGGCCACCCCTTGGCCTCCGACCACCACCACTAGACTCCCCAACCTCCGGCGAGCATAACCCACCGCCCAAAGCCACCCATTGCCGCCGGTTACCCCCTCCACCCGAAATGGGCCTTAAACGGGTCGTTCTTCGCCACGCCGCCGTCCGGCCACCGTAGGTCTCACCTCCGCCACCATTCGACTCCCCTCACCCAGCCGGTCAACCCCCTAGCTCAGTTTCCCCAACCGCGGCCTCACCTTCCCGGTACGACCCCAAACCCGAAAATGGGTTTTCACCCCTTTTGGCCCCGATCCGCCACCTTCCGGTGGTTGTGCCGCCACACCACCACCTCCATGAGATTCCCCACCCTTTAATGAGTACCTCCCTAAATTTTGGTGTCAAACCGAGTGTTTTTGCCTAACGTACATGTGACCGCTACAAACGCTGCGGATTGGCGTTGTTCAAGGAAATGCGTTTTTACCGCTGTAAGTACTTTCCAAACAAGTTTTAAGATTTAAATATATTTTTGGCATCAACAGTTGTTGTATTTGATTATTGCTGATATGTGATGGTTGATGTTGGTATTTGTTGGTTGATTGGATTATTTAATTGTTGGATAATTGCTGCATGGTTGTCTGCATTGTGGATTTACGCGCATGCTCATGAAAATATTTCGAAAGTGGATTTTGGCATGATTTTGGTTATTCATGTGTTGAGAATGGAATCTGGGATTTAAAGTGAGTTTAATGGATTTTATTGGTTTTGGGCTGAGTCATAACGGGGACGGCGATACGTAACGCCCGTTGTGATCAGCGTGTGAGTGTGTGGGTGACATAATGGGGACGGCGATACGTAACGCCCATTATGGTCATCGGGTGTGCATTTCATATCGGGGACGGCGATACGTAACGCCCGGTATGAAATGAGTGTGTGTGGATCGTAATGGGGACGGCGATACGTAACGCCCATTATGGTTTCGGGTGTGTGTGTAATCATATCGGGGACGGCGATACGTAACGCCCGGTATGATCGATTTTGAGGATATTATTTTACGGAAAATGATGGGTGATTTTATTGTGGATTAAATTGGGATTTTGACGAGTGTGGTTATTTCATCGATTTTGAGGAAGATGATTTTGAGCCTCATGCATATGGAAATTGTTCTTGGTTGTTGTTGTGGCATTAATGTATTTTTGTCTTAGGTTTGGTTGGGTTGTACTTACCTGCGATGCCCTCTTGGCGTCGTAGTTTATTTTGGATGCAGACTTTGGAGAGGCCGAGCCTGAGGAGACGGCTCCGCTATTGAGGTGATATTATTAATTGATATCTCGGGAAATTTATTTTCCCCTTTTTATAATTATGTATTTGTTTAAATTGTATTTTTGGATGACTGTATTAAATCTCCTGTTGGAGAGTTTTTATTAAATTGGTTTGTAAAATATTTCTAAAAATTCTGGTACTTAGATATTAATTTATTATCCGCTGCGACCTATATTTTTATGTAAGTCACGTGTGCACACACGTTCGACACTGGTTGATGGGATGTGTGACCCGTGTTGTCATCATCCTGACGCCTCGATTCCTGTGTTATTTTATGGGGAATTTGGGGGCGTCACAGGTGGTATCAGAGCAGTTCGGCTCTGGGTAAATCCGCAAGTTACCTAGGGACAGTACCAGAAAAGTTTGTGGTTTTAAAAATTTATTTATTTGATGATTGGGTTATTTTATTTTATTGTTTTATTATTTTATTTGTTGTCTTAGTCTTTCGACTAATTTATATGGTAACATTATCGATATTTATTTTGTTGTGTTGTACTTTTTATTTTAATGTTTATATTGTTTATTTATTTTCATAATTAATTTAGTTCTGATTGATTGGTTTGTTAGCTTTGTTTTATTTTATTTTAATTTTTGTTAAATATTGTACGTGAGTAGTAATTCAGATTTTTGTTAGTTGATTTTATTTGGTTAGGTTGTCGAGTATTTATTTAATTATTTATTTATTTTATATATATGCCTTTGTTTTTGTTTAAATTAGAATTTGGATATTTCGGATTAAATTATTATTTTAAATCAATCCATTTATTGAATCTGTTATTTTAAACAGTTGTGTTATAGAATTCCTTATTTTAAAGTTTATTTATTTTGTTATGGGTTATTTTATCGTCTTAAGCTTTTACTCAATTATCATCAGGATTTGATTTTAATTTCAGTTCATAGGTTTCCTATGAGATAGTTTTGGATTTGGTTTATTATTTGTTTATTTAATTATGGCTCTTGTATTTTAAGTATTTCTGAACGTTTGAAATTTATTTAGACAAAATTTAAAAGCATCACTGCCTTGTTCCTTTTTAAGTTTATGCTTTGAGATAAATTTAAATTGATTTTTTTTTTCACATTTCTGTTGTTTTATTTTTAGGGACATGCTTTGAAGTAAGTTTTAAAATTTATTATCTTTCCGCATTTCCGTATCTTTTATTTTAAAAGTTTATCTATTTACTTTAACGAGTGGATTTGTTTTGGCGATTTGTTTGTATTTATTTATTAATTAATTTATCGATTTAATTATTTTATTGTGGTTCGTTTCTTTTAACAGATTTTAAATTTTAGAGATTTCTACAATAATCTTTTTAAGAGTTGAGTTTGTAGAGAATTTTAAAATTTTATTTGTGATTTTGTTTTTTGTTGTTATTTTAATTTATCCTTCTCTCGTTATTTAATAAAAGTTTTTGGTGAATTTGTGTTTATTAAAGGAGGTGGGTTTGTTTTCTTGAATGAGTGGTTTTTACTTAGTTGTTTATTAAATCTTTTCCCCTTTTGTGTTTTTATATAATAATTATGTGAATTACTTGAAATTTTGTTTAGTATTTGGGTATTCTATTATTTATAATTGCGATATGGATTTGTTTGATAATTTGTTGGTATTTATGCAATTGCATTTCTGTGTCGGTATTGTATATGCTATTTTTGTGTATTTATTTCCTGGGTCTCACTGAGTGTTTGAGTGTTTAAGTTCTAATTTTATTTCTGGGAGATTATTGGAATTGTATTTAGATGGACTCTTCATGTGAGTGTAAAATTCTTAGCCATTGGTATAGTGTTATAGAAATGGTTTTAGTAATGCTTATGATGGTGGGCGATCAATTATTTTCTTGGTGAAATGTTGATGTTATTTGTGGATAATTAGAGATTGATGTATAATAAGTGTGCGTATAAATTTTGGAGAGTATTAGTTTTTGGCTAGTGTGTAACTTGGGAAAAATTTATTTGTTAAGTGATAAGGTTGAGTTGATGCGATGGAAATAAATTTAAGAGATAAATTTTAGGCTTTTGGGCGAATTGTTAGGAGTGGATAATTTAAGAATAATATTTCGGAGGATTTAATGGTTAGCAGCATTTGTCGAGGTATCTTAAAGAATTTAGTTTGGCTTGAGGTCATATAAGAATTAAAATATTTCAGGTTATTCCATCTCATAGGTAATGAAGGTTCGATTGAGAGAATACGGATTTAAATAATTAATCTATGATGAGAGTGAGGAGTTATAATGATAGAGAAGTATGTTAGTGGTTTGGGAGTTAGATATTTTTAGGCTTTAATATTGGGTGGCATAACTTGAATTGTGAGATGATAAAGTATTAAGATTTGAAAGAGTGGTATATGATTTCTTGCTAATAGATGTTAAGCCAATTTTTACTATGGTGATAATTTATGAACACTTAAATTTTTATGAATTTAGCGAGTTATCAAAGTGCGCGCGGAAGCGTGATGAATTGCAATATGGTTGAAGGTTCAATTCTTATGTAAATTTTGAGGAATTAGTGGTGAGTTGAAATTTGAGATGATACTTGTAAGTAAAGATTTATCTTTTAGTTGGGTAAATTATGTTTATTGGTGATTAAGTTAGAAAGTTAAACTTGAGAGTTATTTTAGGGTAACACAAATTGTTGTAAGGAGTTAGTGAATATTAAATTTTTGGGAGATTGTACTGAGGTTCTTGTACATGTGGGGTTCAGATTGATTGGCTATCTCAAGAGTTTTAGAGATGAAATATTATTTGGAGACTATACGTTTATGATGAAATATAATTCGTTTACATTTGAGGAAAATAGATGATTGTACTAAGACTTGGAGTGAGTATTAAGTGATGTAGTAGGTGAGTTATTGGAGTTTTATTAGCTGCAGCCGAGCGAATTTCGAGGACGAAATTCTTTTTAAGGGGGGGAGGATGTGAGATCCCAGATTTACGTGTATTTTTACACGTTATTTTATGCTCGGTGTTAATTATTTTAATTTATTTAAATAATATTATTGGTCATATTTATTTATTTAAGATATTTAATTGAGCTATTAATTAGTCAATATCGAGCTACGTTGCTTTTCTTATTTATTTTAATGAGTTAATTATTTTAATGAGTGGAATTAAATTCTTTTATTTTATTATGTGAAATTATTTGATCTGATTTCGTTATATTAATTATTATTTTATTTTAATATTGTGTTTGGGTTTAATTTATTTATATTGTTGGGGCTTTAAATATTTTATTTTAATGATATTAGATTATAGTATTTAAAGTCTGCTTTTATTTAATTTGTTGTGTTTTTCTAGCTAGACTCTTTTTCCCTTCTTTTTCCTTTTTCTCTTTTTTCTTTTCTTTTTCTTTTCTTTTTCTTTTTCTCCTTCTCTTTCTCGGCTTCCCACCCGCGTGCCCAGCCCCTCCCCTGCTTCCCTCTCTCCCTCTCGCCGTTCGTTCTCTCCCACCCAGGACCGCCGCCGGCCACCCACCGGCGACACCGCCCACACCACTAGCCTCCCCTCACGCCGGCGAGCTCAACGGCACCGGTGGTGTCCCCTCCGGCCACCCCACCGCCCCTACACGGCCACAAACCCGAAATACCCATTTTTGCTTTCCTTCCATTTTCCGGCCACCTCCGGCCACCCCTTGGCCTCCGACCACCACCACTAGACTCCCCAACCTCCGGCGAGCATAACCCACCGCCCAAAGCCACCCATTGCCGCCGGTTACCCCCTCCACCCGAAATGGGCCTTAAACGGGTCGTTCTTCGCCACGCCGCCGTCCGGCCACCGTAGGTCTCACCTCCGCCACCATTCGACTCCCCTCACCCAGCCGGTCAACCCCCTAGCTCAGTTTCCCCAACCGCGGCCTCACCTTCCCGGTACGACCCCAAACCCGAAAATGGGTTTTCACCCCTTTTGGCCCCGATCCGCCACCTTCCGGTGGTTGTGCCGCCACACCACCACCTCCATGAGATTCCCCACCCTTTAATGAGTACCTCCCTAAATTTTGGTGTCAAACCGAGTGTTTTTGCCTAACGTACATGTGACCGCTACAAACGCTGCGGATTGGCGTTGTTCAAGGAAATGCGTTTTTACCGCTGTAAGTACTTTCCAAACAAGCTTTAAGATTTAAATATATTTTTGGCATCAACAGTTGTTGTATTTGATTATTGCTGATATGTGATGGTTGATGTTGGTATTTGTTGGTTGATTGGATTATTTAATTGTTGGATAATTGCTGCATGGTTGTCTGCATTGTGGATTTACGCGCATGCTCATGAAAATATTTCGAAAGTGGATTTTGGCATGATTTTGGTTATTCATGTGTTGAGAATGGAATCTGGGATTTAAAGTGAGTTTAATGGATTTTATTGGTTTTGGGCTGAGTCATAACGGGGACGGCGATACGTAACGCCCGTTGTGATCAGTGTGTGAGTGTGTGGGTGACATAATGGGGACGGCGATACGTAACGCCCATTATGGTCATCGGGTGTGCATTTCATATCGGGGACGGCGATACGTAACGCCCGGTATGAAATGAGTGTGTGTGGATCGTAATGGGGACGGCGATACGTAACGCCCATTATGGTTTCGGGTGTGTGTGTAATCATATCAGGGACGGCGATACGTAACGCCCGGTATGATCGATTTTGAGGATATTATTTTACGGAAAATGATGGGTGATTTTATTGTGGATTAAATTGGGATTTTGACGAGTGTGGTTATTTCATCGATTTTGAGGAAGATGATTTTGAGCTTCATGCATATGGAAATTGTTCTTGGTTGTTGTTGTGGCATTAATGTATTTTTGTCTTAGATTTGGTTGGGTTGTACTTACCTGCGATGCCCTCTTGGCGTCGTAGTTTATTTTGGATGCAGACTTTGGAGAGGCCGAGCCTGAGGAGACGGCTCCGCTATTGAGGTGATATTATTAATTGATATCTCGGGAAATTTATTTTCTCCTTTTTATAATTATGTATTTGTTTAAATTGTATTTTTGGATGACTGTATTGAATCTCCTGTTGGAGAGTTTTTATTAAATTGGTTTGTAAAATATTTCTAAAAATTCTGGTACTTAGATATTAATTTATTATCCGCTGCGACCTATATTTTTATGTAAGTCACGTGTGCACACACGTTCGACACTGGTTGATGGGATGTGTGACCCGTGTTGTCATCATCCCGACGCCTCGATTCCCGTGTTATTTTGGCGCGCCCCACAGTGCATTCACCTACGCACACGTGTGCGCATGCATTTGCGCGCATCCCTGCGCCCCACAGCCCCACTTAGCGAGGTTAGTGGCGTGCCTTCGCAGGCACGCCATTCAGCTCACGGCACCAGCCCGTGCCTTGCAGAGCAGGCCAGTGGCATGCACACCATGCGTGCCATCCAGCGAGCGGCACCACCCTGCGCCATGCAGCCCGTGCCCAGACCATCAGCTTGGGCCATGCATGTACACCACCCCGGCACTCAGCCCGGGCCATGCAGGAGCACTGCCTGAGCACCTTGACTGGGTACCAGAGCGCTGTGGCTTGACCCTGTGCCTACCACCAGGACCATGCATGGCTCATTGCCATGACCACCATCAGTTGGCCCTACTCAGAGCCATGCCCCGCGCACCACCAGGCGCCATGCAGCGAGACAGCACGAGACAAGCCTGACCGTGGGTGAAGCATCACACTAGCCCACCTTGGGCCAATTAGACCCCACGGCCACACATGCTAAATGGCGCCTCCCTCATTTCATTTTTATGTTATTTTTATTATTTTATTGTTTGGTTAATTTGGTAATTAGCTATTTTTAATAAGGGACCTATTGGGGGTTTCCAAGTTGTAAGACTCTTTAAATAGGCTTTCTAGGGTTCATTTTAGGCATTTTTGGACAATTTGAGAATTAGACTTTTGCTCTTGGAAAAGAGTTAGGCCGGCCACAAGCATTGTGGTTTAGATTTCGGTGCTTAGCACTTGGGCTTTCCTAGGGTGCAATTCGTGAATCCCTTTGGAAGAGGATCATCGTGCAATTCGTGAATCGGTGATCCACATCTATCCTTTTATTTGTTTTCATTTTTATTTGTAAAAACCTTGAGGTAATTCATAAAAAGAGTTTCGGTTTTGGAGTGAGTGTGTTGAGTAATTTTCATGTTTGTGTGTTCTTAAGTGGTTTGTTGATTGTTGAGTGATTTTGTGTTTGTAAGGCCAAATTCACACCACTTGTGCATTTGAGAATTGGTGTGTGTGTCCATAGAGGAATTCGAAATCCTCCTCCATTGGGAGATTCGGATTACTCATGTGAGTGAGAGTGAGTGTGTGATTGATTGAAGGAAGTTGAAGACTTGGAGCCTTGTGTGTGTGCCGAATCCACTTGGTCTCTTGAAGGAGTTGGCTTGTTCATCTATGGTCTTTTGTTCAATCATCATTTGGTTGTTCAATTGGTCAACTTGGGGTTCCTATTGCCCCCTAGCAGCCACGGCATCAAGCCCTCAAAACCCTACCCACACCACACGGCATAGTGTATGAAACCCTAACCTAAACACTTGTCCATTTTGCCCTTTACCCTAGCCGGCCACTTAACCCCATCATCTTCTATATTTCCTCACTTAAATCCACCTCATCTCTCATCCAAAATAAACCAATTTCGTGCCCCTCAAAACCTAGCAAGACCGGCCACCCATTGGATTTGAATTCAAAAGAATTCAAATTCAAATCACACCAAAATCCCTACAAAATCTCATTCGGCCATCCACCCTTACCCTAGTCGAAATCACCTTGCCACCTCATCTAAATTGTCACCTCATACTCTTATTTGATTGGTCATCAAGTGAAAAAGAGAACCAATCAAATCCCTCCCCTACACCTAAGCAAATTCGGCCAAAACACTAACCCTAGGTGCCGCCCACTTCAAATGGCTATAAGCCATGTTCCTACTTTTTAGGACTTATCCAAAACCATTCAAAACCTTAGATTCCTAACCCTAATTGCATGTGTCGAAAACCCTAGCCTCCCATAAGCCATGTTCGGCCAACCAAAACCCTAAACAAACCCCATTTTGCCTAAACACAACCTAGCCTAGCCGAACCCACCAAACACCCCATTGCCGTGCATCACCTTTGCACCATACCTAGTCCATTAACCTCACATTCAACCTTAACTCTACTCAATCCTAGCCTCACTTAATCCTTTCCCTCACCTATATTTTCCTTCCCAAGCATTAGAGTCTAACTTGGTCGTTGGAGGGAACAACCCGTGCAAGGAGGAACCCTTCGGGTGATCGGGACAAGACCGAGGTCTCTATCAGGGGGACGGTGGGCGGCGGTAGAGGCTGGCTAGGCTTAAGGCTGAACGACCAAAATAGAGAAGGGGGGGAGGGCATGTCGCGTAGGGGCTGGGTGGAAAAACAAGGGAAGAAGGAAGAAAAATAAAAGAAAAAGAAAAGAAAAAGAGGGAAAAAGAAAAAGGAAAAAGAAAAAGAAAGAGAAAGAAAAGAAGTCCAATTTTTACAACTAGGGTCACAAAATCACTTAAAATCACATAAACATATAATATATATATATATATATATATAAACCCATTCCGACACATATTTAATTAAAATAAATGAAACACATCAAATAAACTCATAATGAAATAAAAAAAATTTAATTCCAATCATTAAAATAATTACCTCACATTAAGATTAATAAGCAAAATAACGTAAAATTAATATTAATTAATTAATAGCTCAAACGATTATTTTAAACAAATAAAATACAACCAATAATATTATTAAAAATAAATTAAAATAATTAATAATAAGAATAAAGACAATATATAAAAATACATATAAATTTGAGATCTCACAAAATTTATTGTCAACAAAAATAAAGGAAGGATTGGATGAGTGGAAGATTTTCTAAACAAATTACAGTCTATATTTGTCGTGTACTCTATTTCCGCACAGAGTAATAATGAGCACTAGAAATGTTGTACATAGGATATTTGTCATATCAAGATTTACGTCATGTACCACAACACACATGTTGTACACTAGATATGCAATTGTGGTACTCGTATTTAATTTTTAATTTTTTACTTTTGGTGCAGAAAGTTGCTCTTTGATATGATAGATGACCTTCCAACAAGTAAAGGAAAAGTTCATTTGTTTTTAAAGTGTCCATTTAAAGTTGAAATTTGTGCCTAGAGAAATTTGAAGTGGTGACAGGCACTCCCATTGTTTTTAGTTTCATTCACATATGTTTTTAGTTTAAGTTCATACCTCTACTTAGATGATTTGTGTTTGTTCTCATTTAAATTTGTTTTGTTTTTAAATATATTGTGTAAAACTTAAGACTATAAAGTGAGTTTCAAATATGTTTACCGATTATTTATGTCAATTTTGTACGACGTGTATTAGTAAGTAAATATAAATTTCTCCAAATTTAACTCTTTCTAATTTATTACCAAGCAAGTAATTATTATAGAAGAGATAAATATCAGGAAAAAACAATCACGTACAAAAAGAAAAAATTCCAGCGCTAGATCTAATATGGCAACGTATCACTTTTTAAACAAGTATTTTGCGACATTTTTTTTGCTTATTTGCTGCGACACTTTGTCGTCGCAAAAAAATGTATTTCTGCCAATTTTGAACATTAGCTGGAAAAATCTATTCTTGGCTCTTATAAGCGGCTCAATTGGGCGATATCTTTTAGCCGGAACAAAACAATGTCGGCGATTTTAAGTAGTATTTTTGACGAATTTGATCGTTGAAAATAAGCTAATTTTTTGCAGTGATTATATAATCAATAGATTCAAAAAATAAAAATTAATAGCATATAGTGTTATATACTATTTTTTTTAACAACAAATTTCACTCTTTAAAAAAAAAATTGTAGAAAAATAAGTAATAATGATCTAATATTTACGACAAAAATGACTATTAACGATTAAAATGAACTATTTGCAGTTAACAAATAATATAAATATACAATTTTCTTATAACGTGTGTAATATTTACACATTCGATATCTTGCATTATTCATAAAAAAAATTGCAGAGATCAGTTGAATCTACCAATTTAGAATGGATACTAAATCGGTTTGGTGTCTCTTTTTATATCTTGAAAATCGATTTGATTTTGATTGATAATATATATATATATATATATGTATATATATTATACCGGCATAAATCAACTTGAAAATCGATTTGAATAGATATGCCGGCAAATGAATATTTAAATACCGGAGTAAAAAAAAAGTCGATAAATTTTTATTTTCTTGGCATATTTATCAGTATAAAAATGAAACGTTCTTGACATATCTCTAAACATCGTTAATATAAACACCATTAATTTATGAAGATCATCGTCTTGTATCGATATATATCCGATTAGGTTCCAAAATTTATCTACAATATTCAGAGCGAACCGACCCAGCATACCTCGCCGGCATAAATTATTGTAGTTCAAATAATATATTAGGGAGATAAAGCAAAGTCAACCGTAGCATTAATTATTGTTATTCACCCAAATTTTTCGTCTATCATTAATTAAACTTTAAATAAACATTTTAGCCTTCACGGAAAACTTGAGAAGATCATTGGGTACCTAATTATCATCTTAGATAAGCAGGATTTTTGTTGAGTATTGCTATTTCTTGATCCACTTACGTTTTTCAAAATTAAAGAAATCTCAACTCAATAGAGCGTGATAAGAGGCTCAACGACTAAAGACTGAATGTTGTTCCGAGTCTCTCCATCTTGAACTCCAAATCCATCTCCATGGCGATAAAGGCCGTGCGCCACACGAGCAATATTCGTTGCCATGTTGATAAATGGTTGAAGAGTAGGCAATTGGGTGAAACATTTCCCATTTAATCTCTTCCAAGTTCTATTTATCATTCCTTCGATATGCATCTGAGCTATTTGTTCTGAAACATTCTCTTCTTTCATGTAACACATGATTGATGAAGGAGCATCGCCTCTTTCCACTTCAGCCTGGTCTCAAAGTCATATATATTGTACCAAAGAATAAGTGAACAATTAAGAGAGAGGAGTCATATATGTTTATAAGTTTCTCTTTAACCTTAATTTAATTGATCAAACAGTTGATGATCTTACGTACCGATGATGTTCCAAGATCATTGCAGAGGCGAATTATTATGGACAAATTATACAGAAATTCCTTGTTTTTCTCCATAAAGCTTTCATGTTCCTCCGTTACCTTGTGCTCTAGACAGAAAAAGGCATGGACCAAAAGCACAGAGGCGGATGATGTAATCCATGCGTTGCTTAGATATTCCTCTAGAGATGGAGTGTAGCCAGTGTTGTACCACTTTGCTTCCACAAATAATGCGTTACAAAAACCTGCCCACTATTAAACACAAGAATATTATTAAGAGAATAGGCCCCTTTGGATAGTGAGAGGAGATAATACAGTTTTAGATGAAATCTTAAAGTTGAATAACATATTATTAAAATATTATGAGAATTTTAAAATACTGTTATGATGATCAGATGAGGGGGAACTGTTTTTGTATTCAAATGGGGCCTTGATTTCTTTAGGCAAAGGTTCCAATATTGATGATCTTCATAAACTATCCATGGAAGTGTTCAAAATATGGGAAATGAACATATCATGAGTACGTACCACTTTCTTTAGATGACGTAAGACTATTGGGTCCGAAACCTTCTCTGTTTGAACTTCATGAGCGAATTCATTGAGTGTATTGTAAAGTGCTAAGAAGCAAGTCTTCATGCACTCTGGAAGCTGTTGAGTTTCCCTGACATCCCACCTGAATTTTACATCATGTTGATGAGATTAGAATTCTTAACATTTATAGAACAACCATGCATGCATGATTAAAAATGTACATTAATTGGTACTAACCTAGTTACAGCTTTGGTGAAGTGTGTTAGTTCTTCCAAAGTGCCATAAACGTCATAAACATCATCAATTATCGCAACTAGATTGAGGACTTTAGTAAGCCATTTTCTGAAATATCTGTTCTCACGCTCATAAGCAAACCCCACTGAGCATATGAACGTTTCGACTAGTCGATCTCTTGCAAAAGTACTCAGGCTCTCTCTAAGGTCCAGATTCCTCCACCACCTAAATAACAAAAAAAAAAACCAACAATTAATAAGTTCTTATCCTTAATAATGGTATATTAATATAAGTGTATTATATCTTTTGTGATTACCTAGACAATTCCTTCAGATCTTCTTGAAGTGTGGCTTGAATTTGGTTGAAATTAAGTTTAGCAAGTTCAAGTAATATAGGGTTCGTGTGCGGATCTTTCTCCTTGACGTTGATGTGCCATTTGACGTCAAACCACTGCACCCTCTTGTGTGAGGGAAGCTCTAAAGCATGGGCCACATGCTTCGCACGATGACTGTCTAATTTGGGAATGGCTTCTTCGAGAGTTGTGGTTGAGAACTCTCTAGCCTCATCCAGAATGTCTTCACCTTCAAAAGCTAGGTGCGAGGCCTCCAAAAGCTCGAGCATTCCTTTGATATCTTCGTGTTTGCTTTTCCTTATTGTTCCTCTCTTTGCATTCATGAAGCCGCTAAACATATCTGGTGAGAGCTCAATTAATAATTAGTAATTGGAAACAAAAATTCTATACACAAGAAATTTGGCACTCTATTAATATAATTAATTAACGCGTTATTTTTTTAATATAAAACAAATCATGTTTTGGCCAATCACATATAAGTAGTGTGTAAAAATTCTAAAGAATACACAAAAATGACTTTTGGGTAACAAAAGTACTCGATTGAAAATGCATTTGAATTAGATATAAAAGCCTAAAATTTAAATCCTATAAAAAAAATTTATTTAAATTCCTTGCAATCTATCTAGACATAAAAAAAAAAAGAACAGAAGTTTTGGTATCCACGCGAGTAGATCGATGATCACATTTTTACTGGGGACTCTATACTTTTAAATAAATGTGGGGAAAGTTGCATACCTAAAATACTATAACCATTTATAATTAATTACCTTGTGAAACATCATAGCCATGCTGCCGGAGAAGCTTAAAGCACAGAGCAGTAACATATAAATTAGGACCCTGCAGCTCTTCTTCTGGACTCCGATTATTCTTGTTGATGGAGGCTAGTGTGTCTAGGGCGGCCTTGATTTCCACGTCAAAGTAGGTGGCTAAACCAAATTTTTGGACGCTGTCAATTAGCTCCAACTTTGCCTCTAAGTCAACCACTTCTCCAAATATAATTTTTACGTCCTCGATCAACTTCTCTGCCCGTCTCTTATATTCTGGTCCCTGCAAAATATCATATATCGTTCGAAATCTCGATGCATGGAAAGTAGATGAAAAGATCGATGGCCTCGTTTTAATAATATTAATCTCTGACAAATTTGAACAAACATCATGCAAATCAAATATAATATTTGCTGCTGCGAGAAAATATGGAAAACATGATGCCATTATAGGAATGAATGTACGCCATGCAGATTATAATATATACAAGCATTTTAATTACAACTGAACAGTTAGGCAATAGATCAATAGGAAACGATGCCAGCATATATATTATATTATAGTTCTTGATAATATATAATATGGCAGGGAATGATATATGGATCCTCACATCGTAAATGCTATTAAGAGATTCCAGGAAATCATATTTCCAAATATTTGGCTTATAATTAGCAGACCGTCTCTCTTGAAAAGCTGCAGGCTTCATGATATCTGGAATGGGAAGGTTTAGCTGCTGATCGTCTTGCAATAATGGTTTAGCTTAAGCAATGCTGAGTTCTCGACGATGGACTTGGTCTAATAATTCGCAAAGCTAACTACTTTATATAGGCCAGTACGGCGCACAAAAAAATCTCCCACAGTTTTTAATTAAGGCATCCAAAATCAAAGTCTCCGCGCCCAACTTGCTAGCTCCTAATTTCAGGCGAGGAAGTAATTCATTAAATGCATGGTCGTGCATGCTTTGCTATCAAGTAGGCAACTTATGATGTCAGGGATTTATTTGTCAACCCAAGAATCTCATTCCATTATAATATTGTAAATGCAAATGTAGAATTTGCATGATACTATTATGTGATTTTACACTTAATCATTTTATTTAAAACTTATTTCTCTATTAATTATGATCCATATATTAATATCCATTAGTTAAAATAATAAAAAAATATTAGTAATTTAATAATATTTTTTTGGATGGTCAGGTTTAATTAAATTAAATCTGTTCATTATGTAGTAATTAAGGTCTGTATTATATAATATTATTATATATATAGTTAATGTACTGTTCCTGATCATCTCCTTTGAGTAGGGGTCAATAGAGATATATTTGTAGCGATCAGTTTCGAAGCCATAACACAATTATAAACTTTATCCTAGCTAGTTAGCCTCCAATTACGACGCTGCAGTACCCTATATATATATATATATATATAATATATATATATACTCTGAACAAGTAGAGATAAACGGCCCAGATCAGGTCACAACCCTAGTTTAATTCCTAGCCATATAATATTTAAAATTAGGTTGAAATGTCAACTACATATGTTATGGCATTTCGCGATCGGCAAGGCGTCGTTCTTCTTTTACCCGTTCGTACTGTTATATATATTGTGTCTCGTACGTCAACGACTCGAACTTAATTCTGGTTTGATCAACCACATACTACGTACCGGCTGCTTGTCATGACTTTTGCACGATATAAATGGAATCCTAGTTTTTAAAGATAATTATTAAGATATTATATATATGAGAAAATATTCGGTCCGGTCAGGCTTTAAAATATCAAAATATAGCCTTCCAATCTTTAACCGACACGTCACCTATTTCATATTAGCCTCTATGATCCTTGCTTCACTAGATCATAACCACTTCCTAAACCCATCTTCCGACTAGTATGAAAAATATTACCCATTATCACTTCTCTCTAAATTTCTCCGAACTTCTCCACATTCAACCAAAGAGTACAAGAAATACGATCGTCAAGTATTTTTATCTTCAAATACTTTAAAACTATGTTTTTTTTTTTCTCAGCATTCAAATACAGTTTCCCATTTTTCTCCTGGTCAAGTTTCCCACTAGCTTCCTCAATAGTCGAATCACCCCTCGAAAGTGGGGTATAACTAACCAAGAAAAGGAGTAATGTCCTTTATTACGATCAGATGAAAAGAAACAAAACCCAGATCGTGAAAGCACAATATCAACCCATGAGATAAGAAATTAGAAGTGAAAAAAAAAAAACAGGGAAAGATAAGAATTGTTGATTTATTTCTCTATTTTTCTTAGTATTCTGTCAAAAGTAGATCCTGGTAGAGGGAATGTGGGAGGTCCAGATTTCCAACAAGTGGTATCAGAGCCACTGGGTTTTTTTGATAGAGTGGAGCTTTTGTGTGGTAGTGTGGATATGTACGGTCTAAAGACGTTCTGTTTAAGAGATTAGAAATTTTAAGTGTATTTGTTGTAACCCTCCAATCTTTCCTGAGAATCTTGAAATTCTGTTTAGGAAAGATCAGTCTTTCCTGGGAACTTACTTAGTAGGTACTATTCATTTTTACGGTAAAATTTATCAAAACTATGTCAAGAGGTAGAGTTTCAAATCCTATCAGATTTGAGATGGAGAAATTTGATAGGAAAATCAATTTTGGCTTGTGGCAAGTACAAGTGAAGAATATCTTGATTTAATCAGGATTACACAAGACGTTGTAAGATAGACTAATCCTTGAAGATAGTAGCGGTTCTAAAGCTACTGGTGAAACTAGGAGTAGATCTGGAATGAGCGATGAAGATTAGGAGGATTTAAATTTGAGAGTGGCAAGTGCAATTTGTTTGTACCTGGCCAAGAATGTCCTTACAAATGTGCATGGAATATTCATGACAAAGGGACTCTGGGAAAAGCTTGAAGAGTTGTATTAGACGAAAGGTGTCTCAAATCGAGTGTACCTGAAGGAGCAGTTTCATACACTGTGGATGAGTGAAGGTACGACTATTTCAAATCATTTAAGTGTTCTCAATGGCATTATCTCCGAGCTAAAATCTATTGGAGTTAAAATTGATGATGAAGACCAAGCCTTAAGGCTGATCTGGTCTCTTCCACCCTCCTATGAGCATATAAAACCTATTTTGATACATGATAAAGAAAAAAATAATTTTTTCAGAGGTTACCAGTAAACTTTTTTTCTGAAGAAAGAAGGCTAGGTGGCGAAAGTAATGGTTCACCTGAGAACTTAGTAATGATAACAACTGGTGATTGGAAGAGGAAGAACTCCTTGAAGAAGAAAGCAGTCTGCTGGGTGTGTGGACAACCTGGGCACGTCAGAAAAAATTATCCAAGAGGTGGAGCAGATTCAGCAAAAGGCTCCAAGTTAGTAAATGGAGATTTGACAATGAAACTAACATTGTATCTCTATTCATAGAAGACGATATCTGTTAAAAGAGACATGTACATCCTCATGAAATGTCGCTAATCCCAAAGTTTCCATGATAGAGGATATGTTAATGTTAGCGGTTTCACAAGTTTGTACACAGGCATTGGTTTAGCATTGATGCAGGGTGTGGTGGAAATTCATCTCGATGGTTGATGAACTTCCAGGAAAGTCAAATGTGGGAGTTGTACCATAATTTTTTAGCAATATTATTTTTCGACATGGGCCAAAGTGGAATGCTTAGAATTGATTTATTCCGAGTGAGTATACTTTTATGGTGGAGCATGATAACGAAAGTTATGAAAATCTTCATTGCGGTGAAGCGTGACTGTGGGATTAGTCAAAGTCGCAAGGTGGAGATTGTTGATTTTTTGCTCATTTGGAATCCTACATGAGAAATATGTGGGTGAATGGGTAAGGTCAAGGCCTATATAAAGAACCTAAACCTCTATGGTTTAGTACACCAGTCAAAAACTTATCTAGTAACTTTTTACTATAAAAGAATTCCTCCGTTGTTCTTTTTTGTATGTAAAAAGAAAAATATGTGAAAATTAAAGTTTTACTAGTGAGGAAGTTTTTGTGGCCGTCATTGGGGTGAGGAGAAAAATTGTGTGATTATAACAATTTTTTACATAGTGAATTTTTTTCTCTGGATCTAGTAGTTTTTCTCCTGTTTTGAGAGTTTTCTACGTAAATTGTTATTGTTGTGTTTATTTCTTTATTTTTCTTGGTATTCTGTCAAAAGTAAATCCTGGTGAGGGGGAATTTGGAAGATCCAGATTCCCAATAAGAATTTCGTCCAATATTATTAAAAAAATCTAATAAAAGAAAAAAGATAAAGAAAAGCCCTTCTTCTTCCTTTGTTGAGTTGCAGACCATATACAAACAATCAAATGCAAACCACTCATATTTCTTAGTACTGTGAAACATTTATCCACCAAGAATTGGAAAAAGAAAACCAGCTTTTATCTCAAAATGCATTTCATTTGCTTGGTCATTTACTCAGCAAGGGAGATGACTGCTTTTGGGGGATGGAGGTGCTGGTTTTGGGTTTTCTCTAAATTGCAACGAAGAAGATCACAATGAGAATGGACGATATAGATGGGATTGGCGGTGATGACGACGACACCGATAGCCCACTACAAGGATCCAGGCTTGTCATGGTGCTATTTGTACAACCGTTATAGCTTTTGACGCTTCAAGTGGGTTTTTACGTTAATTACATAAGCTTTGGCGTTAATTTTTGAAAACAACTACCAGTTGGTGGGATCGTGAACAGTAATCTTGAAATAGCGGCATTTTTATGTTTATTATGGTAAGAGATATGCGCCGTATTAAATACTCCCTACAACGGCGTAACAGTTTCCACGTAAATGAATATATCATTATGACGCTTTTAAGCTTTGCGTCGCTGAAGCTAGAGGTGTCAAATCATGTTAACGGGTCATGTTAGTGTCGTGTCAAGACATGTATATTATATTATATAGATCAACCCTAACCCGACCTGTTAAGTTTATCGTGTCAAAGTCTCAAACCTTAATACGACTCGTTAACATAACGTGTCGTGTTGTGTCAACCTGTTATGATCCATTAGTGAATATTATGAAATAAATTAACATGACAAAATATGATACGTTTCAACCTGTTTATCTAAATATGTTGAATATGTCCAAAATTAATCCGTTTGACTTAATTAAACTTAGCATAATTTTATACAAATGTTAAAATCACAATATCTATAAAAATTATAATACTAACTACAAGTATGAATTATAATATAAATAATAAAATATTAAAATTAAGATTCTAATAATTTTACCTTTAAATATAAGAGTATACTTGTAATTTTAACTTTCTTAACGTGTCATAAAGTGTCATAGCGGGTTAAAACAGGTTGACCCGCTATCAACCCGTTAAGCAATCGTGTCACAACGGGTCAACCTGTTTTGATCCGAAACTCTTTAAAACTAAATCTTAATTCACTATTATTGTATTGTGTTCGTGTTGGATTAACTGGTCGTGTGACATATTGCCATCCCTAGCTGAAACCTAATTATTTCCCTTTCTCGTTGTTCCCACTTATTTTCATTCTTTTTCCCACTGCGCTCATTCTCCCGGTCATCCAGCGCCAAACTAGTTACATATCGTCCTCCTCTTCCAAGCACAAAGTTCGATCTTTTAAACTGGCAGTTCTACGGGGGTTGTTTAGACCCAAACAAATTGGCACATCTTCTCACGGGCTCCATTGAACTCAGGTAAGGAATTTTAGTAATCCCCAAATCCTAGGGTTTATATGCACTTAGTTAATCAGTGATCTAGGCTCAATTATTTGTGAATTAATTACCCTAGTTCGAACATTCAGTTAGCTTATTTTCATATGAGGTGTCGGTGGTTTTCTAGTCTCTGTTTTATTTTTATTTCCCCTCGTATTTGTCAACTGGTTATGATGAAGACTCATGCATCTACTCTAGCATATGCTTCTTGAGTGGGCAAATTTTAAAATCTGAACAACATTAATTTTTAATTTCACTTTCAGTTTGTTCACATGCTTAGTTATTTTTTGCACGAATTTTATTTTCATTCTTTTTGCCTGAGATTTCTGTTATTATGTGTCTGTACCCTTACAGCTGAAATTCTATTTTGGAATTTTTGGCTGAAATTTCTGTTACTAATTTTATCTTGAATTTTTTGCACGAATACTGTCCATACTTTGGTTGTTCATGAGTTTTGGGAGATGTTAACATTTTTCATCAAAGCTGCACCCTAAATAGTTATTGACCGAATGTTAATATCAACAATTATATATGACTAATTTGCTATTTTCGTAGACATAAGATGTGGTTGCTTTTTACAATATAGTTTATAGTCTAATTGCTCAAATTTGGGAACCTAATGTTAATCCTATATAATGTTGGAGTGGTAGAGCTTTTTTGGGGCAACCCTTCACTTTTGGAAGTGATCCATCTGTACCTAGTCTTCAATATTTCTATATTTTTCTTTTTCTTGGCAACATTATTTCTTGAAAATAATAATATCAAGAAAGGACAACAAAAAAATTACTTTCTTCCCATGTTTGTGAAAGCTTTCCATCTGAGGTGTGGTATGATACCCAATATCTGCCTCTTATGCTCTGGCCATTTAGAAGTAACTTCTCCCTTTCCCATGGAACCAAGGTTCAATGCAAGAGGTTCATTTCCTGCAAGTGCATCAAATTTCATTTCCAATCTTGTATTCAAACACAATAGAATATATTAGGTTAATTCATGCATTTTAGATATATACTCTAGAAGCAACGTGCAAAGCACGTTTGCTTAGTTGGGTGAGAAAAGTTTTTGAATAAAAATAATATGAACTTATTCAAATAATAATAATAATAATGTGATATTGAATCAGTTAATGGATAAAAAACAATAAATTAAAAACATAATGCAATATGTCTTCTGTGAGCAGTTAAAACTATTGCCATACAGCTTTATAAACTGAACCAAAGCTGCTCATTTCATAGAGAGGTTGTTATTCTCCATGATTTGAAGGGTCTTCCTACTACAAAACTGATACAAAGAAGTGGTCCTTTGTTTTTCATGACAGGAACCTTCTAAATTCTCTGCTAGAGAGAATCTTGGGTCCTTAATGACATCTGTGTTAAGTCTGAAAAAAATAAAGAAGTATAAAAACAATTTATCTCAATAGAACAGTAAACAGTTTGTGAAAATTCCCTATACTACAAAAAATATATATGACAATCTATACTCATTGTGTTGACTCGGTTATCCATATCATCTTTCCTCCGCTTCTCATCATCTATGAGCAACTCATTATTTGCAATAATCTTAATAAATCTTGCCTCAACCGTTTACCCCTCCTCAAGAGTACATAATTTAATGTTCCTATACCTCTTACTTAACCTGAAGGTCACGAAGTTGCATTTTGAGAAGGAGAATGTTTTTGTTTTTATTTTATTTAATGCATAAGTAAGCTGCTATGTTATTTGAGAACTATATGCCTGGTTGCATTTGTGTATTTTTGCGTCTTTGCTATGTTATTTTGTTTTTATATGTTTTGTTGGAATTGTGAGTTTTGATAGAGATGTTTGTGTATAGGTGCTCTATTTTTTCCAGCTTCAATTCCAACAAGGAGTTCTAGCTTTTGTGGACAAGGTATGGTTTTTTCAGCAGCCTCTTTCGAAGGATTTCCGTAACACTGTTGCAAACCAGGTTTCCCTGTTGCTGACACCACCTTTGGTAACTTCTCAAGTACTACTACTTCCTTGAACCTCTTTCAATATGCTATTATGCATAAAAAAGATTTGTGTTTCTAGTCTTGAGAATGAATTATGGTTTGTGTATTTTCATTCCTTTTTTGCTTACATTATATGTGTGGTGGTTGTGGTGTTGGTTCCGTTTTTATTCTTTAAAGCAAGCATTACAACCAAGCTTTTGGGCTCAACTTATCTTTTTTAGTGTGTTCAATTTTGAAAGTGGCAAAGCTACCTTTACTAGTGAATATTATGTATTGTGCAGCTGTTGTCCAAAATTTAGAGACCACTAGTGCGTACTTTGACATCTCTCTTTTGTGCTGGGTATTATGAGCAATCTATAGTCTTAATGAAAACATTTAAGTAGATTTTGTTCCTGCAAACAGTTTCCATCTACAAGACTTGGTTGAAATTTGGGTATGAGCATGTTTATATTTGGCTGAAGAATTGGGCTTATTATATGAAGATCAAAATGCTTTCGTTTAATGTTAATATGCAACATTAAATCAATTTAGCATTAATGTCAGTTTTGGCCTTGCTTTTTGTAAATTTAACTTCATCTTGGCAAGCAATAATTACTGTGGTAGTAATTATAATAATTTTATTGTGGAATAACCAATACGTTCATGTCAATAGTGACATGATTCTCAAAATAAAGAGATTATATTGCCTAGTTATATATAACTTTCTGCAGCATATATATAAATGTATATATAACATAGAGTAGTTAAACCTTTGTTTGCTTGGTTTGAAAATGTAGCTATTTGTAAGCACACATTTGGCAGTTTCGAGTACACGAAGTGTACTCTATGGAACTTTATCTGCCTCGCCTTCTCCATTCTGCAACCTGATCGCCAAATGTCTAGTTGTCTACGTCCTCTTATTCATCTATTGAAATCCCCTTGCAATATTTTATACTAATCCACTTGTATAGTATACGTTAACCATGTTGGGGAGCTACTCTTATGTGACAACCGTATTGTGCAAATCTAACTAGTTTATTAACTTCAAAACCGGTTCTAATAATGTCTTCTAATGCCTTTTAGATGGACAAGAGTTGGATGCATTTGCCCAATAGACTTCTATCACTTGCATATGAACTTTTACTAGATTACCTGAGCCTATGCCAACATCATCTTTTGAGCAGCTCTTAACAGATTCCCGACGTCCACTTTTTCCTGGTTGTCAAAACTATTCTAAACTATCATTCATTGTTAAGTTGCTACGTATTAAAACCCTTGGTCATTGGTCAATAAAGTCATTCGATCTACTTCTGAACTTGCTGCGGTCTTCTTTTCCTGAAGCTGAATTGCCTAATCCATATGAGGCCGCCCGATCAATGGAGCGAGGTTTGGGCTTCAAGTACCATAAGATTCATGCATGCCCGAATGATTGCTTATTGTTTTGGAAGGAAAATGCTAATAAGAACTCATTCCCTAAATTTCAGTCTTCACGATGGATGCCAAGTACACATGGTACAAGACTTGTTCTTAAAAAAGTCTTGCGTCATTTCCCATTGAAGCCACGGTTGCAGCGGCTATATATGTCTGAAAACATAGCACATGATATGAGATGGCATAAGGATGGTTGAGGGACAGTTGATACTACTATGAGGCACCCATCCGACTCAGAAGGGTGGAAGACATTTGATAGGGACCATGGTTGGTTTGAGATGAATGCTCGCAATGTCAGGCTCAGCCTAGCCAATGACGACTTTAATCCCTTTAACAACATGGCTAAACCTTTTAGCATATGGCCAGTAATCCTTGTATTGTATAACTTGCCTCCATGGTTGTGTATGAAAGACCATTCTTCATGACATCCCTACTTATACCTAGTCCAAGATCACTCGGAAATGACATTGATGTTTATTTGCAGCCGTTGCTTGATGAATTACTTGATCTTTGGGAACATGGTTTATCGACATATGATGCCTCCACATCGAGAAACTTCACCTTACATGCTGCTTTACTATGGACGATCAATGACGTCCTAGCGTATGGGAACCTTTCAAGCTGGTCAACTAAAGGCAAACTCGCATGCCCAATATGTAATGAGAGTACTGACTCACTTTGGCTAAAGTATGACAAAAAACATTGCTATATGAGACATCATCGTTGGTTACAACCTGGACATGTTTATCGAAGGAAGAAGTCCATGTTTAATGGTAAAGAAGAATATCGAGGGCCTCCAAGTGCCCTCATTGGTGAAGATGTCCTTAGTCAACTCCATACTATCGGCGATGTGCAATTTGGTAAGTCTTGTCGGAAGAGGAAACTTACCACCAAAGAGATGAATTGGACGAAAAAGAGCATATTCTTCAAGTTACCTTATTGGCTGGGTCTTATGTTGTGACATAATTTAGATGTTATGCATATTGAGAAAATCATTTCAAATAGCATTCTTGGCACGTTAATGAGTATATCTAGAAAAATAAAGGACAATGTCAATGCATGTCGTTACCTGGAGATGTTGGGTATACGGAAGGAACTACATTTGAAACGTG
Source organism: Platycarya strobilacea (assembly GCA_036898215.1). Taxonomy (NCBI): domain Eukaryota; kingdom Viridiplantae; phylum Streptophyta; class Magnoliopsida; order Fagales; family Juglandaceae; genus Platycarya; species Platycarya strobilacea. Next base: position 9,914,708 of record CM072548.1, read on the forward strand.
CAGGCGAACGGTTTACCATGCCCTATGCGAAGTACACATTACACGGAGATGAGAGAACACAATTTGTGAGTGGCTGGAAAATGTGAGATTTCCTTACGGGTTTGCGGCCAATATTGCGCGGTGTGTTTCCATACGCGATTGCAAGATAATTGGTCTGAAAAGCCATGACAACCATGTTTTCTTGCAACGACTACTGCCTATCGCAGTGGGGGGCTGTTTAAGAAATGATATTGTGACTGCTTTAACTGAACTCAACAGTTTCTTCAAAGAGTTGTATGCACGGACATTAGATATAAATCGCTTAACTCAACTTCAAGATGATATTGTCATAATTCTAAGCAAACTAGAGATGATATTTCCTCCTTCCTTTTTTGATGTTATGGTGCAGCTCGCTGTCTACTTACCATGTGAGGCATTACTTGGTGGTTCAGTACAATATAGGTGGATGTACCTCTTTGAGAGATATCTCGGCAAATTCAAGAGGTATGTAAAAAACAAAGTACACCTAGAAGGCTCAATTGCTGAAGCCTATATTCATTTGGAATGCTTGAAATTTTGCTCAATGTATCTTGAGGATGTTGAGACGAGATTCAATCGATCTGACCGCAACATTGATGGTGGAGAAGCAACAACTACAGATGGTACGTCCTTAGCAACTGCTCGACAATTGGGTCCTACCTAGAGTATGCCTTTAACTTTACAATATTATGTCTTTTCTTTTACCTACGCAACCTCAAGTAATCATCAAACTAATCTTATTGTCGCTCTAAACTTTCTTGGTAATTTGTGCTTGTTACGCAGATAACACTATGAAAAATGTAGCATATCAAATCCAAGCTCAGTTGTTCGTACACAACAGAAGGAGTTTCCACTATGGTTCAAGAAATGTGTAAGTCCTTAATAATGGTATTTCAACATATTTGCTTGACTTTTAGGTAGAAGGAATACTGGACATGATTTATCCACTCATTCAATACAGGTTAAACAACAGCGTGCCCTCCGCCTAGATGATGTGTCTACTGATCTATATGCTTTAGTCTGTGGGCCCCTGAAAGTTGGGTCGCATCATACTCAACCTGCATAATTAATGGAAAAAGGTTCCATACAAATGAGCGTGAATTAAGTTGACATTCAGAAAATTCAGGCGTGTTTGTGACCGGTGATCAACAGTCCTACGCCGGGGACTTCTATAGTGTCATTCATGATATCGTGGAGTTACACTATATGGGATGGCGGCGCATATATTTATTCAAGTGTGCATGGTTTGACGTTAGTGATCGAAGGCACGGGGTATGAGTGGATGGTCACATGACTAGTTTGAATATGGATAGAACTGCATATAAGGACGATCCCTTTGTGTTGGCATGCCAGGCATCTCAATGTTTTTACTTGAAAGATTTAAGGGTCAAAAATGGCAATTGGTATGTTGTCCAGAAGTATACCAACCGGAATGTATATGATATTCCACCAGCCCCAATGGTGGCTGAATTGGACTATGTCGACTTAGGCAAGGACAATGCCTACTAGGAGAATGAGCCGGGGGATTATTATGCACCTGCCCAGTGTTCTGATCAGCCTGACTCAGGGACACTAAGTCAGAAAGACCTAGAACCTCAACATATTGTTACATGAGAGGTGAATGATACGACTGGTTGATTAAGACCCACAACTAGTCATATTGACGATGCCGAGCTTGTGTACGAGTCGGTTGACGCATATGGTGATGTTGAGTACTCAAAAGAAAAAGATTTATCCACTGATGAAGATTCCTTTGACTGAAATTATTCCTAACTATAACCGACAGCTCAACCTAGAACAAAGTCTCTAATGGTATTGCCTGAATGCGACCCATTCTCAGTATATTAATTTTTTTTAAGTAGCTTATATCTCTCGTACACATTTTAACATTCAATAAATTTAGTGAATTGTTCAAAATCGAGAATTATGAGCAATGAGACCCATTCTCATTTGAATGTCTTTCATTACTCATGCAGGTGTGTAACCTGTGTACTTATTCAAGTGCCAGGCCTTTCATAGCTATACCAAGTGGCGGGTGTAGTACGTGCCACAACTTTGACATGGCATGCATAAATGGTAATTCCCACTGATTTCTATTTGTTTGATGAGCAATTATAGTTTGTCATGTCAAGCTGATAATTCCCTAACCAACGCCTCCACATCTGAATGTCATTTTACTGCAGGAGAGGCAAAAAGTTTGATGAAAACAATTTAGAAGACTTGAGCTACTAGGCTGTAGAATTGATCTAGAACCTGCAGTTTGTGATTTTTCAGTTGTACTCAAATGTGATGGACAGCATGATCAGCTAATCTTCCGCTACATTGTCAAATTTGCTTGCATGCCATCGTATTTAAATTAGGGGGGGTTTTTTCTCCATTGTGCCTTATTTCAGATTTGGGATATTGGATTTATGGTAGATTGACTGTACATAATCCAATTTTTAGAGCAAGGTTATGAGACACATGTATGGCCTTTTACAAGAAACGTGCAAAGCATTTATGCATTTTAAACATGATAATTGTGGGAATATTTGCGTTTTACATATTTGAGGAGACTAGTAGATAACTATGGGAATATTGGTATTAATTGAAGATCATACACAAGAAAATGCATTTTAACTATAAGACAATATTTGACAGAGGTATGTCACGGCGTACAGGGTTATTAATAGTAAGGATAATTTTCATACAATTGGATTGGCAACCCAGTATATATATTATATTAGGATGAAAATTTAACTTGTCTATTAAGAATATGAAAATTTTACAGGATTATTTAATTGGACCTGAAGAGAATGTAAAATTGTTGGACCTGGATGTTTTTGTAAATTATTCAAACTAGCCAAAATTGGAATGGCAACCGAGTATATAAAATGTGGAAATTAAAATATATAAACGCCGTTGGTTCAAGTAATTTAATTACCTGAAGGTGGCGTCCTTTTCGGGCAATGCATCAGTCTAAACATCCAAAAATGGAGGGAAACATGATGCCTTGGGCGGAAAACTTGAGCGCCAACATTTGAGAATTCCACCCACATGCAAAATGTTTGGCCTCTATGTTGGGTTTGTTAAGGGCAAGTAGGTAAAATCTACATGAAGGTAAGCCATCACTTTCATTTGGCAGTTCCCGATAAGGACCTGATTTTACCTATTTTGCAAACTAACGTAAGGAACTTCTTGCATATTTCTGGCTCGCTGGGTTAAGGCATGCGAATAGCGATAAAATGGCTTTCTGACAAATAGCCTACATTATCTCGCATCTGTATTTGTTCTTATTTTCAAACTAACTAGTTTCACTTACTGCCATAGGGTTGCTGTTGTTTCAACCAAGATTAGAGCTCCTGGAGTGGTGCGACTGCACAAGAGGGAGAAAAGTTTGTGCTGCTTCCTTCCACAACTAAGGTATGGTTTGCCTCTGCTGGTAAATCCTGGACATCCTCATCAACTCAGCAGTTTTTAATTTGTGCTTTTATTTTTACACCATCATTGAGTTATGTTGTTGATGCGCCTTTGATCATCAAGACCTAATATAAGTCCCAGGCTTACCTTTTCCACATTAAAGCTAGCATGTCCCCCACCATTCATGACCTTCCTTATCACCACAAATTAACTTCAAAATATTTACATGCTTATTTTTATAACTCTTTATACAATTATAACTTATATATATATATATATTATTTGTAGCAGTTTTTATTAAAAAAAATTATAAATATAACATAGATTTAACTGTTTAAATGTTTATTTTAAAATACAATATAAGTCCAAGAACTCTGACAAGATTGTGCATATTTCATTACTCAAATTAGTTACCATTTTACTCGTATCATGTTTACAGTAATTAAAACTCCATATAAAGATTTTATATTGGCCATTTCAACCATTTAAAATCCAAAATAAATAAAATATTATTGGGGATGTTGACATCATGACTTTATTTTGAGTGCATTTCAGAAACTAATTATTTTTAGTTTGTATCCGTTGATTAAGAAAAAGAAGTAGGAAGAGGGTAGCAATTTCTTCAAAAGGTTTTTTGTAACCACACATTAAATATTTTCGATCAAGATTAATGAGCGGACAAGTAAGTCGAGGAAGGGGAGGACAATGGGGTCTAACAACTTGGTAACGCCCAAAGAATAACACGATAATTGTAGTTTAGTTTTGGAGTATCGATTCCAAAGAAAGACAAATTAAAAGAATAGTAGAATAGGAAAGAAACTAAGAAAAAAAATATTAAATGATTAATGAGAAAAGAAAAATTAATTTTAAATGAAAATTAAAATTAAACTAAAAAATTAACGGAAAAAGTAATCAAAATTGACGAACAGTAGAGTATTGGGAATCCCTTGCACATATCCGTTATTTTAATAATTTTCAATTCACTGATAACTCAGTTGAGAATTCAATTCTGTAATTCTAAATCGGAAGATATAAAATTATAAACAAAAAATTAAATCAAATATAATTATTTGAAAAATTATTTATCACTTTAAATCACACAAATTGTTATTCACATTGAAAAAATTCAACGACGACAACATATCCAGGGAGTGATATTGCAGCAGAGAATTAAATCAATATAAATAACCAATTGATCCAAAAATAATCAAAGAATAAATTCATTCAATAGAAAAAGCATGACTGAATTTATAAACGGAATAAATTCTAAGATTATTCGAAGAAGAAAACATCAATAATATATTGAAAATGATAAAACAAAAAGTTTTAATAAATTCAAATCCAAATACATGAAATAAAAATAAATTAAAAAAATATCATCTAGTATGCAAGTTCATCTCTAACCCTACTTGAAAACATAGTTATCCATATACTTGATAGACAACAAAAATTCTAAGAAAAAGAAGCAGCCGCCGGCCATTGAGAAAAAATTTCGTTCACGTCCGTGCGGCTTTCTTTCGTGTCCATGGCCGGCCCTCTGGGTCTCTTTTAATGCATGAAATATATATATATATATATATATATATATGTATCCTTCCAATGAAATGTTATGGGGCCTTTAGTCTCCAAGTCTTAGTGAAATACAAATTGCCGTGTTTAATGAAATCCAATTAAATGACATTAAAGGCCCAAGTTCATACATGTAGTGGGACCATGCAACTATACTGACTTGCATATGCATAGGCCTAAATGGTTGCATGCATCTCGTTCCAACCCTTAATTCTTTTTCATTCTTTCAAATAAAATAAAAATAGAATAAGATAAAATAAGATAATAAAATAAAACAAATAATAAAGAAAATAATAAAATAAAAATAAAAGAAGATAAATGTTGATTAAAGACATCTCAATGTAAATAGAAATCAAATTTAATAAAATAAGTAAAATCCAATTATTTTTATTCTCATTCTTTGCAATTTAATTAGATATTAAGATATTTAAAGTGCATTTTTGTGCACTCATCACACCCCCCAACTTACTCATTGCTAGTTCCTAGCAATTTCCATACAAAAATGATAAAAGAGACCAAAGAAGATCACACACAGAGATCATCAATTCACTTTTCAGAATCACATATCAAAGCAATCTTAGAAATTTAGCAACTCAATCACAATTAATTCACATATAGAAATCCACAGAGTGTGTGTGTGATCCAAATTATATCCGTCTAACCACAAAGCGTGACACATGCAACATCAAGAATATCTCAAGTAAAATGTTCAACTCCATATCTCACAGGTGAATAGTGTATCGTGTAGGGGATCTCTCTATAGAGTTGACAAAGGGTACACACACACTCCCATAGGGAATTAAGCAATTATGTATAAGCAACAAACAAACATTGATCTTATGATAGGAACACTAACAACTGAGAATTTCCACCACTCATTCCACAAGCATACTTAGGATCAAGACGATCAACACAAAAAGGTTGTAGCGTGGCTTGGGTTAGGGGTTATATGAAGAAAAGGATAAACACGGATTCAAAAACTTCTAAATACATACTAAGGGAATCTTATTAAATATCTCAATAGACTACATTTCTCGCCTGATGCACTCTTCAACTTTTTAGATCATCAAATAATACTTTTCCTTATTCTTCAATTTCTTTAAATCTTTTTCTTTTCTTCTATTTTTTTTCAATCTCTTTGTTTTTTTTAGTTTATTATTATTTTGACGTTGAAGCTCACTCAATTGAATACTTTGCACTTGTACTCTTTCCTCTTTTTTTTTTTCTTCATTCGCTCTCTATTTATTTATTTTTAACAAAAGAAAATATGTAAATTCCACATGTAGCACACACTTGGAAGCAACAAGGGTAGGAAAAATTAGTGTATAAGCTATACTCCAATGTGGAGAGGTATGGATGATGTGGGCATATGAAAAGAAAAAATCTATATATATTTGTTGGCTTAAAATTGACTACTAAGGGTCTATGATGAGAAGAGTTAGCTTGAAAGGCTCAAACGTTAATTCTAAGTTGACCTTCGTCATATCCCAAGCATATCCACCATCTTACCACCAACTATGTAATGATATTCTCAAAAGAAGTACCCAATTCAATAGATCAATGAACGCTTATCCCAATTCCTGCATTTGTAAGCTTTCAACCTCTTCCAAAATTCATAAGAATACTTAAGCAAAAAAGTTCTCTGGCTACATGTGTCAAACCACTATCTTACCACAAAATTTGGATACGTGCATTGAAAGTTCTGTGAATGCCTTAGCAAAATGATTAAGATGAGTTTGTTGAATTTACTAAGATGGCCATGAATAAGCATGAGTACACATGTAAAAAGGTGCCTGTGTGATACATTTTTTTTTTTTGACACATGAAAATATGTTACAAAGTTCCAACAAACATCATTCTCACCCCCCAACTTAAAATGAAACATTGTCTTCAATGTTTAACAATCAAAACTAAATGGAGGATACTGAAAAGGATAGAATACACCTGATGTAGAACGTGGGATGACTCACTAAGCACTAGAGATGGAAACCTGAAATGACAAACTGACATTAGCCTGCAAACAAAAATAAAAAAAACCAACAGCAACCAAAAAGAAAAAAAATGAAAAAAAATAAACGAAAAAGAAAAAAAATAAAAACAAAAACAAACAAAACAAATAAAAAAAAAAACGTACCTGCGTGGTGTGGTCAAGCTTGATAGACTGGGTCCACAAGTGGAATATCTTCCACTTCCAGAGTTTCCCTATCAATTAATATTTTAAGGCGCTGACCATTTACTTTAAAAATTCTACCATATTTAGGATCCTCTATTTCTATCGCCCAATTTTCAAAAACATTCTTCACTACAAAAGAGCCAGTCCACCTAGACCGAAGTTTTCCTGGGTGCTTATAGAGTCTACAGTCATATAAAAACACTCGATCATTGGGCTTAAATGTTTTTCTCAAAATATTTTTATCATGAAACGCTTTCATTTTAGCCTTATAGATTTTAGAGTTCTCATAGGCATCATTCCTTAATTCCTCTAAGTCGGTCAATTGAAATTTTTAAAACTTACCTGCTTCTCCTATGTCAAAATCGAAATACTTGATAGCCCAATAGGCTCGATACTCGAGTTCCACAGGTAAATGGCAAGGCTTTCCAAAAACAAGTCTATAAGGTGACATGCCTAATGGAGTTTTGAAAGCTGTACTGTAGGCCCAAAGTGTATCAACTAGTCTCAAAGACCAATTTTTGCGATCCGAGTTTACCTTTTTTTCTAAAATTTGCTTAATTTCCCGATTTGCAAATTTTACCTGTCCACTTGTCTGGGGGTGGTATGCAGTAGAAATTTTATGTACTACCCCATATTTTTTTTATCAAAGTCTCAAAAAAACGGTTGCAAAAATGTGTACCTCGGTCACTAATAATAGCACGTGGTGTACCAAACTGAGATAACACATTCTCTTTAAGAAATTTAATTACCGACTCATTATCATTGTTCCTGCAAGTTGTTGCTTCCACCAATTTTGACATATAATCCACTGCCACAATAATATATTGATATCCAAAAGAAGATGGAAATGGTCTCATAAAATCAATACCCCAATAATAAAAAATTTCAATCACTAAAATTGGGTTTAAAGGTATCATATTACGATGAGACATAACTCTTAATTTTGGACACATTTCACGTGAACGACAATAGATGTTTGCATCCTTGAACAAGGTAGACCAATAAAATCCACACTACAAAATTTTTACAACGGTTTTCTTCATTGAAAAGTGGCCTCTACAAGTTTTGGAGTGACAAAATTTCAATACGCTAGCAATCTCTTTATCAGGAATGCAACGCCTCAAAATTTGGTCAGGGCAGTATTTAAAAAGAAGAGGGTCATCCCAATAGAAATTACGTACCTCAATCACAAATTTCCTCTTATCCTGAACACTCCAATCTACCGGTATCTCACCTGTAGCCAAATAATTCATAATATGAGCAAATAATTCACAATAATGCTCATCGAGAAAATCATCCCTGATTGGCAGATGGTTAGAAGTTTCCTCAAATGTGAACCTCGAGAGATGGTCAGTCACTACGTTCTCCACTCCTTTCTTGTCTTTAATGGCGATGTCAAATTTCTACAAAAGTAAAATCCACCGTATTAGTCGTGCCTTAATATCCTTCTTTGTAAGAAGGTACTTAAGGGCTGCATGATCTGTGAAAATAATAATAGGAGAAACAATCAAATAAGAGCGAAATTTATCCAAAGCTAACACTATAGCTAGCAACTCTTTTTCAGTGATTGAGTAATTCATCTGAGCACTATTTAGAGTCCTACTAGCATAGTAAATAACAAAGGGCTTCCCCTCCCTCTGCTGTCCAAGAACAGCACCTACAGCATAATCACTAGCATCATACATAATCTCAAAAGGTAAGGTCCAATCCAGTGGCTGCATTATGGGTGCTGAGGTAAACTTGCCAATTAGCATTTTAAAGGCCTATTGACAAGCTTGTGTCTACTCAAATGGGGCATCTTTAGCTAGGAGGTCACATAGTGGTTTGGATATAATGGAAAAATTTTGTATGAACCTCCTATAAAAGCCCGCATGACTAAGAAATGATCTCACATCCTTTACTATCTTAGGTGTATGCAACTTAGAAATTAATTCAATCTTGGATTGATCAATCTCTATCCCTCTAGAAGAAATAATATGCCCTAAAACAATACTTAAAGGTACCTTAAAATTGCATTTTTTTCAATTTAAAACCAGTTCCTTCTCCTCACAATGAGTCAACACTTTCTCTAAATTCAATAAACATGCATCAAAAGAGGATCTAAAAATAGTCAAATCATCCATAAAAACTTCCATGTAATTTTCAATCATGTCATTGAAGATGCTTATCATGCAACATTGAAAAGTAGCAGATGCATTACACAATCCAAATGGCATTCTATGAAAAGTATAAGTACCAAAAAGACAAGTAAAAGTGGTTTTATCCTGGTCTTCTAATGCAATTTCAATTTGATAATAACCAGAATAACCATCCAAGAAATAGTAGAAAGGATGACCAGCCACACGCTCAAGAATTTGATCAATAAAAGGGAGAGGAAAATAGTCTTTTTGGGTGGCAGCATTCAATTTTCTATAATCAATGCACATCCGCCACCCAGTCACAAGCTTGGTAGGGACTAACTCTCCTAGGTCATTCTTCACTACAGTAATACCAGACTTTTTAGGAACAACCTGTGTAGGACTAACCGATTTACTATCAGCAATAGGATATATGATTCTTGCATCTAATAATTTTAACACTTCATTTTTCACCACTTCTTTCATAGTGGGATTAAACCTACGTTATGGGTCTCTACGAGGGCTAGTTCCTTCCTCCAAATTAATTTTATGTGAACAAATCAATGGACTAACATCTTTTATATCAGCAATGCTCCAACCTAAGGCTGACTTATGCTCACTTAGAATCCGAATTAATTTCTCACCTTGAGACTCAAACGATTCAGATGAGATAATAACAGGAAATGTATCACCTAGACCAAGGAAAACATGCTTCAAACCCTTAGGCAAAGGTTTCAATTCAACTTTGGGTACTTCCATGCTTGAAGGAATCTGTCTTTCACTTTTTCAGACAACTCCTCGAACTTCGATTGCCATTTTTGTGTGTCATAATCCTGAGTTCTGTCAAAAATAGAACAAATATCAACTATATCAGATGAATCAGTAATGGAGTCAAACTCAGAATTAACCAGAAAATGCTCAAAGGGATCAAAATCATGAGTTTCCAAAACTCCCCTATCCATCAGTGAATCAATCATATATGTCTGGTGGCACTCATCATCTTCCTCCGGTTGTTTTGCAATATGGAAGATGCTCACCTCCAGAGTCATGTTTCCAAAAGATAGCTTCATGAGCCTATTCCTGCAATTGATAAAAGCATTAGCAATGGCAATGAAAGGCCTACCTAAAATTAGAGGAATTTTAGAAGTAGTGTCAACAACAGAGGTAGTATCTAAAATAAAGAAATCAACAGAATAATAAAATTTATCAATTTATCAATTGTAATACCACAGTGGTTGGTTTGATTTCTCCTAACCCCAACTGTAAATAAATAGAATAAGGCATAAGATTCATTCTGACTCCTAAATCTAGCAAAGTTTGCCCAAACTCTTGATTTCTGATGCTGCATGCGATGGTTGGGCACCCGGGATCCTTGTACTTGGGAGGAATTCATTGCTCAATCAGAGCACTAACTTGCTCTGTCAAGAACGCTGTCATCTTCATGTGGTGCCTCCTCTTGACTGTACACAAATCCTTGAGAACTTTTGCGTAAGTAGGAACTTGTTTAATTACATGCAAAAGAGGGAGATTGACTTTTATCTGTTTTAGATTCTCCAGGATTTCATTGTTAGGATCCATAGTTAGCTTGCTTGATTTTAGAGCTTGAGGGAATGGTACCTTAACATGGCTCTTTGTCACCTCTAGTTCTTTGGGTAGATTGAGAGCACTACTATCTTGATCCTTCTTCACATCCTCTAATTTATCCGTTGTTGGGATGTGTGATGAGTTACCACTACGAGTCACAATGACATTCACATCGTTCAAATTCTCTTGCGCTATGTGTTGACCATGGGGTGTGGACTGAGTTTGAGAAATAAACTTACCTCACTCAGTCACACTCAATGAGCTCGTCAGTTTTGACACTTGATTTTTTATCTTTTTATTTTCTTCCACAACCTGCATAATCAAATATTCAAACTTTTGGTTAGTCTTACCCTGTGCTTCAATAAAAGCATGTAAAGTATCTTCTAAAGGACTCCTAGAAAATGTAGGTGCATGATATGGTGCAAGATATGATCTAGTGGGTTTTTGCAGGTGGTGCAGGTAATACAAGTGGCTGGTTTTCAGACTTCTAGCTAAACTTGGGGTGATTACGCCACCCCGGATTGTAAGTCTCAGAGAAAGGTGTAAAAGGCTTCTTGTACATGCCTAAGGCATTACATTGTTCCTCATACAACCCTCTCATCTCAGCAAATGTGAGACACTCTTGGACGATGTGATCTATCCCTCCACACACAAAACATGGCCCAGAAGACTCTGCATGATTAGCCAAGTGTGTTGGCTTCAAGTTCTTGGTCTTTAGCAACTCTAACTCCCTAGTAAGCACCTCAATCTTAACTTTCAAGTTGTCTTCCTCCCTGAGATGGTAAATTCTACCACTATTTTAGTTCCTTGTAGGTCGTGACCTATTTGTGCTCTCAGTCGCACTAGGTCCAGTCCAAGTGTGAGTTTTTTCAGTAAGCTCATTGAGGTACTCTATGGCCTCATCAGGATTTTTCTGTAAGAACTCACCATTACACATTATCTCCACAAATTGGCGCTCTCTAGGTATAAGTCCCTCATAGAAGTAACTCACCAAACGCCAACTTTCATACTCATGGTGAGGGCACATACTCAATAGCTCCTTAAATCTCTCACAAAACATATATAAAGTCTCACTGTCCTTTTGTGTAAAGGTGGAGATCTGTCTTTTTAAAGCATGATCTTATGTTGGAGAAAATACTTATTAAAGAAAGCCTGAGTCATCTCATTCCACGACCCAATAGATCGTGGTCTTAGTGAGTATAGCCAACTCTTAGCTTTATCCTTCAAAGAGAAAGGAAAGAACTTCATTCTCACAATATCATTAGTTGCATTTTGAATATGGAAAGTCGCAACTACCTCCTCAAACTCCCTAATGTGCACATATGGATTTTCATTTTTCAACCCATGAAAAGTGGGGAGTAACTGTATTACTCCCATTTTAACATCAAGTTGACGCGTATTGAGTGGAAACATTATGCATGTTGGTGTGGCTGTGCGTATAGGATGGAGGTAATCCTGAAGAGTCCTAGTGGGTGGGTTCTCGTGTTCACTCATGTTTTCAGAAGGAGAATGACTATCAAACAAAGGATTAGAAAAATTAGACACTGAATTTGACTCTATCATCGGCCTATAATCAAATCGACCTAATGTGTTTCTATACCTATTATGCATGCAAAAAAAAAATGCAACACTAAAAAGAAACTATGAAAGAGAAAAATAAAAACAAATAATAGTGCAGTAAGTAAAAAGAGGGAACGAAGTTACCGCCTTTACAAACTGCTAAAAAAAAACCTATCTAACAATTCTTCTACCGTCTCCCCAACAACGGCGCCAAAATTTGGTAACGCCCAAAGAATAACATGGTAACTGTAGTTCAGCTTTGGAGTGTCGATTCTATAGAAAGACAAATTAAAAGAATAGTAAAATAGGAAAGAAACTAAGAAAAAAAATATTAAATGATTAATAAGAAGAGAAAAATTGATTTTAAATGAAAATTAAAATTAAACTAAAGAATTAACGAAAAAAGTAATCAAAATTGACAAAAAGTAGAGTGTTGGGAATCCCTTGCACATATCCGGTATTTTAATTATTTTCAATTCACTGATAACTCAATTGAGAATTCAATTTCGTAATTCTCAATCGGAAGATATAAAATTATAAATCAAAAATTAAATCAAATGTAATTCTTTGAAAAATCATTCATCACTTTAAATCACACAAATTGTTATTCACATTGAGAAAACCCAACGGCGACAACATATCCAGGGAGTGATATTGCAGCAGAGAATTAAATTAATATAAATAACCAATTTATCCAAAAATAATCAAAGAATAAATTCATTTAATAGAAAAAGCATGACTGAATTTATAAATGAAATAAATTCTAAAATTATTCGAAGTAGAAAATATCAATAATATATTGAGAATGATAAAACAAAGAGTTTTAATAAATTCAAATCCAAATACATGAATTAAAAATAAATTAAAAAAATATCATTTAATGTGTAAGTTTATTCTTAACTTTACTTGAAAATTTAGTTATCCATATACTTGATGGACAACAAAAATTCTAAGGAAAAGAAGCAGCCGCCGGCCATTGAGAAGACCGATGAAATATATATATATATATGTATCTTACCGATGAAATGTTATGCGGCCTTAAGTCTCCAAGTCCCAGTGAAATACAAATTGCCGCGTTTAATTAAATCCAACTAAATGACATTAAAGGCCCAAGTTCATACATGTAGGGGGACCATGCAATTATATTGACTTGCAGATGCATGGGCCTAAATGGTTGCATGCATCTCGCTTTAGCCCTGAAATCTTTTTCATTCCTTCAAACAAAATAAAAATAGAATAAAATAAAATAAGATAATAAAATAAAATAAAAAATAAAAAAATAAAAAGAAAAAAAAGATAAATATTGATTAAAGACATCTCAATGTAAATAGAAATCAAAGCTAATAAAATAAATAAAATCTAATTATTTCTATTCTTATTTTTTACAATTTAATCAGATATTAAGATATTAAGATATTTAAAATATATTTTGCGCACCCATCACAGCTCCACGTAACACCGGTACTTATCGTGGTATTAAATCCTTCGCACGCACCAATGCAAACATGAATTGGAACACACAAAAAGAAGACGATGGTGTACATCTGATGAGTTCACAAAACGCCAGAGCGGATATTGGGATCTACCACCTTTGCTAACTACCCAAAGACCGATGGCGATAGCGGAGACTAGTAGAAACAATCATGGTAAGAAACTTGTTCATGTTGTGGCCTAAGATTTCTACTAATCAGTTGTGGTCATTTATATAACTTATTTTGTATTTATAGTGCCTGCCGCCACTAACCCAGGCGCGGATACTCGGAGAAACAATGAAGGTAAGATAAACGACCTCTTATTCAAGATATGGGGCTGATATGTTTAACTATCGATGCTACATAATGGAAACGTGTTATACTTTGTCTAAGATAAGCAAGTTACTTGGTTATAATTCTCAATTTCTTATGAATTGCTAGTGCCTGCCACCACTATCGGGCTAGCGGATACTAGTAGAATCCATCAAAGTAAGCTCAGATCTCTCCTATTCTATTAGTAAACTGAGAAGTTGAACTATCCATGCTACCAATTAAAAACATGAAAGACATGGTTGAGCATAACTTTCTAGATATTAATTATGTAACTTAACTTTTGTTTTACTAGTGCCTTCACATTACATCTCGGTTGTGGAGACTATGCAAGACCGTCATGGTAAGGCACCCAACACCACTCCATCTATTATGACGATATAGATGTTGTGTCTTCCATAGTAATGTGATATTGTGAAATGCATTCCATACTCCCTCTCTTTATCTTAGCTAATTCTAGCGTGGTATTTGGTGTTTTCTTAGCGGATGTTGCCTCTGACTCGGTAATAGCATTGGGCATGCAAAAGAAATGTGGTCGTGGGCCCGCTCAAAGCACAGAGTTCGATAAGTTGAGAAAACATGGTTCAATACGATTGAAGATTAATGATGGACAAATGACACCTTGTTGTGAGAATGCACATATGTTCACGACAAAGATCACATGGATTGTTAAACACCACGCCGACATGAGCTACGCTCGATGGACCGATGTGCCTAAGGAAGATAAGGATGATTTGATCTCATGTGTACGGGTAAGCGATGAATTCAAATAATTGCACCTTGCATTAAAATAGCCTCCTCTTAGCTGAAATTAACAAATAAATTCACGTGTAGGAAGATTCCAAAATAGATTGGGAATTGTATAATCACAGAATGGCAGTTTGGAAACAACTTCACAAGCGCTTTAATGCTTTTCACTATGAATTGCACAAAAAATATTTGAAATTTGGCACCCATGAGGCAGCTTTGGCCAGGGGGAGTAGCATGGTCGACCCTCCAGTTTGGGCGACACTGTGTGGGAGATGGGGGACTGAATCGTTCAAGGTATATTTCTCGTTTAATGTCATTTCCAATCTTTTATTACATTGCTGTTGAAATTTCTAATGGTTCCTCATGTTATGCTTTAAGATGTTGAGTCTAACATTCATACCTTATACCTTGACCCAGAAAATGTCAAACAAAAATCAGGAGAATTGAAAGCTACAGATCATTAATCACACGGTAGGGCAGAAATCTTTTGTCAGAATAATGGTGGAGAAGGTATTAATGCCTCTTATTAAATAGTCAATAATGGTGCACGTGACCGGTATGTTGTAGTGAAGTGTGTGACTCGCATACATTTTTTTTGTTTGCAAGAGTTGGGAGTCCTTTTTGTACATTGAAACATGCTAGTGGGAATATTCTAGAGGAGCCTAGTGATGAATCCTATATAATGTTGGTTATTGGTATGTTGGAAAATGCCTAGTTGTTCGTATAGGAGCATGTCATTGCCGTTTCTAGAACCTGAAAATGAAATGTTAAAAAAGAAAGTTTCTATCCAACATATGGGGCTGGGACATACTTAATTCTTTACATTTACTGGGGATATTACTCAACAATTTACAAGCGATCAGAATTGCATATTTCTCTCTGACCACTAAGCCTTGTGATGATCTGTTTTGAGTGTTTATTCCATATTAGCAGTGCATCATCTCCTTGATTACATAGACTCTTCCCTGCATATATGTTTAAGTCCAAATGCAGGTTTCGCTATCCTTATAAATGACAAAAAACAGTGTCTCTATAATAGGGCCAACTATAGCATGGCAAGTATCTAAATCTAGAGATGATAAGGTCGCAAGCAATGAGACAAATATATATTGCAAAGTTGAATAATAATTAAATGATACTAGTTTCATTTATTTTATATGTTGAATGCAGTGTATGATGAACAAAAGTAAGCTGAGCAGTGAGAATGAACAGGGGCTTGTGGGTTATTAGGCATTTATAATACTGCATTCAGGATCATGAGTTAGTCTCATATGCATTTATCTTTGCATACAATCCCTTCTAACTAGAAGGAAAAAGATCATAATGTCAGGTAGTGATTATTTAATTTCTCCATCATCAATTTAACTACTCTTATGATTTCTTCTATAGCGTGATGAAATTGCAAATAAAGTGGATTTGTACAAAGGCGACCCACTGGTAGAAGAAGAAGGGTAAATTCGTGACAGATGCCACAGCAAAAATACACGTGAGTACATAGACCAAATATTTGCAATTTTTTCAATACAAAGTGAGAGAGGGTATTAATATTATTTTGGCAAGGGAAATGTGACAAACTAGCACTTCTACATAATATTATGTTGATTTTAATTGTGTATGTGCAGGGAGCAATGGTTGCTAGGATGGACAACATAGACCCTGAACAACAGACTGATAATGCAGCAGAAGTCATATTTAGAGACGTACTAGGTTGCAGACGGCTATGCTAGGGGACTAGAGGAGATGGTCATCCCCGAGGCGAGAAGAGAAAATGAATGCAAACGTGAAAAAGAGCACGCTGCTACGTTGGAACAACAAAAGAAAGAAACTGAATTTTACAAAGCCAAAGTTGAGGAGATGGCGGCCAATCATATCCTAATGATGGAGAGGGAGCTGATGACTTAGAAGGTACTAGAATATTTACTGGCTCGTGACCATGGCGACGAGGGGGCGTTTCCCATATTTGAGACGCCCATGGAGGCCGAAGCTACGCGATTGTTTCTATATTTGGAGGGGTTTTTTGGTAATAGGAGATGGTCGTAGGGGTAATTTTTCATATGCTTGTTTTGCTCTAATAAGGGTGGGTTCATATATGGTGATTTGAGAATACCTCTCAATTTTGATATGAATGAAACTAACCTGGAAGGGACATTTTGGCATGCCAAAATATAGATTAAATGGCTTGAGAAAAGTGGTTACACAGAAATCCATGTATGGCATTGTAAGTATATGACTCTATTTTCCAATCTCC
This sequence comes from Platycarya strobilacea, assembly GCA_036898215.1. Lineage (NCBI taxonomy): Eukaryota > Viridiplantae > Streptophyta > Magnoliopsida > Fagales > Juglandaceae > Platycarya > Platycarya strobilacea. Next base: position 9,931,928 of record CM072548.1, read on the forward strand.
ATAGCTATAAAAACATTGCCAATTATCTAAGCACATATTCTGAATTTTCCTCAGGATCCTATGAAGAGGAAGAAAATGGTAGGTTATCCACGTGGGTAAGAAATGATTCTTGGCCACCAAATCAGAATTGCACTGGTTTCATGCGAACGGAAGCGGTAACTTTTTTTTCCCTGTAACTAGCCATTAGTATTGTCATTTTCATTACTATCAAGTATACTGGAATGATAGTTCTTCGTTGGGTCTGATTTTCACTTAATTATATGCCAGCTAGTTTGGTTATGCAAAACAAGTTGGCAGTTCATCAAGGTTGAATATATTGTGTACTTAGCTAAATCACTTGAGAATGGAGGATGGTTTTGAATGGCTGTGGAAAAAGGGTTTGAATCTCGAACTAGATGTTGCCTGTTTTTCAATGATAGAAAATACTTTGTTGCCAAACGATATGGCACTAAATAATCTCAAACATTTTTGTACTCTGCTAACTATTGTAGAATTATTAACTTGATATGGATGCACTTTCTGTGGGGGATTTCACCATAGCCTGGTGCAGGTTTTTTGGAGGAAGTGACAAGTAAACACATACCATCCCATATTGTTATGACGCCAAAAAAATATGCTATGTCAAAATTAGACCTTTATATCTGTACCAAACGTGGGGTTGGCAAGGGATTGAGAAGAATATATCATTTGAAAATTGAAGTACTAGCTTTCTACAGAATTAGAGAAATGCCCTACAGGATGAAGGGTCTGGACCCGACATTAAATTTATTTATAAAAGCTTCATATCTGAAAAAGGAAAGAGAAATGAATTCCTATAGAAGATGGTTTTTAATGGAACAATTTAGAAAGCTTTATCTAAGGCACTTAGACATCCAATTAAGCAATCTAGCATCTCATGGATTATTCTTAATTTATTGTTTGGAAATAAAGTGACTCTGAGAGGTAAGAATAATCTAGGTTTATTCCAATAATGTGAGCTTATTTCCATTCCCATCCCACTCAGCCTCCTCCAATAAATTTGAAAAAAAAAAAGGAAAAAACAAAAAGAATTGGTTTAAATAATCTGTATACATTGGTTGAGTTTTTTTTTTGTTGGTGAGCATATTATACTAGTGTAGCATAAAATTGATGAACTTTCGTGTTTTTTGTATAGGTGACATGCTTAGTCATGATGCAATCCATGTGGGATATTTTTTTATAGACCCTGGTTTGATGAAGTGATTCAGAAATCACTGTTGGTGGCACAGGGATGGATTGCTGAAAGTTGGCTCAGTCCTAGTTGATATTTTATGTTGGACATCTCACCTACCCCTACAAGAAAGCATGTATGAAATACTAACACATTACTTGTTAACGACCCCTGTTTAATTAGTAATACATTGTGGTGTTAATATGGCTCAGCACCATCTGGTTGTCTGTGTAAGACTTGCATTGTGTTAAGCTGCTATTTATATGTTTGTGATAAATAGATTCTTTCAAGGACAAACCAATGGATGCTTCTTCCCTTTTAAATTTAAAAACACCCAGCCAACTTACAGCATTTGATACCTGAACGGGTTGCTTGCATACGTGCAGAACCTATAATCATTAAGTGAAAATTAATCATTAAGTGAAAATTAGCAGTACACACATTGTATAGTTAATTAGCTGATCTTAATGGTATAAGTTCTTAATTTGGAGACCAATTAAATGAGGAAATAGTATTTTCAACTTCACACAGCAGTTTTATTTAATGCTCTAGATTTTTTTTAACCATATTACAATATTAATCAAATTTGTAATGAATTGGATGAATAATTTTAATCTCAACTATGGTTTTTAATTAATACAAGTATATATTATTGAATAAGAGGCCAGGGACGTTTCTTCAATTAATACGTGGGCAAGGCCTACACAATAAAACCCAAAAAAAAAAAAAAAATCTGTTAGTAAATAAAGAGAAGATCGATCGGCGTTATTTGTAGTGCAGCTAAATGTATATCATGATTGATGATCGAAATGAAATAGAAATTAGCGGCAATGAAATTAGCGACAATGAAATTAGCAAGCAATAAATGCAGCAATATTACGGCGTTTTCATACTTGCCTGCGTCAGTGCTCTAGCGCCAGTAATGATAATCCTCGGCGTTCTCCGTGTAAATGGGATGCTTAATACTGGATTTAGTTTACACATCTGCTGCGCTTGCATCTCGCCGGGGAAACCACAAATAAACACGGTGCTTCTATGGTTTCGCAGATTAAGACTTCTAGCGGATCGATTATGCCGGCGTTCGTCCGGCGCCTATTCTAAAGCAGCTAAAACCAACCTCCTGCTTTTTTGGGGCTTATCTGCGTCTAAATCCACTGCTGGTAAAGGCCTGTGTTGATGTAAAATTTAGTAGTTGGCAATTGTCTAGTGAAAAACCTAATATAATTGAGTTGTAATTAATGGTGGACAGAGTAAACATGAAGATGATCAAGATGGCTCGAGAAAAACAGAACACAGTGATCTCGCTCGACACTCGCTCGACATGGCGCTCGAGCAAAGTCCAGGCAGAGACTTCGCTCAACACTCGCTCGACATGGCGCTCGAGCGAAGTCCAGGCAGAGACTTCGCTCGACACTCGCTCGATATCCCACTCGAGCGAAATTCATCTTAAACGAATTTCTCTAGGGTTTGAGCGCCGTTTGAGCAGAGGACTTATAAATACATCCTTAAGTCTTCTGCTGCAGTGTGGTGAAAAATAGAGAAAAAGCCAAGGAGCCCCATTTCATCCCTTGAGAGAAACATCTCCATTGTTTCAAAGATCATTCTCTTGGATTATATTTCTCCCCCACAACACACATTCATAATTTTAGTTGAAAAAGCGGTAGCTAATTACCTTACACACCTAGAGGGGGGGTGAATAGGTGTTTAACAAAAACAATAGCAGTTTTAAAAAATTAATCAACATAAACAAGCAATCAATGGAAAAATCAACACAAGGATTTTGGTTACGAAGTGGAAACTCATTTGAAGAACCTCTTCAAAATCTAAAACCACTCCGGGTGTAAGACACCACCTCTAATCCACTATAGAAATTTTAGTTTGTTACAACAAATTTAGAAACACTCACAGACCCACTGTAGCAACTAAACTTGGCTTGCAACACCACGAGTGACCCACTCGATCTCTACACGCATGTAGTGCCGGAACTCCGACCTTTCTATAGCTTCTCACACGAACAACTTGATTTCTTCATCCAAGCTCCTTGAAGAACTCTTCCAGCTTGATGACCACGTCCACTCCAATGGACTCACTAAAAATTTGAATGTGTGTTGTGAGGGAGTAATATAATCCAAGAGAGAATGATCTTTGAAACAATGGAGAAGTTTCTCTCAAGGGATGAAATGTGGCTCCTTGGTTTTTCCTCTGTGTTTTTCCTCTTAATTTGCAGCAGAAGACTTAAGGATATATTTATATCCCACCTCCTGAAACGGCGCTTTAAACCCTAGAGAAATTCGTGAAACCTTAACTTCGCTCGAGCGAGGTGTCGAGCGAGGGTCGAGCGAAGTCTCTGCCTGGACTTCGCTCGAGCGCCATGTCGAGCGAGTGTCGAGCGAAGTCTCTGCCTGGACTTCGCTCGAGCGCCATGTCGAGCGAGGATCGAGCGAGATCACTGTGTTGGGTATTTCTTGAGCCATTCTGATCCTCTTCAAGTGTACTCTGTCCACCATTAGTTACAACTCAATTATATTAGGTTTTTCACTAGAAAATTGCCAACTACTAAATTTTACATCAACAATCTCCCCCTTTGGCATTTCTGTGACAAAACCTCTAACCTATACATTTGACCTAATCCTATCACACACAAACAACAGGACTTCCACATGTAGGTTTTAGTCTTGGCAAGTGAAGTATCTGCACACTTAACAAACATGTAAACGTACCAAAAGAAAACACTTGCAAGGAATTTAACAGATGAACTCAGAAGTAAAGAAATTTTGCCATAAAAATTTAACACTAAAACTTCAATAGCAATCAGTCCAACACAGAATACATCAAGAATATAATGACATAGTAAAACTAAGAACAACAAGCTACTAGTTACTCCCCCTAAATCTAGCTACTCCTCCCCCGATCACTCCCCCTTTTTGTCAGAAATGGCAAGGGCTCTCAATCTGCATCAGTCTCGTCCTCATCAGCAAGAAGATGCTGAACTTGATTTCCAAGCTCAATCACTTGAGTGTCAAGTGTGTCAAACCGAGCATTGATGTGAGTATCCAATTGAGTAACCCGAGTCTCAAGACTGTTAAGTCGGTTATCAATGCGAGTATCCATGCTGGTCACAGACTGCTGAATGCTAATCAGAAAGTCCAATAGGGTCTGTCGGGATGGTTCTGTAGCTGGTGGCATCAAACCCGAGCTGGAAGGACCCGAGCTGGTCTCAGGAGCGTGAGGAATAGGTCTGGTCTGAGTAGAATGTGCAGGAGCGGGTTCAATATTAGGAAGATGCGCCTGACTTAACTGCATTGTCTTCCGGCCAATCGGTGTCTTCAGGCTCACTCTAAGCTCCTGGGGCGGGAAGGCCACAGACTGAGACACTGCTATCCTCGTAATTAGACAGGCAAGAGGAAGACCAGTTCGAAAATTGGACGACATATGGGCCTCAATCATGACCCGACAGAGAAGACCGCCCAAATCTATAGGGACATCAGTGAGCAGTGCATGTAGGAGAAGGGCACGATCCGGACCAATGTCACTATAATGACCAGTGGGGTATATGTTGGTCAGAACAATCCGACTCACAATTTGGTATGCATGGGGAAATGACTTGGTCGCTAGAGGAGGAATCCCAGTCCAAGTCATAGGAGTCCTAGTGAGAAAACGACCCAAATCAGGTCTACTAGGGGCTGGGGTATTGAGATAGGGGTAAATAGGATTGTTTACTCGAGGTACCCCCAACAAATTTGCCAAGAGATCGGGAGTTACCCGAAAAGTGATATTCCGGATATCAACTTGAAAAGTTCCCTCTGAAATGTCATGTATATTTGAGTAAAACTCCCTTACCAACTCCACCGAGGGGGCGGGATGACCAGTGGTTAAAGCAAGCCACTGGCGCGACTCAAAAATCTGAGGGACAATGGGATAGGTATCCCGAAACTCACCTAGAAGAACTTCACGTTCCACAAGAATGGAGCGATGGGAAAAGTTCTGCGTGTAGAGTTCCTCAGCTTGAGGACTGTGGAAATAAGTCCGAGATGCGGATGGGGCAGTGCGAGGACGAACACGCCGAGATGCCATGGCAGCTGTAGATGGACCAAGTACAGACAGTGAGACATATATGATATGATGTGGAGATGGATGTCCATTATGCCTAAAATGCCTAAAAATGCCTTATATGCCTAACAATGCCTTATATGCCTAACATGCCTAAAAAGTGACCCACAATGTTCTAAACAAGGTGTGCAGACTATGAATGATACCTACAATTTGTCTAAAGAGCAATGCACCAAAGGAGAGACAAAATGGAAAACAAAATTTCATTGAGGCATTTCATCGAACAGGTAGTGTGCATGCTGTGCAATCATGGGTTTAACACCCAATCAATTATCCCATTCTTCCCTACATACAACACTATGCTAATAGGTTCATCCATACCAAAGATGAACCACCAAGTTTATAAATATAAATCGGAAAGAAGAAAAGAAAAAAAAAAAAAAAAATAACCCAAACACAACCCATGAATGTAATGCAACGGGAAAGAAAAGAAAAGAAAAAAATGAAGAAGAAGTGGATAGAGATAGGCTTACCGGTGATTGAGGGTTTGAGAGGAAATGTTGGATTGAGTGATTGTGAGAAGATGAGTGAAGTTTGAGAAAGGAGGGAAGAGTTTCGGCAATCTGGGCTTATCGCGCGATGCAGAGCTCAATATAAGGGTTTTTCGCTCGAGCGAGATTTTATGGTCGAGCGAGATATCGAGCGAAATTGCAGCCCCTTTTTTTTTTTTTTTTTTTTTTTTTTTTTTTTTTTTTTTTTTTTTTTTTTTTAAAAAAATCATAGCAGAGCAAATGTAAAATAATATCATACTCTAAATGCCACGCAAGTATAAAGACTGTATGTCACAATTAATATGACTCTGCGTGTTTAGCCAGTGCTCTTGCTCAATCAAGAAATTTTAACAGAGAGGTGTGAGTGGGGTTGGGCTAAACAAGAAACCATAAGAGCTTGGGAGACCCGTGAAGGCGCAGAAAGTCAAACCCAATGCTGCTAGGACCTAATTTCTTGTGTCTAATAGAACCAGAGTCAGGATTTCTATTTTGGCCCTTTTTCTTTCTTTCTTCCCCTTTTTTTTTTTTTTTTTTTTTTTTTTTTTTTTTTTTTTTTTTTTTTTTTTTTTTTTTTTTTTTTTTTTTTTTATTTAATACAATAATAGAGCCTCTTCATTTTCTTTCCTTGTTGGATACAAAGGATCTCACACAGGTCATCTAGCCAGAGGTCAATTCTGATCACTCGTAAGGCTCCCCCTTACACTTTTGATTGCCTCCCCAAAGTCTCACATAATGTCAAATGTCAAGAGATTGAGCTAGGCGTGCAGTGTGTGTGGCAAAACGCATATTTAAGGTGACACACATCTTCCACCTTTGCAACATAAGCCTATGATACAATTTTCACAAGACACATGCTTGAAGGTGTGCTGTCTAGTAGTAAGGTCATGCATCACATTGAAGAAAAATGCGCATGAATCATGGAAAGACAAAGAAGAGAATGAAGACAAGAAAAATAACAATTAAAAAAAAATGATATGCATGCAATGTATGAAATGCATGTTACATCTCTTGTGTTAAGGCACAAATACCAATAGCCTTTCTAAGACACTCAAAACGAAGACCATCTAATGGTTTGGTAAAAAGATCGGCTAATTGATGTTCGGTGGGAATGTACTCAAGAGTAATTACATGTGTTTCCACAAGTTCCCGAATGAGATGATGCCTAATGTCAATATGCTTGGTCCTAGAATGTTGGACAGGATTTTTAGAGATGTTGATGGCACTGGTATTATCACAATAGATGCTCATCACACCTTGAGTAATACCATAGTCACGAATCATTTGTTTCATCCACAGCAATTGAGTACAACAACTCCCAGCAGCAATGTATTCAGCCTCAGCTGTAGACAAAGAAATGGAGTTTTGTTTCTTACTCATCCAAGCAACAAGATTTGTTCCCATATAAAAACATCCACCTGAAGTGCTCTTTCTATCATCTGCATTTCCAGCCCAATCAGCATCAGAGTAGCCTGCAAGCTCAGTGTTAGACTCTCTGGAGTACCAAATTCCATAATTCACTGTGGCATTCACATAGCGAAGTATGCGTTTGACAGCCACAAGATGAGATTCTTTGGGGTTTGCTTGGAATCTAGCACAAACGCCAACACTGAAAGCAATGTCAGGTCTACTAGCAGTGAGATACAGTAGACTCCCAATCATGCTTCTGTACAGAGATTGCTCAACTCCCTTTCCTGACACATCAGCACTAAGTTTTACACTTGTGCTCATGGGAGTTCTAGCATGGCTACTCCCATCTAATCCAAATTTTTTCAGCAGGTCCTTTGCATATTTAGACTGGGATATGAACAATCCTTCATCTAGCTGTTTTACTTGGAGTCCCAAGAAAAAAGTTAGCTCACCCACCATACTCATCTCAAATTCATTCTTCATTTCTTCTGCAAACTCGAGAGCTAGGTCATCAATGGATGATCCAAACACAATATCATCCACATAGATTTGAGCTACAGTTATCTCCTCACCCACTTTCCGGATAAAAAGTGTTCTATCCACACTTCCTCGCAGAAACTTGTGTTCCAAAAGATACGAAGTTAGCCTCTCATACCAGGCTCTGGGAGCTTGTTTCAAACCATACAGGGCTTTCTTCAACCTGTAGACATGATTAGGATATTTTGGATCCTCAAAACCTTTTGGTTGCTCTACATACACTTCTTCTTGAAGGATCCCATTTAGGAAGGCACTCTTTACATCCATTTGATAGAGTTTGAAACACATATGGCAAGCAACACTTAATAGTATTCGGATTGACTCAAGCCTTGCCACCGGTGCAAATGTCTCATCAAAGTCTATTCCTTCCATTTGGGCATAACCTTGTGCCACCAATCTTGCCTTATTCCGTACAATCATTCCATTTTCATCAGATTTGTTCTTGAAAATCCATTTGGTACCTACAACATTGTGCTTTTCAGGCCTTGGGACTAAGTACCACACATCATTTCTCACAAATTGATTAATTTCTTCATGCATGGCATTTGTCCAATTCTCATCCTTTAAGGCTTCTTCCACCCTTTTTGGTTCAATCTGAGAGATGTAACATGAGTGAGCTAGTTGACTTATCACTTTCTTCCTCAACCTCATTCCTTCATTTACATTCCCGATTATATTATCTTGAGGATGGTTTAGCTTCACTCTCGAAGATGGCTCCTTGTGAGTATGAACTTTCTCAGTTGATGAGGTCTCTTGATTTTCATCAAGTTCACTAGAGTTCTCTTCAGTTCCACTTGGTGTATCAATTAGATTTTGATTCAACTTCTCTTTAGGAGAATCATCTATAACCACATTGATGGATTCCATGACAGTTTGGGTGCGTAGATTGTAACATCTGTAAGCACGACTGTTTCTGGAATAACCAAGGAATATTCCCTCATCACTCTTTGGGTCAAACTTACCCAGATTTTCCCTATCTCTCAAAATGTAACACTTACTCCCGAACACCCTGAAGTACTTCACATTTGGCTTCTTTCCTTTCCACAGCTCATATGGTGTCTGAGAAGTGTTGGGTCGAGGATAGACTCTATTCACAATGTGACATGCTGTGTTCACAGCTTCACCCCAAAAATGAGCAGAAACATTTTTGGTATGCATCATAACTCGAGCCATTTCTTGAATAACTCGATTTTTTCTTTCAACAACTCCATTTTGCTGTGGAGTAATGGGAGCAGAGAATTCTTGACGAATGCCTTCTTCATCACAAAATTTCTCTAAACTTGAGTTATCAAATTCTCGTCCATGGTCGCTCCTGATTCTGACAATAGGGTTCCCTTGTTCATTTTGAAGCTTCTTACATAAGTTCCTTATCACATTTGAAGCCTCACCCTTTTCCCTCAAAAATTCTACCCAAGAGTATCTGGTGAAATCATCTACCATCACCAGTATGTATTTCTTACCCCCCAGACTTTCAGTCCTAGAGGGTCCCATAAGATCAATGTGTAACAACTCTAAGGGTCTTTTGGTCAGGATATCTGTTGTGTTCTTGTGGGCTGCTCGAACTTGTTTTCCCACTTGACATGATCCACAAACAGATGTCTCCACTTTCCCAAGTTCGGGCAGTCCAATCACCATTTCTTTCTTAGCAATCTTTGACAAATTTTTGTGATTCACATGCCCAAGTCTTTGATGCCAGAGAGTAGTGGCCTCACTTTTAGTACTATTGCAGCTGTACTGTGAAGTGGGAGCGATACCATAGCAATTGTCAGAGGTCCTGGTTCCTTGCATCAAGCATTGTCCATTGTTATCAGAAACAACGCACATATCTTTTGAGAACCGAACTTCGGCACCATTATCACACATTTGGCTTATGCTAAGAAGATTTGCTTTTAATCCGTCAACATACAGAACTTCTCTCAATGCCGGTAGTCCAGTAATGTTTATTTCACCTTTCCCAATTATGTTCGCTTTACCTCCATCTCCAAATGTCACTGTCCCACATTTGTACTCTTCAATTGTCTCAAAAAGAGTTTTATCACCGGACATGTGTCGAGAACACCCACTGTCAAGATACCACAATGAATTGTTCTGGGTCTTCAAGGCAATGTGAGCTATGTGACATGTGGCTCTTTTCTCCTTCTTGATCCACACTCTTTTGATTTTTGGAGAGTTGACTCGCACAGTCTTCTGGGTACTTGTCAGATTGTCTACCTTGACATTTAGAAAGTCATTCTGTCTAGTGAGGGCCATGACTTGATCCCACAAATTGAAGTGACCTCTTCTTGAGTCTCTCTTTTCATCTCTCACAGGAAACTTATTAAGCACATAACAGTTTGGTCGGATGTGTCCATACTTGCCACAATTATGACATGTCCGATTTTCTCTGTAGGTTTGTTGTCCCCTGAAAGACAAGTCATCCTTAGGAGATTTTCTGGTGAGTCTGTTAAGTCTCAAGCAATTTGTTTTCACATGACCCAACTTCCCACAATGATGACACACGGGTCTCGTGTTGTGAGCTATTTGTTTCTCTTGAGATGAAACAAACTTTTGTGCATGTATAACTTTCTTTCCCTTTGCTAGTGAGTGATTTTTCACCATGCTGTTTTGAGGATTTTTCGAGCTCGTACCCACTTCAAACTTTCCTCCAACATATCCTATTCCACTCTTGTCTCCTGAGGGCTTTCCAAGAGTTAGAATTTTGTCCAGATTTTGTTTTCCAGTGGAAAAGGCTTGCAATCTTCCCTTTAGCTGGGTTAATTCATTTTCCTTAGTTTCCACAGCATCTTCCAAAACCTCACTTTTCTTTCGTAATTGGTCAGTCAAGATATAAGCTTCATTCAGTTTGCCTTGGAGCTCATCATTTTCTTGTTTGCACTGATTTATCTTTTCAGTCTGTGCTTTGTTGACTTTTCTCAGTTTCATGCACTCATTGTAAAGTTTTTCATAGATTTCTTGCAGTTGATCTTCACACTCGGACTCATCTTCCGGTATGTTACAATCATCAGAGGCTTGTTCACTGCACTGATCTATGTCTCCAACGGAGGATGTAAACGCCATGTAGTTGAGATTCCTTTTTGGAGTGGAGTTGCCAGATGAGTCACTCGATTCAGACTCACTTTCACTTAGAGAAGCAATCTTTGCCTTTTCTTTGCTCTTCTTATAATTTGCACACTCCAAGCGAATGTGACCAAATCCATGACATTCATGACACTGTACTCGTGTCTTGTCCTTGTTAGGCCTAATGTAATTGTTGGAGTCTCTTTCCTTATTCTCTGAGCTTGACCCCTCAATATATCTTCCAAACTTCTTCTTCTCTGGTCTTTGGCTCCTGTGCCTTTTTGCTACAAACATTTTTCTGAACTTCTTAGCATAAAATGCTATTTCTCTGTCACTCATTGTTAATTCATCGAATGACTCATCTGAGTCCTCTTGAATTGTATTAAGAGCAATGGACTTGCTCTTCCTATCCAATGGCAGAGTATGTTCATAAGTTTGCAGGGAACCCACCAGCTCTTCTATTTTCATGACATCCAAGTCTTTACTTTCCTCAATTGCAGTAACCTTGGGACGAAATCTCTCAGGAAGAGATCTGAGGACTTTTCTTACAACTCTATTTTCTGGGATTTTGTCTCCCAAGTTGAACCGAGAGTTCACAATGTCATTTAATCTTGCATAAAAGACATCAAATGTTTCATCCTCTTTCATTCTAATTTCCTCAAAGCTGGTGGTAAGCATTTGGAGTTTAGAATTTTTTACAGCCCTAGTTCCCTCGTGAGTGATCTCAAGAATGTCCCATGCCTCTTTACTTGTATTACACATGGAGATTCGTTTGAACTCCTCCTGAGACACGGCCATAAAAATTGCATTTAGGCCTTTACTATTCCAGTTAATTTCACTCAACTCATCCTTTGAGTAGTTGTCCACGTCTGTGGGAACTTCTACTCCATTAACAATGGTGACGGGCTCTTTCCATCCTCTTATCAAGGACACCCACACACGTTCATCTATAGACTTAAGAAACGCTCTCATTCGAACTTTCCAATAAGCATAGTTGCTACCATCAAAATATGGTGGTGATGAGAGGGATTGAGACCTATCCATTTTGACCACCAAAGCAGAATCACACTCAGGAAATTAATCCTAACGAAGTGTACCCTCTCTGATACCAATTGAAAAAGCGGTAGCTAATTACCTTACACACCTAGAGGGGGGGTGAATAGGTGTTTAACAAAAACAATAGCAGTTTTAAAAAATTAATCAACATAAACAAGCAATCAATGGAAAAATCAACACAAGGATTTTGGTTACGAAGTGGAAACTCATTTGAAGAACCTCTTCAAAATCTAAAACCACTCCGGGTGTAAGACACCACCTCTAATCCACTATAGAAATTTTAGTTTGTTACAACAAATTTAGAAACACTCACAGACCCACTGTAGCAACTAAACTTGGCTTGCAACACCACGAGTGACCCACTCGATCTCTACACGCATGTAGTGCCGGAACTCCGACCTTTCTATAGCTTCTCACACGAACAACTTGATTTCTTCATCCAAGCTCCTTGAAGAACTCTTCCAGCTTGATGACCACGTCCACTCCAATGGACTCACTAAAAATTTGAATGTGTGTTGTGAGGGAGTAATATAATCCAAGAGAGAATGATCTTTGAAACAATGGAGAAGTTTCTCTCAAGGGATGAAATGTGGCTCCTTGGTTTTTCCTCTGTGTTTTTCCTCTTAATTTGCAGCAGAAGACTTAAGGATATATTTATATCCCACCTCCTGAAACGGCGCTTTAAACCCTAGAGAAATTCGTGAAACCTTAACTTCGCTCGAGCGAGGTGTCGAGCGAGGGTCGAGCGAAGTCTCTGCCTGGACTTCGCTCGAGCGCCATGTCGAGCGAGTGTCGAGCGAAGTCTCTGCCTGGACTTCGCTCGAGCGCCATGTCGAGCGAGGATCGAGCGAGATCACTGTGTTGGGTATTTCTTGAGCCATTCTGATCCTCTTCAAGTGTACTCTGTCCACCATTAGTTACAACTCAATTATATTAGGTTTTTCACTAGAAAATTGCCAACTACTAAATTTTACATCAACATTAGTGAATCCATTGGAGTGGACGTGTTCATCAAGCTGGAAGAGTTCTTCAAGGTGCTTGGATGAAGAAATCAAGGTGTTCGTGTGAGAAGCTATAGAAAGGTCGGAGTTCCGGCACTACATGCGTGTAGAGATCGAGTGGGTCACTCGTGGTGTTGCAAGACAAGTTTAGATGCTCTTGTTGGTTTGTAAGTGTTTCTAAATTAGTTGTAACAAACTAAAATTTCTATAGTGGATTAGAGGTGGTGTCTTACACCTGGAGTGGTTTTAGATTTTGAAGAGGTTCTTCAAATGAGTTTCCACTTCGTAACCAAAATCTGTGTGTTGATTTCTCCTTTGATTGCTTGTGATTGTTGATTAATTTTTTAAACTGCTATCGTTTTTGTTAAACACCTATTCACCCCCCCTATAGGTGTGTAAGGTAATTAGCTACCGCTTTTGCAGCCTGGATCCTTGTAGTGTGGCGACGACGGCGAGGAAGCAGAGAGGGAACGAGATGGAATTCGCGGGGCCGGGGCGAAGATGAAGACAATATGTTATGATCTAGTGAAGCACGAACCATAAAGGCTGATATAAAATAGGTGATATGCAGTTAAAGATTGGAGGGCTAGATTTTTAGCATTTTTAAGCCCGACCAAACCATTGGGGCGCACGCGCTCTCTATATATATGTACGTAAATGTTAGAAAAAAGCAGTTTTTAAAGAAGAATTTTATTCATTATTTCCATATACCATGCGTCATATTTTGTTTTCTCTTATTAAATATGTTATATATGTGTAAATGATGAGTAAAAAAATTTAATTAGTTTAAGAAAAATTAAATTAAAATAAAAGTAAAATAAGTGTGACGTGTAGTAGTAGGGGATGATGTAACGTCCCAATTTGTCTGGAGGAACTGGAGGTGGAACTTGAGAGACTGCATGAGGTATTTCTAATAGCATAACTAACAGTTGGGAACTTAAAAAATGCTTGGAAATAAAAGATCATGTTCTAAAAGTTTTCTTCAAAATTCAAGAAGATATATATAAAAAAAAAAAAAAAAACAAGACTCGAGCTGGAAAGCTTAATGAGAAAAAGAACGGTAATGATAAAAGAGTTCTGCTAGACACAATCAAGACGTGCAAACGAATACAGTCGAGATGTAAAATAATTATTTATTTTACATCTAGTAGGCAGAAGGGAGGAAAATTAATGGGTGTATAACTGTTACTTTTTTTATCAAAAGGCGTGCCGACTATATAACGTTTACATCATACACTTGCAACAAGTTTTTCTCATGATAAAAACGTTCGGAATAAATAATAACAATAATAATTTATACCATAAATAGATTTAATGTAACGTATTATATAAAATTATGTTTCTGTATAAACATAATTTTATAAAATAATAATAATAATAATAATGCCATGTACGTACTATAATAATTCACTATTTTTTCATTATTTTTATTTATAGATTATTTTAGATCACTTCAGTATCTAAATATAACTTAATTATATGCTAATTCAATCTCCTCCGAACAGTAGAATCGAATATATATATATATCTTTTATTCTAGAGTCAGATATATAAATATGTTATATAATCAATCTGATGCATTTAAAAATGACAGATGTAAGTAATTTAGTTATTTCTCTCCTTTTTGATACTACAAGAAAAAGTGTTATTTGTGGCTTTTTATATTTGCGGCGAGCAAAAAAAACGCTGGTAATAATCAAATTTTCTTGTTCGGCTAGAAAGCTTCCGTCAAAACCAAAAACGCGCCAGTAAAAACATTTGTTAATGACATGAAGGGTGGGAAAATTCCCAAATCATGAAGCTCGCATTTCATTTTTCCCTCCTTCGCCTATAGCCTCTGCATTGTTGGGATCGGCGGAAGCTCACAAATAATATGGAGACCAGAATTTAACGTGGTTCGGCCAATTTAGCCTACGTCCACACACACAAAGAGAAGAATTTGTATTTAACAACAAACCAATTATTTACAATGGTTTCTCTCTTCTAATCTCTCCAACGGACCTCACTTCCGACTCTCTTTCCTCGTTACAATCTTACATGTATTTATAGGAGAAAGAAATAGTGTGAACGTGTAAAAGACGGTGGAACTCCGGCGGCCGACTTTCTTGAATTTTCCGGCGGCGCCTACCTTCCAACTGATACTGACGGTGCCGTCTTCCAGAAGCCTCCAGCTTCTTCAATTGCGTGTTGATTTCCAACAATCTCCCCCTTAACACCAAATGGAGGATATCCTGACACATTTTAGTTCAAGGTACTTAACCTGGCTATGTTTCTACATAGCTCAAGTTTTTCGTATGTGACTACCTTCGTTAGCATGTCCGCTGGATTCTCCTTTGTATGGATCTTTACAAGGTACTTAACCTGGCTATGTTTCTACATAGCTCAAGGTGCTCCATTACTTCACGTATCCAGTGATACCGAATATCGATGTGCTTTGTTCGGGAGTGGTACATCGAGTTTTTACTCAGATCAAGAGCACTTTGACTATCACAATAGATTCTGTACTCTTTTTGACTGACTCCCATTTCTTGGAGGAACTGCTTTAGCCACAACATTTCCTTTCCTGCTTCTGCTATAGCAATGTACTCTGCTTCTGTTGTAGATAAAGCCACACATTTCTGCAGTTTGGACTGCCATGATACAGCTCCACCTGCAAATGTGTAAATATATCCTGATGTAGATTTTCTACCATCAAGATCACCTGCCATATCAGCATCTGTATAGCCATCCAAGACTGGGTTAGCTCCCCCGTAGCACAAGCACAACTTTGATGTACCTTTAAGGTACCTGAGAATCCACTGTACTGCTTTCCAGTGTTCTTTCCCTGGATTTGAAAGAAAACGGCTCACAACTCCAACAGCGTGAGCGATATCAGGTCTGGTACAAACCATAGCGTACATTAAACTTCCTACTGCTGAGGAGTACGGTACCGTAGCCATTTCTTGAACCTTTTCTGGTGATGAGGGACATGAGCTTTTGCTCAATTTGAAGTGATTAGCCAGTGGAGTACTGACTGGCTTTGCTTTCTCCATATTGAACCTTCGTAGTATTTGTTCAACATACTTTTCCTGTGACAGCCATAGTTTCTTTTTCTTCCTGTCACGAGTGATTCTCATGCCCAAAATCTACTGGGCAGGTCCTAAGTCTTTCATCTCAAAGACTTTGGAGAGATCCTTCTTTAGCTTCCTAATAATGGATGGATCTTTTCCAATAATCAGCATGTCGTCAACATAGAGCAGTAACATCACGAAGTCACCTTCTGAAAATCTTCGGATGTAAACGCACTGATCTGCAGTAGTTTTCTTATAGTCATGACTCATCATGAATGAGTCAAACTTCTTATACCACTGTCTGGGAGCCTGCTTCAAACCGTAAAGGCTCTTTTCCAACTTGCAGACCAAATGTTTATTTCCAGGAACTTGGAAGCCTTCTGGCTGCTCCATGTAAATTTCCTCATCAAGGTTGCCGTGAAGAAATGCTGTCTTCACATCCATCTGTTCAAGCTCCAAGTCAAGACTTGCCATCAATCCGAGTACCACTCGAATTGAAGTCATCTTCACAACAGGTGAAAATACCTCATCAAAGTCGATTCCTTTCTTCTGCTGGAATCCTTTGACGACCAAGTGAGCTTTGTGCTTCACCTGCTTGCCATCATTTTTCAGCTTGAACACCCATTTGTTTCTCAGTGCTCTCTTATCGTTTGGAAGTTCCATCAGCTCATAAGTCTGATTCTTCTGTAACGAGTTCATCTCATCCTGCATAGCCTGCATCCATTTGTTGCTATCTGGATGAGATATTGCCTCCTGGAAGTTTTCTGGCTCCCCCTGATCTGTAAGAAGAATATAATCTGATTCCGGATATCTTCGTGACGGAATCAACAATCGCCCTCTAGAGGATCTGTCCTGCTGAGGTTGATCACCTGACAACTGTGGAAACTCTGAAGTTTCTGATGGAGAAGGCAATTGCTCCCCCTGCTCAGTAGTGGTTTCTCCGTTGTCAGTATCCTCTTCTTCTTCTGGGGAAACTTCCTGTCTATCTTCAGTGTTTGAAACAGACTAAAATGGTAATGAACTCAGAGCTGGTTCTGGAGCACTTGGAGTTGTTTGTTCTGATCCAAACATCTGGTCTTCATGGAACACTACGTCCCTGCTTCTGATGACCTTCTTCGCTTTTGGATCCCATAATCTGTATCCAAACTCTTCATCTCCATAGCCGATGAAAAAACATGGAGTAGACTTTTCATCAAGTTTCTGCCTTTTCTCCTTGGATACATGTGCAAATGCTTTGCACCCAAATACTCTTAAATGAGAGTATGAAATCTTGCGGCCTAACCACACCATCTCTGGGACTTCAAACTGCAGTGGAACTGACGGTGTTCTGTTGATCAGGTAACAGGCTACTTTTACTACTTCACCCCAGAATGGCTTAGGCAACTTTGCCATACTCAGCATGCATCTGGTTCGTTCCACAATGGTCCGGTTCATCCGTTCTGCTACACCATTGTGTTGTGGGGTGTAGGGGACAGTCTTCTCGTGTCTGATGCCATGTCTGGAGTAGTATTCTCTGAACTCTCGAGAAGTATATTCACCTCCATTGTCTGTCCGGAAGCATTTCAGCTTCTTGCTAGTTTCTCTTTCTACCATGGCATGGAAGTTTTTGAATTGCTCAAAAACTTGATCTTTCCTTTTTAGGAAATACACCCACACTTTTCGTGAAGCATCATCAATAAAAGTAACAAAATATTTGTTACCTCCAAGTGATTCAACTTCAAAAGGACCGCAAACATCAGAGTGTACCAAGCTCAATAACTCTGATCTTTTTCCAGCAGATGTCTGGAATGAAACTCTATGCTGTTTACCAAACAAACAGTATTCACAAGGATTGAAAGCAATACCTTTGTTTACTGTAATCAATGCTTTCTTTGCAAGCATAAACACCCCTTTTTCTCCCATGTGGCCAAGTCTCTGATGCCACAAGTTTGGTGATGTATCATCTTAAACTACATTGAGACTGTTTGCACATATCTTAGTACTTGATTTGTATAAAGTACCACAGACATGTCCCCGTGCAACGACCATTGCTCCTTTCTTTAATTTCCAAGCATTGTTGCTGAAGATGCTCTCGTAACCCTGTTGATCAAGGGTTTTTATAGAAATTAGGTTGAGTCGAAGATCGGGTACGTGCCGAACGTCATTTAGCACCATAGTACAGCCAACACTAGTTTTTATCCTGACATCTCCAATGCCCACGATCTTTGAGAAACTCGAATTTCCCATCTTGACTGTACCGAAGTCTCCTGCCTTGTAAGTACTGAAGAAATCCTTACAAGGAGTGGCATGATAGGATGCTGCTGTATCTATTACCCACTCGACTTCCTCGCTTGAAACGTGCAAGCAAGATTCTTCACCAGCGGAAAGGAGTACACAATCTCCAGAAAGCGTCACTGCACCTTTGCCTTCTTCGTGCTTTGACTGATTCCTTGGCTGATTTTGCTCCTTCTGCAGCTTTCGGCATTCTCTTTTAAAGTGGCCTTCAATACCACAATAAAAGTATTTTCTCTTCTTTCGCTATTTACCGCGACTTTGGGATCTCCCTTTGCTTTGACTTCTGTTTCTTTCTCGACTTCTACCTCTACTATTTCTCTGATGCCTTCCTTCTGTTACAAAGGCATCTGTCTCGTCTGCTCCAATCTCCTTTCGTCTAGCCTCTTCATTAAACAAGGCGTCTATCACCATTGACATGGCGTGCTTTCCATCTGGAGCTGAATTACTAAGTGAGACCACTAGCGTTTCCCAACTATCTGGTAGAGAACTGAGAAGTAGTAGAGACTGCTCTTCATCTCCGAG
Organism: Platycarya strobilacea; assembly: GCA_036898215.1. NCBI lineage: Eukaryota > Viridiplantae > Streptophyta > Magnoliopsida > Fagales > Juglandaceae > Platycarya > Platycarya strobilacea. Next base: position 9,950,622 of record CM072548.1, read on the forward strand.
CTTAAAATCTACGAATGCAAGTTGATTTACAAGATTCTGAAACTCGTTGGTGTGTGCGGCCACTGAGATGCCGCTTTTGAGTTTCAAGTTGACAAGGCGTCTCATTAGTAATGCCTTGTTCTGAGCAGTTTTTGCCTGGTACATGCTTTCCAGCTTTTTCCATAGTTGATAGGCATCCGTTTCCTGTGCAACATGATGAAAAACACTATGGTCAATCCACTGCCGGATCTGACCAATAGTTTTCTTATTCCACTTATGCCAGTCTTTTTTCGCTACATCATCTGGTTTTACGCTTTTCTCTTCAATTGGATCGAAGAGATCTTTACAATTCAGGAGATCTTCCATTCGAGGTCTCCATAGTGCGTAATTTGTAGATGTTAGCTTGATCATCGCACTTGCTCCTGAGTCCTCCATCAGTTCGGCTTTAATCTTTGATTTGAGTGACCGTTTCTCAACGTTCGGAGTTGAATCTCAACAAATGGAGTTCACCGTTGCGTCCGGAACGGTGGAAAACCTTGGAAACGACTCTTGTCTCGTTCCAAACCGATCAAAATTGTGCCGAAAACTAGAAAAATAAGAAAAACGGAATATTCCTTTGTCTGTCGGAATATTCCCCACCATCTACCGGAATATTCCCTCCAGTCACCGGAATATTCTCTCAGTCACCGGAATATTCCTACACCAGAATATTCTTGCCGGCGACGGAATATTCTTTCCGGTGACGGAATATTCTTCCGGCGACAGAATATACCGACGGAATATTCTTTATCCGTTGGGTTACTGTAGCGGGTCGGAAACCGGGTCAAACCGGTTCGGGTCGGATCACCCGGATTTAACGGGTCGGAGCTTGTCTTCTTCACTGCGCGCGCGTGTGGCGCGTGGGTCCCGTGGCCGGCGTGTGGCCATCCCGAGTCGGCGCGTGTGGAGCGTGTAGCTTCGTCCGGTGTCCGTTTGAGACGAAATTTTCACCAAAATTTTCGTCTTGACCTGAGGAATCTGATGGTATCCTCCAAACTTAATTCCGATCAAGTTTAAAAATGGGTCTTTTACGAAAATTCACAAATCCGGCCTCCTACCGGCTCTGATACCACTTGTTGGGATCGGCGGAAGCTCACAAATAATATGGAGACCAGAATTTAACGTGGTTCGGCCAATTTAGCCTACGTCCACACACACAAAGAGAAGAATTTGTATTAAACAACAAACTAATTATTTACAATGGTTTCTCTCTTCTAATCTCTCCAACGGACCTCACTTCCGACTCTCTTTCCTCGTTACAATCTTACATGTATTTATAGGAGAAAGAAATAGTGTGAACGTGTAAAAGACGGTGGAACTCCGGCGGCCGACTTTCTTGAATTTTCCGGCGGCGCCTACCTTCCAGCTGATACTGACGGTGCCGTCTTCCAGAAGCCTCTAGCTTCTTCAATTGCGTGTTGATTTCCAACATGCATCTCTTCTCCATCGTCCATTTGCCGTTTCTAGTTGCCGATGCCGTCAGTTTAGCTGCTGTGCCTTCTCGCCTCTTCTCGGCGCCAGTAAGTCTCTTTGAATCTTTCATTCGATCTCCGTTCATCTCTCATTTTTTCTCCCTTGTTAAGGGCTTGGTTGGTTTGTTACTGAATGGGCAAAAGATACCCCATTAGCACTTCTAGAAAGTTTGTAGGTATACGTTTAGGGTATACGTTTAGAGTTTGGCTGGTGGGAAAGTCGGAGAAAGTTTGTAGGCATATGAAACTTTATTTCAGTTTTTATTCTAATAGACACAGAGGAAGTGACATCTGATGGCCATGTGAAAAACAAAAAAAAAAAATTGTAAAGCCATGCGAAGCAAGTCTGTTAAGGATTTGTTGTTCATGTGGTGTTATACTGGTACCTAGTATTGTAAAATGAATCTCTGCCTTGGCAAAGAAACTGACGGATACACCTCTAATGTTGTAGATTTATTTGTTACTCATAAACCAAATCAACTTAAAATTCTATAAACCAAATCAACAATGTATACTTCATACTGGTAGGTAGCTTTTCCTTTGGTGAGGAGAGGCCCTGTTTTGATTTAATTCGTGGTCATGTATATATAATCTATTTTGGGATATTATAGTCTGTATAACAAACAACAATATTATTAAATTTGGCTTCATGAAGCAAATACATGTTTTCATTAATTTGGCTTCATTCTTTGTGCATTCATTAGTTTTCCCATGATTGTTTTAAAAGGATGGAAGAACTGTTGAAGAAGCACATGAACGCCTTAAGGTATGTACACGTGTAAGTATTTGGTACATGGATGCTTTTTATACTTTTTTGTCATTCCAGCTAATTTTCAGGGAGAGATTGATTCAATTTTTTTTTTAGTTTTAATTTTTGATTTGGCACCTCACTTGTTCATATACCCTGATTTGTCTACGGATTCTGTTATACGGTCATGAAGGGGCTGTTGGCTCAGTCATCAAATTTCTTACTATTTGTTTGTTTTGGAGATCAGTTATATTTAAATTGGTAACGTGGTTGTCATATTACAGTGAATATTATTCCACTTTTTATTCAACTTTCTAGTCAACAATATTTCTATTTGGATAATTTCCATAATGGCTGTTTTCTGTTAATTCAGAAGGTTGATAATGATTGAATAAGTAAATTATTGATAGAAGTCTTGTTTTGTATGACTTCAATGCATACTTGATGTTCCCACAATTGGTTCTGAGGTGAATAGAGTTCTTTATATTGTTATTTGGTTGGAGGATAACGTTTACCTTCATAGCTAGGTGAATAGAGTCCTAATGGATACGTGGGCTGCAAGTAAGTTCAGGGAATAGTGTATTGTGTTAATGAAATAAGTACAGTATTTGATGACTGATTCAGTGTAATGGATATTTTATTCCTAGAATGTGCAATGTTTGACAAGAAGGATTTCAAGCCTTTGTTGTGCACATTGTTATTGGTGTTTTTTTCTTTTTTGTTTTTCAACTTTGTGTGCCAATTCACCATGCTTATACTGACTCTGAAGTTTGGTGCATTTTCTAATGCATTTATGTGCCACTGCTCGTTACCGTCTCTTCTCTCTGTCAATCATGCCCATGCTTCTTATTAATTATGATATTTATAGAAGACAAGATCTCACTTATCAAAAAAAATTTATAGAAGACAAGATCTTTTAGATATTTTTTATTCATAACAGGTTTCTATGCTTTCTGCTACTTTTGATTTTTTTTTTTTCTTTGTTCATTAATTTTCTAGCTCCTCTCAAATGCACAAGCAGCTGGTCTTTCGATGAGAAGCTTCTTACACAGTCTCTCTACCCTCCTTTTGTTGTGAATTTCAGTTACTGTCTTCCACCTTGTCATGTTCACACCCCTGATTATTAGTTTTTGTTACTTCATGAAGATATTGATAGGTGGAGACACGTGATGAATTGTTTTGCAGGTTTTGGTTTTTGTGTCAAAAACCATGCCCATGGTGCTGTATCTTAGGGATGTTGATAAATTCTTGCTTAGATCGCAAATGATATATAACATTTTACAGAAAATATTGAAGAAACTGTTTGGATCAGTGCTGAATATTGAGATCTGGCCTCCAGAGGATGAATCCCATCTTGTCAGCTGAAAGTCTCAACTGGAGGAAGATTCATAGTTGGAAGTGAAATAAGTACAGTATTTGACGACTGATTCATAGCTGGGTGGTAGATTTTCGTGTAACATGAAAAGGCTTGTTGTTTAAGGGTCAATCTCCGTAATCTAGTGCATGTGTGTTTGTGTTCCTGTCTATATTTTCTTTGTACTTGTGTGTTTTTTTTTTTGGTCCTTTATATTCATTTCTGCATGTTTTGGTGTGCTTTAACTTCCATTGGTAAATTATTTGGAAAGAAAATTCAATTATTGTACTAAAGAATGTATATTATAGTTGACTTTGAGAATTAAAAAAAATGTACATGTTTGCCCCAATTAAAATCAATAGAAAAGGCATATAGTTTTGAGAAGAGTTGAATGAATGCAGTTTTGAGATCATGATGAAGAGAGCTTCAAAGGGATATTCACGACGTGCTTAGGAAATTCTAATTACCCTATATTTAACACTTGTAAAATCATATTGATATATTGTGAGATGTTAATTTAGAATAAACTGTTGTGAATTTTAATTTGAGCTCTTTTTCATTAATGTATGATGTTTGGGATATTTAAATATTATATATATATACATTTTAATGATGAATTCATGATATTTTAATGCTTATTAGAAAATATAATTAATTAGATGAATCATGAATTAAATTGATGTAAAAAGCAGGCATAATTGTATAATTACTACAGCATTTATAAAACAAAAACAAAACAAAAAAAAAAAATTGGCAAACGCAAATGATCAATTTTATTTCGCAAATCTGTACCGCCTAAAACTTATTTTTGGCGCTTCTAATCTGTATTTGCGGCGACAGCCGCGGCAAGTATTTGTTTCTGTCAATTTCAAATTGCGCCGGAAATTACTTTTCCTGACTCAACTATTAGGACGCCTTACCGGCTACAGAAATGAGTTGGAAAAACGTATTTGTAGCGAAAATTATACTTTGTGTGGCGACATCTAATCGCCGGAAAAACTAGTTTTCCTTACAATAATAAATATATCAGATTGATTAAATTATTTTTTTTTTCTTGTAGTGGATCTCTTTTATTCTTTGAAGTTTTTGAATATATTTTAGCTAATTTAATGGAAGATTTAAATAATGAATTGAGATGAATGAATTGAGATAAAAGGTAAAAATTAAATAAAATAATATTAGAATATATTATTATTATTATTTAAATATTTAAAAAAATTGAATTATTAATTATTTAAAAATTTAAAAAATTATATTAATTATCAATATGATGAGATGAGATGAGATGAGATGATAAAATACTTTTATATCCAACTGATAAACCTAATAAACAAGAGCCACATGTACGTACATTTAAATATGAAGATAGACGTACGAAACATGCAGGCAATTAATTACGAGTTCATACTTAGGCACTACGACGTTGAAGTCAGAAGGGATTTTTCTAACTAATATTGCAATATGCCATATATCCAGTATTACGTGTGTCCATCAAAAAAAATAAAAAGGTATTACGTTTGATCTGTTAGGAGAAACGCTGTCAAGCGGTCACGCTGTATACATAAGATAAACAGCCCTCCAAGTAGACTTCGACATGTCAGCAAATTCTTAAACTCACAATGACGTCGCGCGCATGGGATTGAACTCATCTTGGCATCTTACGTCCATCCATCTTCACAATTCGGCCTCCCGAAAGAGAGAGACACCTACATTCATAACTCGAGTAATTGAAGGCATTCTCTACGACAAGGAAAGCAAATTAACAAAATCAGTTGAACAAAACTATCAATGCATTTTTCAAAATTGATAATTTCATCAGGCTTAAGCCAAATTTTAAAAGTTAATCATTAAAGGCCAATGTAAAAAACCGTTTCAATTAGAGGTGTAAATAGTCCGGTCCGGTCCGGAACGGAAAATTTGTGGACCGATTTCATTCGGTTCAAGAATTCTCTCATCCTGGACCAGACCGAACAGGAGTTCGGTCTATACCGGTCTGGTCCGGTCCAGGGGTGCCCCATATGATTTAATTGGCTAAATTTAATATAAAATTCTACAATGATCAAATATTTTTTTGACCCAAATTTAACTACTATAAATTATAATATGTTAATATTATAAAAGTATATATTATATATTAATATGTTAGTATATATTATATATTAAGTATGTTAGTAAATTATAACTAATAGTCTAATAGTCTAATAACACTTTCACATTAGTATATGTTAATAAACTATAACTAATAAGTAATAACACTATTACAATTTACATTAGTATATTTTATATCTATATGTTAGTAAATAGTGATAAACTAGTAATAATATATTAAATAATAATAATACACTTATTATTTATATGTTAATATATAAGAGTATATATTATATATTAATATGTTAGTTAATATTAAATATTAAGTATGTTAGTAAACTATAACTAATAATTTAATAGTCTAATAATACTATTACATTAGTATATGTTAATAAATTATAACTAATAAGTAATAATACTATTACAATTTACATTAGTATATTATATATTTATATGTTAGTAAATAGTGATAAATTATTAATAATATATTAAATAATAATAATACACTTATTATTTATATGTTAATATTATAAGAGTATATATTATATATTAATATATATTAATATTAATATTAAAATTTATATATTATTATTTATATATACATATATTTAAAAATAAAAATAAAATAAAAAAACTCTAGGGATTCGGTCCGGTCCGGTCCGATCTAGGGGGATGAACTCCCTGGACCGGGACCGGACCGGAATTTTCTGGTCCATATATTTTTTGAATCGGACAGGACCGGACTCCAACCGGTCCGGTCTGGTCCCGATCCAGGACAACCGGTCTGGTCCAGTCCGCCGGTCCGGTTTGGTCTTTTTACAATCCTAGTTTCAATTAAGTAAAGGGCAATCAACTGGGGAATAAGATTTCGAAGAAATTTAAAATATGCCTGTTCTTTATAATAGATAAAGTTGAACATATTCAGCCATCTATATCCAGCATCCAAAGGATTACTAACATTTATTTCAACAACTATTTCCCCAATAAGATTCAGTGGCATTCCCTAATTTTTATGGCTTCCCTTAGAAGATCCACATGCCCAAAAGGTTCAATTTATCACAAGATACCCATATTACTATGATAAACAGATTATCCTCTTAGTACGAATAGGGCTACAAATATACCGAGCTGATCGTGAGTAATTTGAGATCAAATCGTATAAATTCGATTCGGACTCAATTCATTTAATAAATGAATTGTTCGTGAACACTAATATTAATTCGAATATTAAACGAGCAAAACTCGTATAATCTCGAATCGATTCGGTTTAGGCTTGTGAACAATATTCGTATAAACTCAATTCGACTCATTTTGAACTCGTCACAATACTTGTAATATTTTTATATATATATACATACTTTTATATATATTCTTATATAAATTCTTTTATTGAATATATTTTATATCTTATATATATATATTATTTTTGAACTTTGTGTAAATAATATATGTTGTTAATTTACGTATAACAAGGTGAAGAAAGAATAATGTTGAGTATAATAATGTAATAAGTTCTCAAAAAAATTATTGAATCAAATATTTATAAAGAGTAAATAACTCTAATTTGATTACATCATTTCCTTATCTAATTTATTTTAATTATTTGGCCATATTTAATATTTATATTCGAAATTATATATTTAAAGAAATCATTAAATCGAAATCATTAATAAAAGGAAAGAATAATATATGAGTAACATAAAATATTGCACAATATTGAAATTTATTTTGTTAAAATTTTATTTCCATTAGATTTGTATCAACATTTAGTATCTATTTGGAAAAAGATAGAGGAGAAAATTATGAATGGCCTAAGTCCAACTCGTGTGCTAGAGCCCGACCCTTTAAACTCCACTCAAAACTACTACGTTTTAAGGGCGGATGACAAAACCATAATTCATTTTATTTTCCCCTCCCATTCTTTGCGCCGCACGACATCTTAAAGTTTAGACTCCATCTCCCTGCTTCTATTTTAATTTTTTTTTCCTCTCTTCTCCTTGCCAATGCCGCCACCATCCATGAGTTGTTCCTGCTACCCCCATCGCCACCAACACTGCACAATGTGGACGTGCCTCTAGTTGCCTCTGATAGTTGCTGCAACACCCCAATCCTTATACTGCACTTAGTCATTTTCTTATGAAAACTGTCGTGCTTTTGCGTGCCACCTGCTACCACTAGTCCAGCTTATGCACGTATTCGTTGAGCAACAATCCCTCATCTCAGTTAGCCACCACTTCGTCTCGGTAAGCCATGCTTCTCTAATGGGGTTGAGCAAGGTGCTGCCTTTCGATTTAGACATTGGGTTTCAACAAAAACAAAGGATTTAACTCAAGCTCCAACTCGAGCTACTTGAGCTCATATCAATTCGTTTATCTATTCAAAACGAATTCGAGTCGAGCTTGATCTTGATATACATGTAGGCGATTCAAGTTCGATCATAAGTTTTGTATTTTTGTCGAGCTCGAGTCGAGTTCGAGCACGCATTTATGCTAAACGAGCTTGAGACTCTCTGCCCGAACTTGACTCGACTCGGTTCGTTTGCAGGCCAAGACTAATGGGAAGGGTGATATTTTCATACCCATAATATTACTTTGTCGTCGTCACGAAAGCAGGGGGCGGCACCAAATCTCTATTGTCATTGACGGTTCCATGATGGAGGCTGAAGGTTCTGTGCTGGGAGGAGTGAACGTGTGATTTTGTGTGTTGCTGTGTAGATTAATTTTGCAATGATGCTTACGTGGCGCTCGCAGATTTAAGGGTTTTTTCTCCGGCATAATAAGCTAGACCACAATTTTTCTCATCTATTAATAAACAATAATATTGCAAGGTGGTGGGCGTGAAGGGGTGCGAGTTAGAAATTTTCTCTTAGATTGATAAGAAATGTTTTAATCAAGAAAAGATCAGACAAAAATAAATTTATATACTGACGTAGTTTGATGTGATATATATTTTAAATCTATATTTTTATTATAAAGTACTAAATATAACGTATCACAAAAAATAATTCATTTTAGATTGTAAATTTATAACTTTTGTAGACTTTTTTTGTCTTTTTCTAGACTTATTAGTTGATCACTTTATACAAATATAATGACTTATATAGGAGTTTCAAAAAGTGCTTTGTTGTGAGCAATGCATAGCACCCTGTCCCATAGACAAAATGAAAAACTGGAAAAATAAAAGTATATAATAGTTTGCATCCCTATTTTCGGACCTTGATCAGACTCTCAGTTATCAAGACGTTTTCAAATTGAGCATTGCTAAGTCAGTCATCAACAATTTGATGGAATATATTTATGCTATTTGCATTATTTTCTTATTTCATTTGTTGATTGTCTATATATATCACAACATAATTGTACATTGATAATACAGTGAATGCAATACATCATTCTTTTGCCTTTGCAAACAATTGCCTCTGTTTTGCATCCCCTACACCATTTCCGCTATGGTATCAGAGCTATGAGCCAATTTTCTCCAAATTCTTCAATCCGTGCAACCATGCCAAATCCTCCACCTTCCAATCTTGAAGATAATTCTCACCACCCAGCAAGTCTATTTTTTCATTCAACTCGGCGAGAATGCTTCTTCCCTGTTGGTCCTTGAATCGCTCACTACTGAAAATTATGTCATATGGGCTCGCACCATGAGGAGAGCTCTAAACATTAAAAATAAGCTTGGTTTCATCAACGGCAAGCTTTCCAAACCCTTGGATTCTGATCCTCTTTCTACCCCTTGGGAATGCTACAATGACATGGTCATTGCTTGGATTCAAAATTCCAATGGTCTAAAGCTCAGATTTATAATTGCTCATGCCGTCATTGCTACCAACGTATGGAGCGACCTCCATTAATGGTTCTCCATTCATAACGCACCTCGAATTTTTCAGCTCACAAAGGCTATTTCCTCATTAAGCCAAGATGCTGACTTCGTAAGCATTTCTTACAAAAAACTCAAAGGTCACTGGGATGAACTCGAGGTGTATGAACCAATGCCTTAATGTACCTGTGGGTCTATCAAGACTCTAATGGAGTATCATCAATGCCACAAGGTCATGCAATTCTTAATGGGCTTACATGGTTCTTATGATGCGATTCGTGCCCAAATTCTTCTCTCAAACCCCTTTTGTGACGCCCCAAATTCCACTTAAAATAAACAAGGGAATCGAGGCATCGGAATGCTGACAACACGGGTCACGCACCCCCAACTTCAAGTGCTAAGTGTGTGAACACGTGACATGCATAAAATAAAAGTCACAGTGGATAATAAAATCATTATCTAAGTACCAGAATTTTTAGAGTTATTTTACAAACCAGTTTAACATAAATTCTCCAATAGAAGAATTGATACAGTCATCCGAAATATAATTTAACGAATAAAAATTTTTAAAAAGGGGAAAATAATTTCCCAATATAACAATTTATAATAACAGTACATCAACGGCAGAGCCGTCACCTCAGACTCAGCCTTTTCAAAATCTGTATCCAAAAACTACGACGCCAAACATGGCATCGCAGGTAAGTATAACCGAAACAAACCATAAAATATAAAATTTACTCATGCACAACAACAACCTCACACATGAACAAGACACCGTATGCATGAAACTTAAAATCATCTTCCTAAAAATAAATAAAATAACCACACACGCCAAAATCCCAATTTGGCCCAAATAAAACTTCAATAAAATCATCCATCATTTTCCCAAAAAATGATGTTCATAAATCCATTAAAACCACAACTATTTTCCCAGAAAATGATCCACGTAAAACCAATAAATACAACCCGCCATTTTTCCAGAAAATTGCCTAAATATCCATTTTATTAACTGTATGCACCATGATCTCCCCTAGGGACCATCTGCATACCCTGGCTTTCATCATCACACTGAAGGTAGTGACCACACATGTGACTTCGGAATGGGCGATGCCTAGCTAACTGTGCCTAGCACGTACCATGACCAGGCATCCCCTAGCCCCCGCCAGCAGAGGAGCCACGGAGTCGGCACGAGAGCGTTACCATCCCGTCCGATCCCGTCGTCGCCAGGCGACGACCCAGGGGACATCACTCCGTATATTCCGCTCCCGAGTGACCAGAGGAGCTCCACCAAGATAAAGCCCCATCGCGGCTTAGAGTCGTGATACACATGCACCCGAAAACCATAAACACAATGAAAACCCAGTTTTCATTTCCAATACATGAATATGCGCGTAAATATACAATGCAAACAACGATACATCAAATAATCAACAACTGATAATTTTCAACAATGACCAAATACAATATCTGTTGATGCCAAAAATATATTTAAATCTTAAAGTTTATTTGGAAAATACTTATAGCAGGTAAAAGCGTAAATCCTTGAGTAAACGTCAATCCGCAGCGCTCGTAGCGGTCACTTGTACGTTAGGCTAAAGTGCTCGGTTTGACACCAAAATTTAGGAAAACACTCAATGGAACGTGGGAAATCTCATGGAGGTGGTGGTGTGGCGGCACAACCACCGGAAGGTGGTGGATCGGGCTCCAAAAGGGTGGAAACCCATTTTCAGGTTTGTGCTAATACACGGGAGGTAGGGCCACAGATGGAGAAGCTGAGCTAGGGGAGTCTTTTGGTGACGGTGGTGAGGCCTACGGTGGTCGGATGGCGGCGAGGCGAAGATGGATCCATTTAAGGACCTATTTCAGGTGGAGGAGAAAGTGGCTGAGTTGGGTGGCTTTGGGCGGTGGGTTATGCTCACCGAAGTGAGGGGAGGCTGCTGGTAGGTCGCTGGCGTCATAGGTGGCCGGCGGTAGCTGGAAAACGCAAGAGAAACCAAAATAACCCATTCGGGTTTAAGCCTCACGCGCCGGCTAGGGGGGTTGCCGGAGGTGCACCACCGGCGCAGGGGAGGTCGTCGGAGAGTAAGGGTGTCGGCGACATGGGCGGTGAGGGACGGTGGCTGGAGGTGGAGGTTGGCCAGGCCTAAGGTCGAACGGCCAAAACAGAGGGCGGGAGGGGGAGTTGTCGCATGCCCAGGGGGGGGGGAAGAAAATGAAAGAAAAGAAAGGAAAAAGAAGAAAAAGAAAAGGAAAAAGGGAAAAAGAGAAAGAAGAAAAAAAAGACTAACTAGAAAAGAAAAACACAATAAATTAAATAAAAGTTGACTTTAAATACAACAATTTCAATATCAATAAAATAAGATATATAAAACCCAACAATAAAATAAAATAAATTAAACCAAATATAATTTAATTATAAAACAATAATTAATATAAATAAAGCACATCAATTAAAATCATATAATAAAATAAATGAAATTAAATTCCAATCGTTAAAATAATTATCTCACTTTTAAATTAATATGGAAAATATCATAACTCAATATTAAGTAATTAATAGCTCAAACAATTATTTTAAACAAATAAAACACAACTGATAATATTATTAAAATAAATTAAAATAATTAATACCGAGAATAAAATAATGTGTAAAAATACACGTACATCTGGGATCTCACATTCTCCCCTCCTTAAAAAAAATTTCATCCCCGAAATTCGCTCGGCTGTAACTAATAGAAACTCTAATAGCTTACCTACCATATCACTCAATACTCACTCTAAGTATTAGCACAATCATCTATTTTCCTTAAACACAAATGGATGTTATTCCATCATAACCGTATAGTCTCCAAATAATATTTCATCTCTAAGACTCCTGAGGTAACTAATTAATCTGATCTCCATATGTACTAGAACCTTAGCACAACCTCTCAAAATTTTAATATTCACTAACTCCATACAACAATTTGTTTCACCCTAAAGTAACTCCCAAGTTTATCTTCTCAACTTAACCATCAATAAACATAATTTACCATACCAAAAAGATAAATATCCATTTATAAGTATCATCCCAAGTTTCAAGTCCCCACTAATTTCTCAAAATTAATACAAGATTTGAAACTCCAATTACATTAGAAGACATCACGCTTCCGCGCGCACTCTAAAAACTCACCAAATGTATAAAATTAAGTCCTCATAAATTATCACCATTGAGTAAAAATTAGCTTGACACCTATTAACAAGAAATCATATACCACATTTACAAATCATGATGCTTTATCATCTCACAAATCAGGTTATGTCATCCATTATTGACACCTAAAATCTTTAACTTCCAAACCTCTAATACACTTCTATGTTATTATAACTCATCACTCTCATCGTAGATTAATTATCTAAATACGTATTCTCCCAAACCGGACCTTCAATACCTATGAGATGGAATAACCTCAAATATTTAAATTCCTATATGACCTCAAGTCACAACTAATTTCTTAAGACACCTCAACAAATGCTGTTAACCATTAAATTTCCTAAATATTATACTTAAGCTACTCATCCCAATTAATTCGCCCAAAAGCCTAAAACTTAGATCTCTTGAATTTAATACCATCACATTAAATCAACGCCCATCAATTAACAAAATAAACTCTCCCAAGTCAAAACACAAAACACAAAAAAAAAAAATAAGTACTCTTCAAAATTTACACACACAATTATAACATAACAATCTCTAAGTATCCACAAACAAAAACAAAATCAAAACTTCACCAAAGAAACAATTGATCATCTATCATCATAAGTATTCTTAAATCAGATTCCATAACAATATGTCAATGGCTAAGAATTTCACACTCACATGAAGAGTTCTCCTAAATTACAATTCCAACAATCTCCTAGAAATAAAATTAGAACTTAGAAACTCTAGCTCAGTGAGATCCAGCTAATACATATAAACAGCATGGGAAATATCAACAAAGAAACACAATTACATAAATACCAATAATTTATCAAAACAAATCTATCTCGCAAAGATATAATAATATACTCAATCACTAAATAAAATTTGAGTAATTCACATAAATATTATATATAAATAAAACTAGTGAAAAGATCTAATAACAAATAAGTAAAAGCCAGCTGTTCAAGAAAACAAGTCCATCTCCCTTGGTAAATAGAAAATCACCAAAAGATTTTATTAAATAAAACAAAGAGATTGAATTAAAAGAAGAACGGAGAAATAAAATGACAATTAAATTTTTGAAATTCTCCTCAAAATCCAATTTTAAAAAGATTTATTGTAGAAATCTCCAGAACTTAAAACCTTTAAAAGAATTGAACCATAGTAAGATAAATAAATTAATAAATAATACTAACAAGTTGTCCAAACAAATTCACTCATCAAAATAAATAGGTAAATTTTTAAAATAATTCAAGTAGCAAGGTGAAAAGATAATAAATTTAAAAACTTACTTCAAGGCATATTTCTAAAAGGAATACAAAATAGCAATTTCCTTTAAATTTTTGTCTAAATAAATTTTGAACTTTCAGAAATATATAAAAGACAAAAGCCATAATTAAAATAAAAAGATAATAAACAAAATCCAAAACTATCTTGCAGAAATTGATGACCTAAAATTAAATAAAATCAGATCTATATGATAAATGCATAAAAACTTAATAAAACAAAATAACCCACAACAAACTAATAACTTTAAAATAAGGAATTCCATAATATAATTATTTTAAATATAGGATTCAATAAAAAGAATGATTTAAAATAATATTCTAATCCGAAATATCCAAATTCCAATTTAAACAAAACAAAGGTATATATATAAATAATTAATTAATTAAATGTTCAACAACTTGACTAAATAAAATCAGCTAACTAAGATCTAAATTACTACCCAATTACAATATTGAACAAATATTAAAATGAAATAAAGCAAGGCAAACCACCCAAGCAGAACTAAGATAACTCTAAAAATAATAAACAAAATGCACACTAAAAATAAAAAGTACAACACAACGAAATAAATATTGAAAATGTTACCATATAACCTAGTAGCAAAACATAGAGAACAAATAAAATAATAAAATAGAGTAAAATAACCAAACAACATAATAAACAAATTTTAAAGCAACAAATTTTTCTGGTACTGTTCCTAGGTAACTTGCAGATTTACCTAGAGCCGAACGGCTATGATACCACCTATGATGCCCCTAAATTCTCCTTAAAATAAACACGGAAATCGAAGTGTCGAGATGCTAACAACACGGGTCACGCACTCCCAACGTTAAGTGCTAAGTGTGTGAACACGTGACATGCATAAAATAAAAGTCGCAGCGGATAATAAAGTCATTATCTAAGTATCATAATTTTTAGAGTTATTTTACAAACCGGTTTAACATAAATTCTTCAATAGGAGATTTAATACAGTCATCCGAAATACAATTTAACGAATACAATTTTTTAAAAAGGGGAAAATAATTTTCCAAAATAATAATTTATAATAACAGTACATCAACGGTGGAGCCATCTCCTCAGGCTCAGCCTTTTCAAAATCTGCATCCAAAAACTACGACGCCAAACATGGCATTGCAGGTAAGTATAACCCAAACAAACCACAAGATATAAAATATACTTATGCGCAACAACAATCTCACACATGAACAGGACACCGTATACATGAAACTTAAAATCATCTTCCTAAAAATAAATAAAATAACCCCACACGCCAAAATCCCAATTTTGCCCAAATAAAATTTCAATAAAATCATCCATTATTTTCCCAGAAAATGATGTCCATAAATCCATTAAAACCACAACCATTTTCCTAGAAAATGGTCCACGTAAAACCAATAAATACAACCCGCAACTTTCCCAGAAAATGGCCAAAATATCCGTTTTATTAACCGTATGCACCATGATCTCTCCTAGGGACTATCCGCACACACTGGCTTTCATTATCACACCGAAGGTAACGATCACGCATGTGACTTCGGAACGGGTGATGCCTAGCTAACCGCGCCTAGCATGTACCATGACCAGGCATCTCCTAACCCCCGCCAGTAGAGGAGCCACAGAGTCGGCACGAGAGCGTTACCATTTCGTTCGATCCTGTTGTCATCGGGCAACGACCTAGGGGACGTCACTCAGTATATTCCTCTCCCGAGTGACCAGAGGAGCTCCACCAAGATAATGCCCCATCTCGGCTTGGGGTCGTGATACACATTCACCCGAAAACCATAAAGACAATGAAATTCCAGTTTTCATTTCCAACACATGAATATGCGCGTAAATACGCAATGTAGACGACCATGCATCAAATAGCCAACAACTGATAATTTTTAACAATGACCAAACATAATATCTGTTGATGCCAAAAACATATTTAAATTTTAAAGTTTATTTGGAAAATACTTGTAGCGAGTAAAAGCGTAAATCCTTGAGCAAACGTCAATCCGAAGCGCTCGTAGCGGTCACTTGTACGTTAGGCTAAAGTGCTCGGTTTGACACCAAAATTTAGGAAAACACTCAATGGAAGGTGAGGAATCTCATGGAGGTGGTGGTGGGGCGGCACAACCACCGGAAGGTGGCGGATCGGGCTCCAAAATGATGGAAACCCATTTTATGGTTTATGCTCATACGCGGGAGGTGGGGCCACAAATGGTGAAGCTGAGCTAGGGGGTTGGTCGGCTGAGCAAGATGAGTCTTTTGGTGGCAGTGGTGAGGCCTACGGTGGCCGGATGGCGGCGCGGCAAAGATGGATCTATTTAAGGACTTATTTCGGGTGGAGGAGGAAGTGGCTGATTTGGGTGGCTTTGGGCGGTGGGTTATGCTCACCGAAGTGAAGGGAGGTTGCTGGTAGGTCACCGGCATCATAGGTGGCCGGCGGTGGCCGAAAAACGCAAGAGAAACCAAAATAACCCATTTCGGGTTTAAGCCTCAGGCGCTGGCTAGGGGATTGCCGGAGGTGCACCACCAGTGCAGGGGAGGTTGCCTGAAGGTAAGGGTGCTGGTGGCATAGGCAGTGAGGGACGGTGGCCAGCAGTGGAGGCTGGCCAGGCCTAAGGCCGAACGGCCAAAACAGAGGGGGGGAGGGGGAGTTGTCGCACCGGGGTGGGGTGGGGTGGGGGGGGGGGGGGGGCTCTGGGAAAAAGAAAAGGAAAGAAAAGAAAGGAAAAAGAAGAAAAAAAAAAGAAAAGAAAAGAAAAGGAAAAAGGGAAAAAGAGAAAGAAGAAAAAAAAAGAATAATTAGAAAAAAAGCACAATAAATTAAATAAAAGTTGACTTTAAATACTACAATTTCAATATCACTAAAATAAGATATATAAAGCCCAACAATAAAATAAAATAAATTAAACCAAATACAATTTAATTATAAAACAATAATTAATATAAATAAAGCACATCACTTAAAATCACATAATAAAATAAAGGAAATTAAATTCCAATAATTAAAATAATTATCTCACATTTAAATTAATATGAAATATATCATAACTCAATATTAACTAATTAATAACTCAAACAATTATTTTAAACAAATAAAACATAACCGATAATATTAATAAAATAAATTAAAATAATTAATACCGAGAATAAAATAATGTGTAAAAATACACGTACATCTGGGATCTCACACATTTCCCACCTTAAATCGTGTTTTCTCCCATATCCAACAAGAAGAGCGACGCCGGCAACTTCATTACATCCCACCCCGAGTTGCAATGGCCACACAAGGGCCAGATTCAAGAACTTCACCCTCTTCCTGCAAGTATCAGCTCTATTGTTCTCACTGTAACATTTCAGGGCATTCTCGTGACGATGTTTTAAGTCTACCTAAGTCTTTCTATTTGTTCTCACTGTTGTATTCTAGGGCATACGAAAGACAAATGTTATCGTCTAAATGGTTATCCACCTGGTCACAAAAAAGGCCCCAAACTAAGATCTGTTACTAACATTGTTTCTCTTGAGCAGGAGCAAACCTACAATGACTCACCTATTACTTAGGAGCAATACAGCAAGCTTCTTGCCTTACTCGAATCATCCTCCACCGTTGAAAACTCTCCTACTGCTGCTGCCACCCAAGTCCAACTTCTCTCTTCAGATTCAACCACCACACTCTCTGGTAAAAATATTTGCCTATTAGCACACACAAACACCTTATCTACACCCTGGATATTTGACACCAGTGCTATAGACCACATGGTCTGTAGCCCCATTTTCTTTACACACAATACCACCCGCATCACACGTTTGGTCAAGCTACCCAATAGAACCACCACCACAGCATCTCACCTTGGCAACATACAAATCTTGCCTACTTTGGTATTTAAAAATGTGTTTTGTGTACCAGCCTTTTCGTTTAATCTCATTTCTACCAAATCTCTAGCCAAACATTCCAATTGTTGCTTACTTTTCTTTTCAAGTTTTTGCTACATATATAACCTTTCAACTTTGATAATGACTGGGAAGGGTGAATTGCGTGATGACCTATTCCATTTGCATCACCAGCCACCTTCTCCTACAACTCTTCAAACTTTCTTTTCTACCTTATTTTCTACTACACTTATCAATTCTATTGTTTCTACTACCCATGATGAATGTACTTTATGGCATTTTAGGCTTGGACATAGTTCCATGACACAACATATTCTCAATAATATTGGTAAACATGGTGTTCATCTTTTGGCTAAAACTAGTCCATGCAATATTTGCCCACTTGCCAAACAATATAAATTGCCTTTTCCAAATTCGGTTACCAATAAAACTAGTCCCTTGATTTACTCTTAGTTGATATATGGGGACCCAATCCCATTTAAGCCTATGATGGTTCAAAGTATTTTCTGTGTGACCCCAAGTTTTGTGTACTTTTATCTATGGCTTTTATTTTATTGTTATTCATTTTATTTGATTTGAATTTATTATTATTGTTGTTGTTTTTATCTATTTATTTATTATTTGGGTTTATGTTATTTGTTATTATTATTGGTTGTTTGTAAGATTCTTGATTCTAGTATTTTTGGTTATTCTATTTAATTATTGATATTGGTTCTTTCATTTGAATAGTTATTATTATAATTTTGGTTTAATAGTTTTAGTTTTATATGGTTGAAATTGTTGCGTTTTCTTTTATTTAGTAAGCATTGTATTTTATTGGGTCTTTTCGAATTTGTTACCTTTGTTTCAGCTTATAAATTATGAGACTTTATTATTTTACTCAAATTAATATTGTGGTATTTTAATTTAATTCAATGAATCTTTTTCCTCTAATCTATTTCGAGTTTAACCTTTTGTGTAGAGTATTTATTGGTTTTATTATTTGATTATTTTACTTTATTTCATTGTATGTATTTCTTTCATATTTTCGAGTTTAGGTCCCTTTCGAATTGGTTGTTTATTTCATGTTATTCATTTTTATTGGTTCCTTTATTTTAAATAATTGAATTATTGGATCTCTTATTTTGAGTGCATATTTACTATTGGTTGAAATATTTTATTTTATTTTATTATGTTGTGCTTTTATTTTAAGTGTTGGTTTTTATTAATTTTATTCTTTTTGGATGGGTTTAATTTGTAAGTGTGTTTCATATTTGTATGAGTGTTTGAGCTTAAAAGGCCCGGCCCATGTGCCTGTTGTGACCCCAGCCTGTGACCTGGTTGACCCAGCCCTTTTGCTTATGAAAACGGCGTCGTTTTGGTTCCTGCCCTTAGAGCACTCCCAATGGAGGAGCTAAACAGCATCTTTTTGTAAAATATAGTTCAAAGTGTTAAAAAAGGCATTCCTTTGGACTCTTTAAAATAAAAAAATTATGAAAATATGAACAGTGTTTGAGCTCTATGTAGCACAACACTGTTCATCTTCAAATAATATTTTATTATATTTTTTTCTCTGGTAGTAGATGTCTTCAACCTCGTCGTGGTCATCTTCAAGCTTCAACTCACTGCTGGCCACCATTAGCCACACTGCCGACATCACCGGCATCTCCTCATGCCGGCGATGAAGCCTCGATGTTACCAGCTTCGGCAACAGCACAATCATCTCCCACACACAATTCGAATAATGAAAATGAGTTTCGGACTCCATGGGTTTCGTTCAACCCACCGCCGGCCACCACTAGCCACACCACCAGCATCACCGGCATCCTTTTATGCCGGCTACCAACCCCCGATGATCCCAAGTCCGATAACTCCAACGTCGTCTCCCACGTGTGGAGTTTAGGATTCGGCAACACTATTCACGCGTTGTGAGTGCTCTTAGGGCTTCATCCCCTTTTCTTCTTACGCTTATCAGACCTCCCCATTTCTTCATTCTTCTTCTTCTTCTTCTTCATTTCTATTTCTTCCATCTTCTCCAAGTGAACTGTGAGCAGCCATAACCTTATGCACTACCTACTTCTTCCTTATCCTTTGTTCATTTTCTTCTTCCTTTTGTTGGTTCCTCTATCCTCCTACAAACTCGTGAGCCTTGTGCATTGTTGTCGCGCGTCTCAGCCATCGCCGGTCCTCATCTTGCAGCTAGTCACCTATAAGTTCTCTTCCCCTTCGATTTTCTCTCTTGTGATCCTCTCCTTTGGTTTCTTCTTATTTTCTCTAAATTTCCATTGTTTTTTTTTGTTCTCTTCTTCTTTGACTTCCCCTGTTTTCCTTTCATTCTCTCCATTTTTGGTGCCTTGATCGTGCCGCTAGGTGCCACAGCTGCCATGGTTTCGTGTGTTAGTTTCGTTGACATTTTTCCTGCCGCTGTTCTCCATCACTGAATTTCTTCCTAACTGAAAGTCGTGCATCAGCTTGCCTCTCCCCTTTTCACCTCTAAAATTCGAGCGAACCTAGCCATAGCAACTCATTACTATGCATGTCATGTCATAGGTGTGACACGGTGCTCTCGCGGAGACACCGCAACGCCCAAATCCCCCAATCACAGCAAGTGTTGTGATGGTTGAACCCCTTTGTCGTTGCCATTTTCTTCACCGCCGCTACCCCTCCATTGCACTGCCTCCTTAAACAACACCTTAGTGAGCTAATCCTTCCATATGATTATTTATTTATGTATTATTATTTTAATTTATTTATTTATTATAAATACTATTTTTATTAACGTTGGTTTGTTGTATGCGACATAGCAACATGCTCGCTTGTCTATACGCGAGATAGTGACGCTCGCGTGTTCTTCCAGAAATTATCAAACGTGTTGTAAGTAATAGTCTAATGTGATTTGTAATTTGTGCTTTGATTTATTATTTTGTGCTAACTTTATTTGGCAGCTTGAAGTGTTGTTTATTTGATTAATAATAATAATAAAATTTAGGAGTAGGCTGGCTGTACTCGAGGCCGTTAATTGGAGGATAGGATCACCCCGTAGTTGATTTGATTGTGATTGGATTTGTAGAATTCGATAGTTAAATTTATGATTGATGTGTTGGAATGATTGCTTGTTGTGTACAATTGCCATGTCATCCACTACCTGCTTATCATGCATATCCTAATTCTTATTGGTTGTGATTATTTCAAAGGTGTTGTGTTATGGTGAAGTGTATTTTTGGGTGATCTTTGGTCTGGTTGTAGCTTGTGGGTGCGTGTGTATCACGACCCCAAGTCAAGATGGGACATTATCTCGATGGAGCTCCTCTGGTCACTCGGGAATGGAATAAGCTGACGTGACATCCTCTAGGTTGTCGCTGGGTGACAACGGGATCGGATGAGATGGTAACGCTCTCATGTTGACTCTATGACTCCTCTGCTGATAGGGGCTAGGGGATGTCTGGTCATGGTAGGCGCTGGGCATTGAGTTGGACATCTCCCATTACAAAGTCACACACATGATCGTTACCCATGGTGTGGTGAAAAGAGCC
Source organism: Platycarya strobilacea (assembly GCA_036898215.1). NCBI lineage: Eukaryota > Viridiplantae > Streptophyta > Magnoliopsida > Fagales > Juglandaceae > Platycarya > Platycarya strobilacea. The sequence continues at coordinate 9,971,983 of CM072548.1, forward strand.
AAGATGTATGGATGGTCCCTAGAGGAGACCATGGTATACACGTCTAATAATTTGAAATTGAGTTATAGGCTAGAAATTAGGTTTTTGGCAACTATTGTTTGATGTGATCCTTTCTGGAAAAGGACGCATGTTGTATATGGCTAGATGTGTTCCTTTATGAGAAATGACGGTTGGCGTATATGGACAGATGTGTTCCTTTATAGGAAAGGACGGTTTGGTGTTCATTTAGTTTTGGGAAAGGACGGTTGGTGTGCATGTGGAGTTCCTTTCTGGGAAATGATATTTTGGCATGTGCATCTAATTATTGGGTTGAAACATTTGTGCATATTGCTTATTGAGATTATCTATTCTATGTGAATGGTTGTTGCTTACTGAGATTTCGTCTTATGTGGTGTATCATATCCACCTACGGTTCTTTTTTAGGGAATGGTAGTTTTTTATGCAAAGAATAAGGTTGAGATCGAGGGGCAGGCTCTGCTAGATGAGTGACACGACTTAATGACTGAGAGTGAGGATTATGGTCCCTGATGTTTACTTTTTATCGTCTTTCTTTTGGATGACTGTATAATCTCCTCTTGGAGAATTATTTTCAGTTTGGGTTGTAAACTTTAAATTTCTAGTACTAGAATGAATGACCTTTTTATTTTTCCATTGCAAATATTTTAATTTTACACTTTTGCATGCTACACACACTCTCTTGAAGCACTAAACGATGAAATGATTGACCCGTGTGATTACCATTCTAGTGTCACGAGTCCCTCTAAATCCCAGGAGGAGTCGTGGGCGTCACATTTTCTCACCATAGTCGATCAATTCACTAGGTGTACTTAGCTTTATCTTTTAAAAGAAAAATCAGAAGCCCGAATATGCCTCCAACCTTTTGTTCTCTTGTTGACAACCAAATTGAAACCAAAATTAAAGTAATTGAGACTGATAACAGTCCTAAATTTTTCGTGCCAATTTTTTATCAATTCAAAGGAATTATACATCAACTCACATGTGTGGCAGCACCACAACAAAATGCTTTAGCCGAAAGAAAACACCAACACATCATTTTGAATGTTGCAAGAGCTCTAAAATTTCAATTCGGTCTTCCCACAAAGTATTGGAACGATTTTGTATTAACAACAACTTATTTGGTCAACTAGAGCCCCACACCAATTCTTAATTACAAGACAACTTTTGAACTCTTATACCACAAAAAACCTTCATATATTTACTTACGTGTCTTTGGATCCCTTTGCCTTGCTTCAACATTTAGCCATGCTCGTACAAAATTTGAATCTCGTGCATGCCAATGCTTGTTCTTATGATACCCATATGGCATAAAAGGGTACAAACTACTTGATCTAGACACTCGCCAAACATTCATCTCTCGTGATGTTGCATTCCATGAGAATTTTTTCCCTAAAAAAATACTCCTACTGTCAACAATCCCATTCACAATCACCCTATCCCAACTATTTTCCCTATTGCCTCACCCTTTTATATTGACATCTCCAACCCAATTTCTTCCAAGCCCATTCAACCCGAAATCTAGCCCAATACCAATAACACAACCCACTCCTACCGAACCACAATCCACCACATCTCCATCACCCATTATTTCCTCTCCAATCCACAACCCATCTAACCTTGCTCCATGACGCTCCACTAGAACTAGGCGTGCCCCTGTAACACCCAATTCTCGCGCCACTCCAATTTCAAAATGTCTTATTTATTTATTTATTTAATAGATTCTAGAGTTCTTTATTTATTAAAATTCTTAAATACCCAAATTTGTTTTTATTTTCTTTTTGTATTTATAGATATCGATGTTATGGATTTAAATTCTTTTCCGATTCACATGTCAAGCAAGATTTCTCTCGATTTTCCTTCCTAGTGTATTCTTCACATCCATGGCTTGCACATATTTTCTCCCACTATTTTCGACAACCGATCAATAGCTTTGTGGATATGCATTTTGTGCATCAGTTTCCTTTTCAAGCCAAGTTTGCCTCCAATGAGTCCTTTCCTTCCGCATGTACGCGTTTCTTCCCATCGTTTGCCCTTTAGGGTTCTCTATCCTTTTTATATAGATGAGTTTATCCTCCTGAAGCCCCAAGCCGCAGCCCTCTACATGTAGAATCTTCCCATCAAAGCCAAAGCCCATCCTCTAGCTCGACGCTGCACCCTGTATCATGTAGCAGCCTCCATATCAGCAACCAGACCATGAACAACCGTGCCTAGCCACTAAAAGCATTCGCATAGCTCAACCACACCCAACCTTATCAGCCCTAAACCCACGACGGACGGAACCAGCCGCTAGCCATCACCTAAAACGTCCCCTATTCTTGGTTCTCAAAACAAAGCACTCATCAACGTGCTGCCTCACCTTATAACCATATCAACTGAGTGTTATCCACCCACCGGAAACCACCCCTTGGCGTCAAGCCTCTTTCACTTTGTCGCTACTTGCTCAAACTTTGCCTCCAGGCACCCTCGTCATCCAAGGTTATGGTTTGATCGAGTTTAAGCTCTCGGTAATCTCCCTTTTACGTCGCTTTTGTTTTGCAGACCACTCTCTTTCACTGTGCTCTTATCTCTCTCATTCTCATTGTGTTTCTCTCGCTTTCTCTCATCGATGCTCAGTCGTGCTCCTTCCTGGTAATTGCCACAGCTCTACAGCTCTATCACGTTTCTTTCTTCTCAGTGAGCTTCCGCTACTCGTTGCCATCGTTATGTTTCCTGCTGTAACAGGCATGAGTTTTGATTTGTTTAGATTTTTATTTTATTTTTTATACCCAATGGACTTAATTTATCATTGGGTTCATGCATAACATTTTATCATTTCCTAATATATATCATTTCAGTAGCCTGTGTTTCCTTTAATTTCACGTGTGATCAACCTTGTTATATATATATATATATATATATTTGCAGAAAACAAAGTTTTAATACGTTTTCTTCTTAGAACAATTTAGTTTATCGTTTATCTATTAAAAGTATATAGAAGTGCGATTGTTTTTCTTTCAAAAGCTATGGGTTTGTTCTCTCAAAGCAGTGTAATGTTTTATCTTATGGGGCACGTTTCGATGGACCTCACCGGCAGGTTTCAGTAAATTATTTTTTTTTTGGTGCGGTAAACGGTTTTTTTTTAAACTCACGTCTCTTCAGTATTTTAGTATTCTTGATTTTCTGATTTCTACAGAGGTTGGGTTTGGGTTGGAAAACTTGGATTATTTAATCATTAAGTGAAAATTGAGGAATTAGAGAATTTATGATATTTTAAGGTTTTGAAGGATTTCGATAAATTCAAAGCATTTTGGAGAGAGTTGATAATTAGAATTTTGGAGATTTTTTGTATGTTAAGAGAAGATAGTGGATTTTATGTCTCAGGTTCTATTTTTGAGGTTTGTGATCATTTGGAAATTTATTGAGTTACATAATTATTTTATAGGTGTTGATTATTAATTTTTCGGCGTTATTTGGAGAATTTCTGAAAAACTAAGAGGTTCAGGTCAGCGGGATTCCTATGCTAGACTTTACATTAAAAATATGAACTAATGTTTATTTTGGAAAATATGCATGTTTTAGTTATGAAAAGAAACTTTGAAATCACCTCAGTTTCTATTTCGCATATGCATAAGACTCTGTATAAGAATAAAGTGTTTCTGGCATGAACTAGTATAGACATGAGCTAATTTTGGTGCATTTTGTTTTCTAAACTGAAAATGAGTGAATGTGAAAGTTTCTGCATAAATGATATTTCTGATTTGATTCTATTCTGTTTTTGGAAAAGTTCTGTACTCTGATATGATATGATTTCTGAAACCTCTGGCATGACATTCTGGTTTTGTTCCGCTCTATTTTGTTCTGGGTTGGTACCAACTATTATGTTTTTGGTACACCCACTTTGAAAGCAAAGCGGTTTTCTACGTGGTCTTTCTTGTTTGCACACTTGGAGCTCCGAGAATAATAAGGGGAAGATTCACATTCTATTTTTGCTTGGTTGGCCACTGGGATTTGCACAACCCTACCACGGGGGTTAAACATGATATATTTGTTCTGCTAAGATATTTCAGTTATGCTATACTAAAGGGATTTCTGTTTCTGTTTATATTAAACTTTTCCTCTGATTTTTGATAAATAATATGTTTCTGCATTTTCTAAAGATAAGAAATATTTTTGTTCTGCATTCTGAATTTGATAAATGCTTATGTTTGCACACTGATATATGTTCTCTGCTTACTAAGTTGTAGTTAAACTCACCCCTTACCTTTGAATATTTTTCAGATGAATTTGGATATTTCAGCAAAGGATCGGATTATGAAGTATTGGGTGAGATGGCTTGAAAATGATTGATTAAGCATACAGAATTTAGATGAATATTGATAATGTTTAGTAAGAAAATATCATTGTATTCTGGTGACTTAGCATTTTTGGAATTGATGATATTGAGGAAGTGAGTTTTAAGACCAAGTTTTATATGATATTTGAGAATTTTGAGTCCTTAATTATTCTGTTGAAATGTGAGTTTCGTAATGGGAAGTAACTCTCCAATCCCCGCGGGACCAGGGCGTTACAGCTCCTACCTACCTATATGATTTTCATTGTTCCCATGTCACTGCATCAAACTCCGCCCAATCATCATCAAAGTTGGAAGGGAAAGCACCTCTGTAGTCTCAGGTTCAATTTCACATTTTTGAATTTCTCACATATGACTTTCTTTCATCTTCATTCAAAGCTTTTACTATTATCATTTCCTCCCAAACTGAACCTACCTCCTATTCCCAAGCAATCAAAACCCTATTCGGTGTGAGGCATCGAAGCAAGAGCTCAATGCTCTTGAGCTTAATGAGACATGGCCCATTATGGAGTTACCTCATGCCAAGAAAACAATCAAATGTAAATGGGTCTACAAGTACAAATTTCGGGCACTATTGACTTCCATGACACTTTCTCGTCGGTAGCAAAGATGGTTTCAATTCGATGCCTCCTCGCCATAGCAACCATCAAAGAGTGGGAACTTCAACAACTCGATGTGAAAAACACATTCCTTTATGGGGAGCTTGATGAAGATATTTACATGCGGCCCCTCCTGGTCATCCCACTACAAAGATCAAGAAAGTATGTTGTTTGAAGAAAAGCCTTTATGGGTTGCGCTAGGCTTCACGATAAAGGAATGCGAAACTCACTACTTCTCTAGTTGAGTTTGGTTTTGTCCAATCCAAAGCTGACTACAGTTTATTTACCAAGACTACACCAACTTTGTTCACAACATTATTGGTTTATGTCGACGACATTGTCCTATTAAGTTCAGATGTTTCATCCAGTGTTGCCATGAAGCAGTTCTTGGAGTCAAAGTTTCGAATCAAAGATCTTGGAAGTCTTAAATACTTCCTTGGAATGGAAGTTGGATGCTCAAAGAAGGGTATTCAACTATGTCAGTGTAAATACACCCTTGATAAATTGGAAGAGACAGGTATGCTTGCCTCAAAACCATCTCTATTGCCCATGGAGCCAAACCTTAAACTAAGGAAAGATGGAGGAGAGTTATTCAATGACCCAACATTATATCCCAGACTTGTCAGCAAACTGCTCTATCTCACTAATACCAGAGCAAATTTGAGCCAAAGTGTGCACTTATTAAGTCAGTTTATGGGGACATCACGGGTTCCACATTACAATGCAATTCTCAAACTCAATATTCTATTCTTACTTTTTACCTACTTTTTATTACTATTTACAAATATTCTCAAACACTCTCAAACACTCTCAATATCCAAATGTAACCTTACTAGCTATTTTTCGAGGTTTACAATTGTGTTCTAGCATGGGAATTGCAATGCTTGTAGAAAGTTATTGTTTGTTGGCTGTTAAGGCATTGCAGTAGAATAGCACGACAAATTCATTCATGTCAGTATTGTATAGTGAGATTATAAAAATTGCTTTCTATTTTTAGGAATGCATTTTTGGTTATGTTTGTAGGGAGGTTAATGTGGTAGCTCATATACTAGCTAAGAATTCTAGGAATGTTGATGATATTGATATGTCATGGGATTGTATTCAAGACTTTCTATCTCAAGTCATTTGACTTGATTTTGTTTGTAATCCTCTTTGATTAATGAGATCTATTTTTTATAAAAAAAAATAAATAAATGATAGAGACAAGGGCATGCACAAAACCATATCTTAATTTAGATTCACTACAAGAAAATTGGGTATTTGTTGTCAACTATTTTATGCCAAAATGGCTATTTCCTGCTAATTTTCGCATCAAATATTCATGTTGGTAGAGAATAATTGGCCACAAATATCCAGGCTTCTTGTAGTGATTCTAAGACTAGTACTACTTCAATCCAATGTGTTATAGATCTAGCATGAGACGGAGTACTCAAGCAACAAGGACTTGATTTTGTTCTGCTTCTCTCTCTCTTGAACGCCAAACCATCTCCTTGGCGATAAAGGCCTCCACCACGTGTGCAATATTCACAAATGTTTGGATGAGCTGCATGGGCAGCATCTGCATTAAGAATTCCTCTTTTAATTTCTTCCAACTTTCGTCTATCATGCCTTTGATATGCTTCCGAAATACCATTTCCTTCGAAACATTCTTCTCCCTCATATAACATACAATTGATGATGGAGCATCTCCTCTTTCAACTTCGGCCTATTCTAAAGTTAATTACATGAATGAGTCGTGGATGGTTAAAAATATAATACAAATTGTAAATTTATGACATCTCTCAGACGAGATCTCGATGTTTTGAGTCAAATTCTAACTCTACGCCTTACCCTATTTAATTAAATATCCTATATGGGTTGAGCTTACTTATAAGGAAAATTCTACAATCCTCCCCACTTATAATGGCGCTAATATTAATAATATATTAGTACAAATAATTGAATCTATCTAATCCTCCAATACTTCTTTCAGGTTGTCCTCTATCGAGTGGACAACAAAACAATCAATCATGTTTGTTAGTAGTCTTATTTTTTCTTCTAGATTTAATGATCATATATTATATATATATAGGTTATATATATATATTAATGCTACATACAATCGTGGAGTTGCAAGCGGCTTAGAGTCATTTTAGAAAAAAGTTAAATTTTTCCCATATGAATCCCCTATATATTTACTTTTTTTTAAAACGACTGCATGCTACTTGCAAATCCACGACTACATTTCTCATTTCTCATATATATATTTATATATATAATATATATCTTCTATATATATAAAGAGACTATACAACAGAATTTCTTGTTTTAACGGATCTGTTAAATATTTTTCTTATTTTCCCTTAAATCCCAATTACTCTTTAGCATATTCCGGATCTGTTAGCATAGTATTTAATGTTAAATATTTCATGTTTTAACGGATGTTAAAATTTTATTCTTCACAATTGATTTTCTGGTTTATCTCCGTTAAAGACTTCCGTTTACTACCTCTATCTGCATTGTTAAATTAAAGTTCATTAAATCCATGTTTTTCAATTGATATATGCGTTTGGATTGAGAACTTTAAATGAAGAATTTATGTTCTACTTACGTTCGGCTTTTTGATTTCTCATCTCCTCGATTTCCATTTGCCTCATTCATTCTCTGAATCTCCCATTCACTCTCTCACGCAAATATGCATTAATAAGGGAGAAAATAGAGGTATCAAGCAGTGGAAAATGTGAAACAATTTGACTCACCATAACCCAGAAGAATGGAAGTTGAGGATTCCCAAAGAGCACAAATGAATGTGTATTTGTTGAGGCGAGTCTCGGAATTAGCAAAAACATCACGCCTTCGTCCATGGTCATGCTCCGAATTGACTTCATGAGTTGTCTCCATGTGAGAGCCTCCGCCTAACACTTTCTCTCTCTAGCTCTCTGCTTTGTCTCTCTCTCTAGCTGTCTGCTCTGAATACTGATATCATTGGATCTTATGTTTGTGAGGAGTGGAATTTTAGGTATGTATCAATTTTATATTAATTTCTAGATCTAAAACCAGTTTTACCAATAGGCTGTTACTTACTTTTTCTACTTTGATTTTGCTTTTGGTATTTATAGTTTGTATGCTTGTTTGCATAAGGGTTTAACCTGATTATTGTATATTTTTCTGATTATTGTACATTTTCCTGATTTTAAATGTGTCTGATTTTAGTTTTAAGCAAATATTTTTGCAGGACTGGATCGTGGAGAATTTCTCAGATTGGTGGCTTCTGTAAAGGTGACTTCCAATTTACTTACAACTTTCCTTCTTTTTCCTCAAACGCATACGTTTTGTCTTTTTTAAGATTTCTTATTTTTGGTCCAAATATGGTGCCTCAAGAAATTTCAAGGGAGACCTCATAACATCATAATGGTATAAAGAAAAATAGTTAACATTCTATTTTAACTGCTGCAAAACAGGCAGCTTGCTTTTAATACAATATTTAGAGGTTGTGCTATTTCAGATTAACTGCATAGATGGGCAGATGCAAACAAAGCCAACATTTGTTACTCAACCATGAGTGAATTACTTTGTTGAACATTCATTACATGTAGCTGCAATTTGAATTCTAAGAATATGCTTTTATATATTTTTTCTTGTCAATCTTATATCTTTCACATTTGTTATATTTTATTGGACAGGTTTGCAATAGAGTTGGCTAGATGCTTCCTCCAAACTACTGTTAATCTTATGCCAATTAATTCGTTATATCACACGTGGAGGATTTCTTGTGCCAATTAAACAAAACTATTGTTATTGGACAGATTTGTTAATCTTAAGCCTTGCTTGGATCAGCCAACTACTGTTGAGAGTTGGCTAAATGCTTCTTTCAAACCAGGATTGTTCCACTACTTTTTCTGGGGGGCAACATGGAATCTGGTGATAATCTACACACTGCTGGTGCAGGCTGCTGTCGAGGGAGGAGGGTTTTCGCAGGATGATTTTCGAATGAGTGAAAGTAGAAACCAATTTCAAATCCATCAAAACGCAAGTTTGGTGTTTTAAAAAAAAAAAAAGGAGAAGCAGCCACATAGTGAGTGCACTATGTATACTGCTACAGAAATTGCCCCCAAGCATAACTCTGTTTGGGAAAGAAAAACAGAAGTGGGTGGTGTATAACAAAAACAAAACATAAATCAATATCATTGCTACCTGTAGATAGTTTATAAACTTACAATACTTGTGAGTAGAACTAAATAACCCTTTGATCACATTTGGAGTTCAACCTACCTGTATGGAGTAAATTGAACCCAATAGAGTGCTAATAGGAAGGTAGGATTTGATTGATTGAAATGGAAAGAGGACTGTCAAATAGCACTTTGCTACAAAAGGAGCAAGGAAAGTATTGATCACAAGCATGCTTCCCAAGTTTGCATTGCTGCATTGCCTCTTTTCACCTTTATGCACCTAACTGAAACTTAAAAAATACAATGATTTTGTGCTCTACTTCATACACATATCAATATTATGTGCCACATATATAGAGATTTATGAATATCACTTTTTTAATCAGGAAAATGACTGCAGCACACCTAAATGCCTTCACCTTCATTGTCTTCAAATTAACACCGCGTGTGGAGTTGTAAAAAATGAGCAGGTATTTATTTTTAAATTAAATATGCCTCTTATCTTTGGCATTGGAACTAATAGAGAGTACCTAAAAAATGAGTTGCTTCATGACTGGTAATCCTCTCCTGATAATCAGAAATTAAAAAAAAAAATTATGAAAACCCACCAATAGCAACTTGAAGAAGCTTACAATATAGATTAGAGCAACATTTATAAATGCAAATCCTTGAGTTGTAGACTAACTCTAAACTACAAAAAGTAATATCAGCTTGAGGACTTTCCCCAAATTAAAATTTATATAGAATATTTAAGGAATAAAAATTACAATCCTTTAGAGTTATTTCTTACCCGAAAAAATTATGAGTAGAAGACATGACTGGAATCAAGATTGGTGTATCCTAAATTTTTGGGTAGAAGAATTCATTTAATTTCTTTTTCTTGAATATATCTAATTAGGTGGGTTGTTTCTTTTTAGCATGGGCTTTGGGGCCGAAGCTCTGAATTCAGGTTTGTTCTTTTATTCTCATTCTTTTTTTTTTCTTTTAATGTTTGTTAGTGTGTTGTTTTGAATAATTGTCAAATCATTATTTACCCAAAAGTATTACGTTGTTATTAATAAAAAATTAGTTTTTAATAAAAAAATTATTTTTAAAAAACATAAAATTAAGTAAACTTATTTTGCACGGCGTTTTTACCTAATTTTATATCTTTTCTTTATATATATAAAGTAGCTATCTAACGGAAATTCTTGTTTTAACGAAAATTCTTATTTTTCCGTTAAAGTTAACACTTTCTGTCAGTTTCTGTTAAAATTAATACTGCATTTAATGAGAATTGCCGTTTTAAACACAATTTATTAAATTTATTCAGTGAAATAATGTTCTTGGCATTAAAATTAATTCCATCTCTTCAACTTTCTACAATAGTAAACTTTCCATTTAAAACTCATTTAACATCTATTTAATACCACTTAATACTTTAAACACAATTCATTAAGCCCATAAATAATGTTAGAAATTTCTATTTTAGAATTCCTACTTAGAAGATATTTTTTTAATTTTATTTTATGTAAAATAAATATAAAATAATAATAATAATAGTATAGAATGACACAATAATAGTATAGAATATATAAATATAACAATATATATAGAAATAAACTATTCATAACAATTTATACGTTAGAGAGTTTAATTTTATTCATGAAAATATTATTCTTATTATATAATTAATAATTTAATTTTTTTTAAAATAATTTATAATTTTAAAATGAATGCATTATTCATTAAATTAACTATAAATACGGTATATATAGTTAATATACGGTATATACAATTTATTATAATTATATTAAATTAGTAATAATAAGCAATAAATATAATTAATATTATATGTTTGATATTTAATTGAAATATATATGATTAAATAAATTTATATAAATTATAAATTATAATATAACATTCTTATATAAATTATAAACATAAAATTTATTTTTTCAAAAAACTCATATTATTTCTTAAAAATAATCACATAACTAAAAAAATATAGATATTTTAATATTCTCTGTTTTGAGGCCGTACAAAATAATAAAAATGTTAAATTATCATCTTGGAATTAAAAAAATATCATATCTTAAACTAACATTTTATTAAAACTTTAATCAAAATTGTCTCAAACAAATTTGATAAAACTATATATTATGTTTATTTATGAAACTATCTTATTATTTTTGTTAATTTTTTTTATAATATATAAAAACGTATAATTATTTATCATCAACTTAATTATAAATAATCATTTAATTTTTATTAAAAATTAAATAAAATAAACGTGGTTTTGCACGTTAGTTTTATCTAGTATATATATATATATATATATTATGAGTGATTGTTAATGAAGTTCCCTAATCGTTGCAGAGTCAAACTACTACAGATTATAGAAGATCTTTGCTTTTCTCCGTGAAAGTTTGGTATTCCTCACTGCCTCAGTGTTCATGACCTTATGCTCTAGACAGAAAAACGCATGGGCAAAAAGCACAAATTTGTTGGGTTCAATATTATTTCAAAACCCACCACCACCCCCGAAATAAAAAAAATAAAAATAAAAAATATTAAATTCATGATGGAGATTAGTTATATATAGGCTGCTCGATCAGCTCCAACTTAGCCGGGGAGTCAAGCGCTACAGATTTTCCAAATATAACTGATCTTACATCTTCTATCAACTTCTCTGCACGTTTTTTACATTCCGGTTGCTGCAATAAAAAAACATCCCAGTATATATAATCTCAAAATAGATGGAACTTTCTAATATAGTTAATGAATATGATGCATGTGGATGGCTGGGAATTCTTAGGATTCTAACATCGTAAGTGCTGCTAAGAGATTCCAGGAAATATTTGGCTCGTAATTAATTGGCAAACCGTCTTTGATGTATTATATATATTAAAAGCTTTCAGATTTATAAATCTGAAATGGAAAGGACGTTTGTTGCTCGTCTTGAATGAGCGGTTTCTTACAGTCCACAATGATATTGGAGTACGAAGGAAATTAAAAGGCTGGCTAACTAGCTAAAGCCTAATGCAGAAAGTACTAGCGAAGTTTATGTTAAGATAGCAGCTCAGCTACATAGCTGGCCGGCGATGTTGGATGTGCAGAAATTTGCAGTTCTTAGACCTTTATATAAGTCAACGGGACACAAAATGAGAAAAATATAAACTAGGTACCGCAAGCAATTACAAACTACTGACACGACTTGAATGAAATATCTTCCATATAAACCCAAACTGACATGCGATATCTAAGTCTAGATTTTATATTTATTCATGTACCGGACTATCTAATTAAGAAGATGAATATACACTAATATGATAAGAAAAATAGGCGTTCAAAAAAATATATATTAGAAAAATAGGCACGATTTGGATACAAGAAGTTAGAGACGTATTCTCAATGGAGATAGACTCTAAATACATGATATTCCTTTAAAATTCAAAGAAACCCTCTCAAAATCATGTTCCATTAGATCATATAAAATACAAATAAAATCAAATTTGTTACGGTGACCCGACTACATGTAGCGAGTAGGGTTGCAATCCGGTAGCTTTACGTCGTGTCTGGGGTCGACCCGACTCGATCCAACATGTTTTTGGTGCCAACTCGACCTGACTCGACCCACATAAGTTGGGTTGGGTCGAGCTCTTTTTGAGTTTTATTTTTTATTCGGCAGGCATGGGCTATGTAAGAAACAGTTATAGAACCGCTACTTTCCATCTATTAATCTTGAATTGCCACCACATCTATGGCTATATTAATCTTCATCGGACGCTCGTATATAGGGTTTAACCCATATATATAATTTATTTTTGCACTTAATTGGTATCATGACTGGGCCTAACCCATATATATATATATATATATATAGAACTATATTAACATCTATAGATGACTCCAATATTGACAATATTGCAACATCTAGCTAGACCCTACAGTAATAATTTTCTACAAAAAAATTATTTATTTATAGTCATTTAATTTAGTCAAATAATTATTTATAACCAAAATTGATTACAAACAATTATTTGGTTGCAATTAAAAAGTCATCATTTTGTGTCGACACAAATTGCTGCGAAAATCCTTTTATTGCCGCTAAAAAGTATTACCAGCGATTCTATAGCGCCGCATGTCCGACGAGCTGTTTAAACTTTATTCTAGGGAATTTTGACAATCGCTGCAAATAACTAAATGTTTTCGGCGAATATGTTCGCAACAAGCAAGATACCATGCGTTTCAAATGAGTCAACCATGTCCGCATAAAATCGTTGGGAGAAAGTATTAATGGCACCACATAATTGCCGCCTATAAGAAAATCGCCGGAAAAGTATTTTCTAACTGCCTAGTAATTTAATTTGTGGCGATTAAAATCACCGTAATTGTAAAATTTGTGGCGATTTTTTTATTCGCCAAAAAATTTGATGGAACGAAATAGATAGTTGCAGCAAAATTTAAAATCGTCGCAAATGTGGCTTTTAACGTTTTCATGACCCAGGGACCAAATAAATTCTTATTCTTATTCTTATTATTATTTTCAGATTTCCTGTATATATCTAAATCCAATCCAACTTGCCCATAAATTCACTCATTTCTCTCTTTTTTTTTTTTTTTTTTTAGAGAATAAAGAGTTTCTATTCACACCTTTCTCACACTCACAAGTTAAAGCAAACTTTGCTAAATTACATTTACTTGTCTAAAAACAAAACTCACTTTCCATCCATTTTGTACCTTGAATGTCATCAACAACCTGCTTCATCACATCACTCTCAAATACAAGCCTTTCAAATCGTAGCTTAACATATAGTTTCAATGTCAACGCTCAATTTCCCTAAAAATCACTTACAATTATTACAAGCCCTAACCATTTTTGAGAGGCGCAATATATTGCTGCATTCTAGTTCACCTTCACCTCATGCATCCCATATTTTTGTCATCTCGCTTTGCCTCTTGCATCCCTTGCAACCTTTAATACCATATATGCTACCATACATCAGCTTCTGCATGCAACCTTGATGGCTCACCTCTCACTTCTTTTTTCCCTGAAAACTTCTCAATATAGAAAACTATATCAATTACTGAACACAGTTCCTACAATTTTTCTATTAAAATTCAAATGAACTATTTCCAAGTGATATGTGTGCGTGTGAATGTGTCTATATATATATATATATATACATATACATATAACACACACATAAATGCACGCCTGGAACCAATTTAAGCAGCAATAGTAATATAAGACTGAGGACTACTTTAGGATCATCAACATACAAAACCAGATCTTCCTTGTAGGAGTTCTCATCGTCACAAGCTCCTCAGCTTCATATTACTGTCACTACAAGAAATAGTGGTTTTTGCGGCTCATTTTTTTGGGGGGCGAGTATAAACACGCAGCAAATAGCCCATTTCAATATTTCAGCTGAAAAGCCTGCGACGAAGAGCAGCAAATGAGCCGGAAAAGATTTTATTACGGCGACATATTGAGCTGCATAAAATATTGCCGCAATAGGGGATTTATTAACAGTGAGATTTAGCCAAGTTGCGGCGCGAATCCAATATCGCCATAATAAATTGCGTTTAATGAAATAAAGTTGGGGAAAAACCCAAATAGTTGCCCACGTACAACAGCTCCTTTTCCCTCCTTCGTCGTCCTTCCGTGCGTCTCTCTCCTCTATCGTGCCCTTGCCTTTTTTCGTCGCGAACACCGTCCGTTCACTTGTGCCTTCTCGGCTCCTCTCAACGCCGGTGAGTCTCTCTAAATCTCTTACTCGATTTCCCTTCATCTCTCATTTGTTCTCTCTTGCGGCTTGGCTGGTTCGATTTCCCTTCATCTCTAATTGTATTTATCTTCTTATTGCATATATGCCCTAACTTGTACCACGAACTAGAGCATATATTCATCCCTGTATTTATCGTATCTCTGTGTTTATCGTCTCATTCTATTGTTCCCGTTTTCTTCTATGAATTCTTTGAACGTTGTAATTTATTTTGGGACCAGATTTAATTTAAAGGTGTTTTTGTAGTTTAATGTATACATAAATCATTACATTTAAGAATCTTAAGATGGCACAGGATTAGATTCCCCATATGTTGTTGTCATGGAACGAATAAGAAGTTTCCTTCACTCAAAACAGGGCTTTGCACCTTGCTACCTTAAATAAGGCATTCAACGATGAATTTAAGGCTATTAAATTTTTCAGAAATGGCGTCAAGTGTTTCTCCACTGTTGTAATTTTGTTGTTGGAGAATATAGAGAGCATATGTTTATGAAATTTCTGTCTCTATGTTTTTTTAAGCACGTGCAGATACCTCAATTTTGTAATTTGCTTGTCTCACACACCACCAATTACCTTTATGCTATGGTCACTGGCAATGAAGATAAGCTAACACTTGATAATATGTTAGGCTCCTCAAAGTTCTTTATCTTTGAATGAATTTAATTTTTTATGAAATATTTCTGAAGTTTGTGAGAGTTTAGATTTCGCAGAAAAACGAGATTGTGGCATATATATATATATATATATATATGAGTTTCTACACCATTTTATGTCATTATCCATTCTAGTAAGATATTTTATCCAAGGTCTGATAACACAGTCCATATGGTTGTCATGAGAAATACTACAAAGAATAGCAAATACCTAAAGAATAATAATTTTTATATAACCTAAATCATGATAAGAGGGATGCAAGCATTCACTGTAGAAAATATAAGTGCTGCTCTGTTCTTGTCGCTAATGTCACTTGTTGGCACTTGGTAGTATCCATTAAGAAAATGACTAATGAAATAAGCTAGGAATAATGAATTAGATTTTGCTATTTCCCAATACATCAGTATGCAGTGTGCATTTGCTTGAGTTTAAAGGGTTTTCACCAGTTGTATGCTGAGTGGATATCATGAATAATATCCCATCTTGCTGCTATGAAATAATGCTTGGCATGCTCTGCATAGCGCCCTTCAACTATCAAATTATTGTTCAGTTGATTTCTAAATCTTTATGTGACGGATGGGGTTCATGATTGGAAGACTCAGTCACATACTTGTGATCGCCCTGTGATCAACGGATGCATCACCGAGGCAAGTATTGCATGATTTTCAATTTTACTTGCTATATAAATCAACTGCATTTTTGCTTCGTATTTTGTTTTGTATCTATGTTATATGAGTGGTTAAGTGGTAAATAGTGAACACTGCATGCACACCATATGTACGAAAAATTACTGAATCTATCCTTGTGAGTTTGTATTTCTAAATTTGGTCATTTGGATTTCTTAGTACTTCTAAAAATTTAGAGTTGAAAGTAACATCTCGAATCCATGGAGAATGAGTTACAATGATTAAGTTTGAATAAAAGTTAAAAATGCAGTTCCTAGCTTAAGATTAAGTGAACATGTGAGATGTTAACCCTATTGTGCTTCAAGGTACTCTTTATATATCAGAATAGAGTAAAGAACCAGAGATTTTATTGTTTTTTCATCAAAACATACTGGAGCCTGATATCAATTATAATCAATTTGATTTATTTTATATTGCACCTTCATGGTTTTCACTATTTCTTTCATACACTTCCTTATCATAGCTACCTATTTCCATTTGGGTATTTCTTTGTCTCTTTGACATGATACTAGTAACCTTGTCTACCCAGCTCTTTCATTGTGGCCCCTACTTTACCTACCCATCTATATATATATATATATATATATATATATATATAATTCTGTCACAACTAGTTAGTTTAGTTGTATTTTGTTAGTTATATATATCAATCTAGTGAGTGACGTGGCTAACCAATGTGTAATGCATGCCATATTGGACTCTAAAAAATAAAAGTTAAAGATAACTAAACATTTTTTTTAAAAGAGAAAGATACCTAAAACCTATGTCATTTTCATGGAAATAAATGGCAGTGTGAGAAAACAAATCTCTTTTAGATCTTATCCGAACTAGAGGACTTTATTTTATTTATATAATATTTTATACAATAAATCAAGATAAGAAATAGTTTATATAATAAAATAAAAGTCAATATTTGTTGATATTGAGCAGTAATGCAAGGACACTATTCCAGTTAAAAATAATTAAAATCCCCAAAAAAAGGGAAAAAATATATATATGAATATGCAAGACTGTTTGTGGCGAGTTTTTTAACTTTTTCCGGCGACATTTAGTCGCCGGGAATAAGTAAATATTTCCAAACCTAGCCGGAAAAATGTTTTGTTCGCTCAATAATTGCGGCTACGTCTAGGCAGTTGTTTTTAGCCGGAAAGAAGCAGTTTTGGCGAATTTGAGACTCTTTGCGGCACGTTTTGGTCGCCAGAAATAGACTTATATTTTGTTGTGTGTTTGAAATGTTGTGCTACTTGTGGGAGCTTCCAATATGTGAGGCACCCACTCCTACATACATATATACATATATATATATGTTAAGAAATCACCCGAGTTTCTCTTGAATAGAAAATCTTACGGATTCAAGAAATTAAAGAACACTTTACAAATAGAGCAAGAATATGATAACAAAGTAAAACAGCAAGCAAGAATCAAAAATATAAAGCATAAAATAAGAAATAACACCAAAATTACGTGGTTCGACTCTAGCAGTCCACATCCATGGCAAGAACGGCCTCAGTGCTTTTATTGATCATCAATCTTCACAGAGAAGCCTCATTACAGATCTATACATCTCCTCGTATTCAAATCAGTGATTAAACCCACTGATTTTCTCACAAAGATCAAACCCTAGACAAACCCTAGGAGAATTCTCAAAATCGCCTCTCTCAGTCTCAGAACTCAGCTTAACAGAAATGGATCGAAAATTAGGTCAACAGTTCCCATCTTAAGCATATATATATATATATATATGTATATATACAAGATCAGATGACAACACGTGTCATAAATCTAGCGGCTACTTGAAGTAGTGGAATCTAGCTAGTGGCATCACGAGGTCAGCACATGACTCATTTGAAAAACCCGAATACATTTGCCATCACAAGTGTCACAAAGCCAGCCATTAGATCATTACAAAATAAATAATAGAAGATTAATTAAATGAATGACACAATGGGTAATAACGATTACAATCTATATATTTTTCACTTTATTAATATTTCCAAATGCCAGAGCAATTCGTGACCATGCCTAATATTATTGGCCACACTTTTCACCCATTCCAACTCCAGCAGATGAAGATGTTATGTTGTTCAAAATTTCTAAACTGACGGGTCATGCCAGCACTAGATTCAGGTAATTAGAAGAGAACCCTTTATTACTATATATCTAGAGAGCACATAAAAAAGACTCATGGATTAGTACTTAAATTCTTAAACCGTTGTATATAATTTAATTATTAATAACAGATTAATATGGGCTGTATTTGGGCAATCACATTGTTCATGGGTTCCATGCATGCAGGTGGGCAATATAAAGAATAAGGCTGTGTACGAACGAATGATGCAGGTGGGCAATAATAAAGGATAAGGCTGTGTACGAACGAAGCATGTGCAAAGAATCCAAGAGGAACCCCCAAAGCATTGAACCACATATTCATTATGCTCTGCCATTTTGTTCCACTTACTTTACTCTTCTAGCTTCCTCCTACTAATGAAGTACTTCCAGTTGAAATGGCTTTCCCATCCAATATGAGTAGTTTTATTCTTTATTGTAAATTGTTTACTGAGTCAATATCTATTTCCGAATTATTTTATTTTATTTTTATAAATTTTATCATCTATATAATGCAAACTCGCAGATAATACATATTTTAAATGGCTTTATATGTTTACTATTTAAATGAGCAATAATTTTAAAAAAACGCCCCATCAGTAATTGCAATTAGATAGGGATGACAAAATAAAAAAATGAAATACAGTATTTCTCATATAATATATGAGGATTGACTAGATCAAGAAGATCAATCATACCTTCAAAGTTGTTGATGGCAAGGAATAACGTTGTAAGTATTGTTAAGTTCCCAATTGCAGCTGCTTGCAGTGGAATGAACTATGCATCAATATTTATAAAGGTTACTCAATCAATAGAAATCAGACCAAAAAAATGAGCTTAAGCAAAAGCAAAGTTTCAAACTACAAAAGTCAACTTAAGCAACTGCATGAGTTAAAGGCATAG
The DNA here is from genome assembly GCA_036898215.1 of Platycarya strobilacea. Classification (NCBI taxonomy): domain Eukaryota; kingdom Viridiplantae; phylum Streptophyta; class Magnoliopsida; order Fagales; family Juglandaceae; genus Platycarya; species Platycarya strobilacea. The sequence goes on from CM072548.1 coordinate 9,991,198, forward strand.
ATACTATAAAATGAAATCTGGCAGTGCGGCAACATATCGTCTCACGTATATGTATATATATTTTATGTATATAGATATTGTCAGTCAATCATCTCATATTCCGTTCTATTGAAAAGCCAAAATAATTCTACCCAAAAACACTTTAAAAAACCTTCCAAAATATCACAAAAACCAGCTCTCTGAGCCTCCTGATGAGACTCAGTGATGGGCAGTCGAGCAGCTAGTAACTCCTGCAACAAATGATCTATTGCCTCCTGTCTCTCCTAGTGTAGCTAGCTTCGTCTTCATTGCCTCCATCTCATGGTTGGCTACTTCAGTCGCATTCCTATGTTTTTCAATCGTCACCAAATACTCTTTCTCACGTGTAAAGGCATGTTGTCTTATAGACTCTGAGATCACCATCTTTCTTAGTCCTCTTTCATAACCTGGTCAATGACTAAGTACCTCTTTGAAGATACTCGCGGCTGCATCATTAATTCTCTTCTCCGATTCTAGCATTTCAAATCTAGAAGTCATAGTATTCTGCAAGTTAACATAATTGACAAATTAATAAATGTGTCAGATTTGTATCTAAGAATTTCATGTTAACCAGGCATAATATATAGAACAAGCTTCGGTATTAGTAAATATACTAGTTATCAGTTTTGAATAAATTCTCACATATGCAAGCTCGGTGGCTTCTGTCACAAACTTGTCTTTCTTCTTGGACTAGTGGGTTACCTTGTAGAACTCCACCATGGTTGTACCTTCAATACACTACATGTGTATATAAGTGTACAAATGTTATACTATGAACCAACCTTTGTCATACTGTGAAAGATCCAATGTAAAATGAAATATAAACAAACACGAATGGAAAATGAAATATAAAAGGGTACTATTAAATAACCATCAAACCTTTTGTTTTAGGACTCGCACAAAGCATTTACGACCACTTGTGTGGTTAACCTTTTGCTTCTTCCTATTCCCTCGATTTTGAGTTGATATTTTCTGCCAATGCACACGGATATTAGGAATGCAAGCCAAAGTAATAACTACTTTTTATAAATTTTGTTCACTTCCCATCCAAGATAACTCTGTATACATCCCATTTGGTGTTACCTGAAACTAACAATACATACCTTGAAGTGGCTGCTACCCCATCTCACGCATAGTTTAAACCAAACCACAGGAGCCACCAAGAAGAGACAATATAGAAAATTAAGAAAATATGGCAACAGAAATCAGTAAAAGGGTTGTCTAAGAATCAAAATCAAAACAAGAAAAGGGCGGTGGATACATCGAAAGAAAGTAATATAGCGAGTACAGAGAAGGAAGGTTCAGTTCCTACCGTATATGAGAAGGGGGGATGTCAGAGTGTGGAACCAGTAATTCGATACCTTGTGAAACAGTGATGAAGATTGCAACTGACGTTATGGCTACAAAAAAAAGGGACTACTGTAGGAGAGTCAAAGGAAATGGACAATGATGAAGATTGCAAGGACGTCTGATGCGATGAGTTGCCTGGTGCAAGCTCGAAAGAAAAAATTGTTCAAAGGGAAACAAATTTGGTTTAGGCCGAGAATGAGACAGTGGAAACCTTGAGGCCTGTGGTTCCCATGGAACCTTCAGAATAGGTAAGGGATACTAATATTGAGCCTTTTGATTGCTCGGACAAGGAGACTAATGATAAAAGATTAAAATTGGAAAAAACAAAGATTTATGATTCTGGTATTGAAACACGTAGTATGTTTGGCCAATAGACAGGTATAGAAGAGATGGTAGTAAAGAAGTCACAATAGGTGTCTTCCCAACCTCAAAAGCTTAACGTATGATTGACAACATTTTATTTTGGAATGTGAGGGCGTTAGGTCGTTCTAGAAGAAGGTTGAAAATTTTAGTTACAAAGAAAAATGCAGCTATAATTGCTCTTGTGAGTCATTTTCTGATGAGTCCTAGATGCCTGAGTTAGGTAGGTGTTTGTCTACTAATTTTTTCTATTCTAATGAAGCCAAAGGTGGTAAGCTTTGGGTTTTTTTCTAGAGAGTGGATCAAGCATTTGAGGTTTAGGTCAAGTCTGCTCAGATGATTATTGGGTGGTTTAATTTTTAGAAGAAAAGGATTTTAATCACTTTGTTTATGCCAAATGTACCCAAGCCAAAAGAAGAGTTTTATGGAAAGAATTGGAGAAGGTTTAGGTGCATGATAAACCTTGGATTGTTTTGGGAGATTTCAATGCTATTCATAGTGATGATGAGAGGATTGGTGGAAATCCAATGCCATTGTCGTCAATGGTAGATTTTAATGGTTGTTCAGATAGGTGTGGACTTTTTGAACTCTCTCATGGAGGTGGACATATGTCTTGGTGCAATGGGCAAGAGGTCGTTCAAGAAGTTGGGCACGAATGGATAGAGCTGTCATCAATAATAAAATTTTCATTCAATTTATGTTTGCCCAGCTTAAATATTTGGGGCGGATGACATCCTATCACTGCCCAATGGTGGTTCTTTTGTACAAACAGTTGATATCTCACTACAAGAAAATTGGCCTTTTGCAACACCAATTTCATCGCAAAAAGTAGAAAAAATGTGGCAAAAAGTTATTTCCAGTGAAAACAATCATTTTGGTTGCATCAGATTGGTTATTTATGGTCCTCCACCCTTCTGGTTTCAAAACATGTGGTGTTCACATGAGCATTTCTTATCTTGCATCACTAATTCAAATAACAATCCGGATTGCAACTCAAGTCTATTGAAACTTGCAACTTGACTTAACATACAAAATTGGCTCTAAGGGAAAGGAACAAGGCTATTTCTGGTAGGATGGACTGCATAATATAAGAATTACAAGAGAGAGTTGATGCTTTGGAGTAGCAATTGCAAAGTGGGTATTCCCAAGATGTTGAGTTTGATTATTTAGTGACTGAAATTGAATTGCATTTATGGGAAAAAAGAAAGGCAATGAGACTAGGCCAACTTGCAAAAAAGAAGTGGATGACGGAAGGTAACCAAAACACAAAATATTTCCACTTGATGATTAATCAACGCAGACAACAAGGTTTTATTTCTAAAATGACTCTTGCTACAGAGAGAGTGTTAGCTGGAAGAGGTTCACATGGGTGCCACGGAATATTTTCAAGAATTTCTCATGGAAGCTTAACGAACCCGAATTTGTCAACTTTAATCATATGCTTTGTACAGACCCGTCAGAAGAATAGGTTAGAAAAGCACTTCTCTACATTCTAAAAAATAGTAACCATGGGCCTGACAGTTTTGAATCGCATTTCTATACTACTTGTTGGGATATTGTTCAAAATGACTTGGTGCAGGAGGCAAGTGATTTTTTTTTTTTGTGGAACACCATTGCGTAGGTTTTATTCTTATGTGTCGACACCACAATCCATACTTGGGATCGCACACGAATAGAAACGTCGGAGATGAGCAACGCAAGGAAGTTCACCCCTCGTCATATCATGTGAATACGTTATTTTTTTTTAAAAACGTCAAAGAAAGATTTTCACAACGGAAAAAGGTCAAACCTTCTACATTATGCATCACATGGTTTTGCTATTAACCCCAAAATAAATATTATACATAACCCAAGTAAAAGTTACTTAAGTTGTCCAAATACACAAAAGAGCACTTCCCAGAAGCGGGAAGGCTTTACAAAATACATGTTTAAAGGGCTTTACAAAATAGGGTGGGCATCACCACTGCCCATTAAGTTCAATATACAGGCTCTTTCTTTATCTTCTTAAGGCCCGGTCCCTAGCGAAGATGATCCAAGTCCAAACTAAGTCCTACTTCACAAATCACCCTAGTGGACGACTCAAAACACGTCCCAAGTGAAGGGACTCGTCTACTACTAACACTAAGCAACACCCCATAGGGTGTAAACCAGCAAGACGGTACATCGCCATCTTCAGTGACTCCTCTGCCCGTCGGCCCAGAAGATCCAGAGTCACTGGCCCCATAAGAGTGAATTCAATCGGGCCCCTGAGGGTCTGAGGTATTGTCCCAGGAGTCGTACTCTGTTGATCCATCGTCACCTGCAACTATTTCTATCATTCCCAAGGGGGAAAAATAGTAAGAACATAGAGAGGGGTGAGATTTCAGGGGAAATCTCAGCAAGTACATCAGTATTTCAACAAAAGTATTTTAGGCATACTTTTAAGCGAATAACAAACAAATACATACATATACAGTAAGATGAGACTCATGATGAGACCGATGCACATGCTCGTAATGAAATTCAACTTTTTTGTCTTTTCTCAAATTTCAGTTGCATTCTCGATCATGAAATCATATAGCAAAATTTTCTTGACTCATATTCTCCAAAGAGACATTTCGTTCAAAAACTTTTCGTCTTTTCTTATCTTAGGCGCCACTTATCATATCATATCATATACGGCTCGAAAACCCTTTCCTTTTCATCATGACTTCTTATTTTGGACACCTCACGGTTCCTCTATGAACCGTGTACTCTCCGCTAGTTACCGTCATACCCGGCGACCATGTCAAATCTAGGTGAATACGTTTCGTGCCCTTTCGCGCTTTTCGTCACTCGAAGATTTCTCCCCGAATAACTACAAACTTCTTATATGGTGAGGTCGAGACCAACACCGCTTTTAGGGCACCCACTAGCATTAGGTGCGACCACGCTCCGGACACCTTTTGGAGCCATACATGGTTCGCTGACTGTTCTTCGTCGACCTAGGGGTTTTCACTCAATTTAGCCACTCTTGAGTGAATAGGGAGTTTCACTGGGACACTACCCCGTTCCAGCCTTTGAGGTTCTTCTAAAAATTTAATTCATTTCTTTCAAACACGTGTTTGACTCAAAATAGGGTTTTCGTGCTTATGCATGAGACATGCAACTTCTAACACTTGTGATGCAAAAACTCGAGGTGAACCTGAGTACACACATTTGGTCATTTTTCATACAAACCCCTCCTTATCCAATTCACCTTTTATGCAAAAACACTTAATTGGTTCTAATGGGTAAATTAGGGTACTCGGCTACCACACCTAGGGTTTGGGCCGTGACCCTCATTGACTCCCATTGGTGTTTTCTTCCTTCATTCATCTTCCTTACACTCTCAAGCCCTAGTTCAATAGTTAAAACAAATTTTCTAACCTTACAAAAGAGTAAATCCGAAACCCTATAGCTCTTAGATTTTATGTCTCATACCTTATTTCATCGAAACAAGTATCCTACTTGAACGCCCATGTGGAATCCGAAAGTATGCATGATATTCTCCTACTCTTTATGTTTCTAAATTTTCCAAAATTTCCAACGCAAGTATTTCATTAAAGGAAAATAAATTCTAAAAATTTCTCACTCCAAGAAACCCTCCAAACCGAAACTCCATAAGCATGTTCTCCCTCTTTTTATTTTTTTCAAGCATGCATTTCTTTACCAACCATCATATCAATAATAGTAATAATATCATCCAAGAACAATATAACTAAATTCCATCAATATCTTATAAATGTTTATCTTAGCATGGCATTTCAATAAACAAGATATTTGCTCCTAAAAATAAAGATGCTTCTTCAATGATCTATCCCACATCACTCATCATTCAACAATTTAAACGTAATCATGCTTACATGTGTCATGGTAATCTTTCCTCAATAAAATCCACCAAAATCATCAACATATTATAACCCTCAATTTTAAAAAGGAACATAAGTTCTAAGCATGGGTTTGCATCTAACTAAAATAACATTTCTACCAAAAAGTTTCATCATCGCATAACAAGCAAGAAAATCAAGCAATACAAACATATTCACTCAAAAATATACTAGAGATGCTAGAGGCAAAATAAGATATTCTTACAATTATCCTAGCTAGCTTAGATGAGTTCTGAAAATATGAGAAATATTTTATTAGATTAGAATAAGAAAGCATCATTTTCAAAGATGAGATTTTTTTTAGAAAAATAGGAACATAGAGAGTGTTCTTTCCTACACTTCTAGGTTTATCTTAACTTAACAAAATCACTTACCTATTCTAAAATTTCTCCTTTCAAAACCACTTGCTTCTTCTTCCTCTAGGCTTAGAGTGTTTAGATGTTTAGGTGGTGGAGTGAAATGAAGCAAAGAAAGTGGAGTGGGAGGGTGAGTTGCCGTGAGGTAGAGTGAGAGATATGTGTGTGTGTGGTGACTGAATGAGGCAACCAAAAGATAAGGGAACAAGGCCATTCGGCCATGGGACTTCCTTAGGCTCTAGGCCACTCATTTCCCCTAAACTTGGAGTGACACTTGATGGGTTTGAAAGATCCTTGAGTGACCACCATCACTTGATCATATCATACATAATCTAGATCATTCTAGGTTGGAGAATGGTTTCCTTTCTCTCCCCATATGGCCGGCCTCTCTCAAAGGGTTCTAAGCCCTTCCATCACTTCACATCACCTTCTTGTCTCCCAATTATCACCTCATATGTCAATCCAAGATATTTGAGGATCTAAATCTTGGGAGAAGGCAAGAGTGGGGTTCGGATCCCTTGCCCTTTTGCTCCATCCGAAACCCTCTCATTTTTCTACTCTCCTTTCCTTCTTTTCATATGCTCAATCAATCAACTATTCACCTTACTTCTCAAACTCACTTGTCCTATCACTCTTACACAATCCTATATACTAGATTTGGTAGCAAGAAGAATACCAAAAAGAGGGGGGGGGGGGGGGAGTCGGCTACTCACCTCACCCGAACCCTCATTCTCTTCTTCCCACTTTTTGCATCCGTCGATCAACATCTCAAGTCATCATTCCCTTCCGTGCTCTTACATTCATGTTTTGTCTATTCTTACAAAATCTCATAAGTCCAATTCATCAAGATTTGGAGGCAAAAAGAGAGCACACAAGGAGAGAGAGTGGTCGGCTACATGCTTCACCCGTAGCCTCCATCCCTCTCCATTGGTTTTCTTTTCTTCCCCACTTGTTCCATCACTCACTCAATCAACCAATAAAGCCCTCACTTATCACCTCAAGATCCCTTAGCAATCATTCCTCAAGATTTGGAAATATGCTTGTGAGAAAAACCCTAAGGGTATTCGGCTATAGCCCACCGAATCCCTCTCTCTTTTTCTCATTTTCAAATCCCACCAAATCTTGTATAATCATTTGGTTAGATATGACAAGATCCTATGATGGTCTTCTTTGGCAAAAACCCTTGTCTCACATGCCTATCTAGGTAGGAAAAGATGAGAAGATATCATCTTTGATCTTTTCATTCCTTCCTCCAACCAAAACAACTAGTCAACCTTCTCACCTACTAGTATTCCCTCTCATTCACCTACCAGTCTTGATTATCTTACAAAACTTTTCCTAACTTGACATGTGTCCTCATGCATGGGCTTGGATTGATTATTGGATTTCATTTCATGGACCTATGGGCTTGTCATCTCTACTTGGGTCCAAAGTCTTGGTTATGGTCTTAAGACTTTCTACCTCTAAACCCATCCTTCAAGGCTTTATCTACTAAATTACCTAAGTCACCAATGCTCTATTTATTTAATTAAATAAAAAATATAGTAGGGAAATTCGGGGTCGTCTCATTATGCCTTTATTGTTCTTATTCCTAAAGTTTGCGATCCAGAAAGCTTTGATATATACCGCCCTATTAGTCTTTATTCAGCGGCGTACATAATCTTTTCAAAGGTTATTGTTAAACAAATGGTGGGGCTCCTGCATAAATTGGTCTCTCCCGAGCAAGGTGCATTTGTGCCAAGACGAAACATTTTTGAAAATATCACATTAACTCAAGAGATGGTGCACTCTTTGAATAAGAAATCCATGGGTGGCAATGTGATGGTGAAAACCAATATGGCTACGGCAGATGATCGGGGTAGATTGAGGTTTTCTTTTGGAGGTGCTCAGAGGCTTTGGTTTTTCTAATAATTTTTTGTAGATTAATTGGGGAATGTGTACAATCTACATGATTTTTAGTCATGATGAACGGAACCTTCAAAAGTTTCTTTCAAGCTACTCGGGGTTTGCATCAAGGAGATCTCTTATCTCATTATTTATTTATTGTGATAGAAGAAGTCCTTACGAGGTTGCTAAGGAAAAAAATTAAGGTCGAATTGGTAGATTTTACCATCCGGTCAGTGCGCCTTTGATCTCCTTATTTATTTATTATACGTTGATGCTATGCTTATTTTCATGAATGGAGGACAAAGGCTCCTAAAGAGACTAATGGAGACTTTGCAAATATATGAAAGATGGTCGGGCCAGTGTATCAACAAAGATAAATTTTCTTGTTATCCTTCCAAGCTTATCAATCCTTCCCGTAAGCGTCCTTTGATGAGATAACAGGTTTTAAAGAGGGAACCTTTCCAGTGATCTATTTGCGGGTGCCAATTGGGGTCGGGAGGTTTACGATGAGAGTCTTGGAACCTCTTGTGAATAAAATAAGTAATAAGGTGGCAGGGTGGAAATCCAAAATTTTATCACAAGGTGGCTGACTTATTTTGTTTCATCATGTACTTTCTAGTATGGCTCTACATTTCCTCTTAGTCCTTAATGTGCCATTGGTTATAACTCATAAGATAATTTCTATTTTGTCTATGTTCTTTTGGGGAGAAAGCAATGGAGTCCAAACGATGAAATGGAGAGCTTGGCCAAAGCTATGTAAACCGATCAATGAGGGAGGTTTAGGGGATTTAAAGAATTTCAACGTGCTCTACACATGAAGTTTGCTTGGAGGATACTGTTGATGAATAATCTATAGACTAATTTCTTCAGGGCTAAATAAAGTCTGGGCATTTGTTATATGCACATGCAAACCCTTTGAGTTCTAGGTTTTGGAGATACACTCTCTTGGTACTTCTTGAAGTTATGGAAAATATGTAGGTGTTGGTAAGAGAGGGAAATTTTTTTGTTTGGTTTGACAAATGGTTTGCCTCGGGTCCTCTTTCAACTTGTGTGAATGATATTCAGGACAACAAGTTGAAAATTAAAGATGCTTGGTCAAACAACTCGTGGAGTCATGATAGGTTGGAAAAGTTGGTGGGAGGAGACATTGCAGCTAAGATTATTCAAAGTATCCTAGTGGGCAAAACTGGTTTGGATCTTTTTATTTGGAAGCCATCTAAGGATGAGAAATTTTCCTCGACTAGTGCTTGGGATATGATTCGGTTGAAACAGGAGCCTTTACAATGGAATGAGTGGATTTGGCATAAAAAACATCCTAAAAAGGTGTTTGTGCTCCTTTGGAAACCTAGATTCAATGCTCTTGCAATTGATGAGAAGATTCAAAGTATGATTCAAAACATGGGTGTTTCTATGGCCTCATGTTGCGGTTGCTGCACTAAAAAAAGTTGTAAACCATTCACCACGTCCTTAGTGGGGGAGAAGTTGCTCATAGCTTATGGGAAAGACAGAGCATTGATGTGGGGCTCCCCTATGCGCGTTTCACATCCTGGTGGGGGAGAATCTCAGGTTAGTTTAGAAGTGCACAAAGGTCCTTTGTCAAAGGGTTATTAACTGGTCTTCTTCCTTGTTTGATGTCATGGAGATTGTGGACAAGAAGATGACGAGCTCACATGGAAGGAGTGCATGAATCAATTAAAACAGCGAGGTGGTCGGTGAAGTATTGGCTCAGAAACATAGAAGGTGATCTTGTAGCATCATCTCCATTATTTCCACACTATGGGGCTCCCGTGTGCAATCTAGGTGTGCCTCAACCTACTCCTATTATCCATCTGCATAGGTTGGTTGCTTGGAAAAGACCCTCACTTAGCTAGTTGAAATTAAACTGTGATGGAAGTTGCTGTGGAAATTCGAGAAGTAGTGGTGGAGGGGGAGTGATAAGGGACAATTTTGGCAAGGTTTTGGGGGCTTTCTACATTCATTTTAATTTTGGTACGAACAATGAAATAGAGCTAAGAGCTATTCGAGAGGGAGTGGTTTTGTGCAAAAGGATAATTTCTTTAGTCTAGTAATTGAAAGTGACTCAAAAGTGGTGGTGGATTGACTTAATCAAGGAAGATGGAAGATTTGGTCCTTGTGGGATTTTTGGGAAGATTTACTTAAAGAGATTCAAGGTGTGAACTTCATGGTCATTCATCAACTTTGGGAAGGAAACCAAGCAGTGGATTTTCTAGCAAAGCAAGGCAAGGAGGGCAAAACTATTTATTATGAAGGAGACTGAAATTCGCCTAGAATGTTGAGGGGGTTTGTTCAGATCGACAAGTGGGGTCTTCAAAGTTTCGGACTAGGTTAATATTTAGCTTTTCAGGTTTGGATGGTTTTTGGTTTTTATCTATAGGCATGTTTAGTTTGCTGTTGGTTTTATTTGTCGCTTAGCATCATGTATAGGTGGTTTTTTTAATACTTTAGTGTTGGTACTTGGGATGCTTTTTTATTGATTATTTGTAAATCTCTTGTATCTTAATTGGTACCACAATTTTCCTCCGCCATAAGTGAGGGTAATAAATAAAATTGAAAGGGGACCACTATCTGATATATGGCCCCATCTCTTTTCTAAAATAAAATAAAAAAATAAAAAATAAAAGCTTAAAAAACAAAGAAGCTATAGAATTTTCCATCGGCGATACCAACATGTCCAAAACTAGCATAGTATTTCCTATCAAAAATATATTTTTATTTACAAATAGTTAGAGTCACATATCCAAGAGTGACTCATTTTCAAATTTATTAATTACACTCACTTATGGTGGAAGAATACGGTAGAATATCCTGACACAAGGGTTTACAAGATAAACAATAAGCAACCCCTTCCCCAACATCAAATTATTAAAAACCCACCAACTAAACAAAGTTTAAACAATTAGTCCCTTAACAAGAATAACCCAGACCTCCCCTAATTACAACAAAAATATAGCCAAAACAAGTCTATCTAATCTATACAATCCTCGTAGCTCACAAGAGGCTTGATCAACCAATGTAAAATCTCATTATTCCCCAACGCACCACTTCGTGCTAATCAATCTGCAACATTATTCGGTAGTCCCGTCTCTAGACCAATGAGTAATAGAAAAATCAAACTCTTCCAGCAAACATAACAATCTATCCCAAAAGTTATAGAAATATCAGATGGAACATTTTCTAGATAAAATCCAGGACACCACTACCAACAATTCATATTCAATGTCAACAAAGAAATAGCTCATATTTTTACAAGCTATCAACCCTTCTGTCACCACCCTTGATTATGCTTCATTGTTGGAACAATTACCAAAAAAATTTTAAAAACCAAAGAGAAGCATACTCGAGCAATCTCGAAGTACCCCTACCCCACCACCCTACCTGGGTTTCCCATACTACTTCTATCCAAGTTTAGTTTGATAAACCCTTACCTGGGTTTCTCAAACATGACATGACTATATACATTATATATATAGTTTGAAATTAGGGCTTGTTTGGAAATACATATCATCTTAAAATTTTTTATTTCATCTCATTTTATAATATTCTTAAATATAATTTAAATACAAATATATATTTTCAAATTAGTCATTCCAACTTTTTCAAACAAATCATTACAACTTTTTCAAATTTTTCTAACAAAAAATAAAAGATAATTTAACTTTTTCAAATTCTCAAACAAAAATAATATTATGAATTATACTCTAACAATCTTTTAATCACTACAAGAAAATGAGTATTTGCGACGATTTATTTACGGCAATAATGATTATTTGCGACGATTTATTTACGGCAATAATAATTATTTACGGCAAAAACAAACTCATTTTGACCAAAAAATATTCAATTTAGCAGGATATAACTGGTCACAAATAAGCAATTTTCTTCGAGTGAATTTTATAAAAAACAAATTCTAACAAATTCTGTCTCTTTTTTCAAAATTTAAAAAATATTCACTTTAAACTATTTTATTACTATTAACATACTATCTTATTATTATTTATAAAATTCTATTCTCATCTCTACACTCTCCGTAAACGAGCCTATAAAGTTCTATTCTCAACTCTAGACTCTTTGTAAACAAGCCCCAAATGATCAAGTGATAGAAACGCTGTCCATTCTCTCATTAATTTCCTCGACACCTTGTGCTCCTCTTGTCGGCCTCCTCAATTATCTTTAATATATACTGTATATGCAACGTATATCTAATGTGTCTATTCTATTCTTAGATTTCCTTTAATAATGTCAACTTTGGACTTGGAGCTCCATGATTTTATCTCTAGAATATTCGTAAACGAGCCTGGGATGATCAAGTGATGGAAACACCGTCCATTAATCTCTCATTGATTTCCTTGACACCTTGTCCTCCTCTTGTCGGCGTTATCAATGATCTTTAATATATTATGTATATACATTGTATATCTAATGTGTCTATTGTAAAATAATAATCACTGCAAGAATTTGAATGAAGGTTTTCCCATACTTTCATTGATATAAAAACTGTAATATATATACACAGAGATGTTGATCTATTCTAGGAAAGATATAGCTATCGAAACTTAATCTATGCTACAATTACAATGCAGTTAATTCTATACAACATTTACACAATCTGAGATTAATACAGAATATACACCATGATTCTAGGCTAAGTATTTTTTTGTGCATTATTGTCGCTTTCTTCCTTTATACTCCCCCGTAAGATTGAGCTGCCATCAGCAAGACCAATCTTGTTTCATAAAAATTATGTGTGTTGTCTTAACAATGGCTTTGTTAGCAAATCTTTTAATTGATCTTGAGTGTGAACACGTTGGACTTGTATGCTTCCTTGTTGAACTAAGTCCCTAACAAAATGATGATCAATCTGAATATGCTTCATGCGTGAATGATTCACTGGATTGAAACTGAGGTGAGTGGCACTAAGGTTGTCACATAGAAGTTGAGGTGACTGTTTGAGTGGAAATCCAAGCTTTTTAAAGAGACCAAGCAGCCACATGGTTTTTGAAGCAGCATTTGCAAGGGAGTGATACTCAGCTTCCGTTGTTGATCTTGCAACCACTTTTTATTTCTTTGAGCTCCAAAAGACTAGATTGGGATCTAAAAAATTGATGTATGCTGATCTAGAAGTGCAATCATCAACATTTCCAGCCTAGTCGCTGTCAAAATAAGTCGTTAAAATAGGAGAACCAACCTTAATAATTTGAATGCTATGAAAGATCGTTTGCTTTAGATACCTCAGAAGCCTTTATGTTGCTGTCCAATGTTTTGTTGTGGGCTTGTGCATGAATTGAGAGAGCTTGTGGATAGCAAAGGAAATGTCTGGACGTGTGAGTGAAAGTTACTTAAGGCTGCCAATCACTCTTCTAAATTTTGAGCTGTCCACATGGGTTGTTCCATCAAGTAATTGAAATGATTGAGTCGTTGAGAGTGGTGTAGATACATCTTTGGCACCACTCATGCTAGTAGTAAATAATAGGTCACGAACATACTTGTGTTATGACAAAAACAACCCTGCTTGAGTTAGGATAACTTCAATTCCCAAAAAAAAAATGAAGAAGACCATGTCTTTGAGAGAAAATTTTGCACCCAGTTGTTTAATAATAGAACCCACAAAATCTGAATTATTTCCTGTAATCAACAAATCCACATGCACCAGAAAATAACAAATGATGGAACCCTTGGCGTATATAAGTACAAAGGAATCTACCTTGGAATTGTGAAAACTAAGCTGTAAAATGGCATTTTTAAGAGCTGTATACCAAGCTTGTGGGGCTTGTTTAATCCCATAAAAGGCTTTTCTTAATTGACAAACATGTTTAGACTTGAACTGATCTTTAAACCCTGGAGGTTACACCATAAAAACTATTTTAGTCAATTCATTATTCAGAAATGCATTATTAACATCCATTTGCCTTATTTACCATCCTTTCATTAATGCAATGGATATAATAGCTCGAATAGTGGCAGGTTTAACAACTAGGCTAAATATTTCTTTGTAGTCAAGCCTGGGATGTTGAGTGTATGTTTTTGCCACAAGACAGCCTTTGAACCTATCCATAGACCCATCAAGTTTTCTTTTTACCCTGAATACCCACTTATAGCCTACTGGTTGGCAGTTTAATAGGGGTGGAACAAGACCCCATATTCCATGCTTCATAAAGGCAGTGAGTTCATGGGACATGGCCTCACGCCATTCTAGTTGAGATAGAGCTTGACTCACATATGTTGGTTCAATGGTTTGAGGAAGAGGATGTTTAGACACATTGTGAAGTTGTTTGGATTTGAAGATTTTATTCATGGATTGAGTTGTCATCTTGTGAACACGTTGAGATGGAACACTAGTTTCTGGTTGGTTTCCTTTAATCGAAATTTGGGAATTTTCAGTCTGACTTAGGGTTTGCTCAACTAAGAACTCATGCGAAATTGAAGGATTGACAGTGTGGGCAACATTAAAATTATCATGTGTATGAGAATTAGAGACCAAAGAATTCGGATTTGTGAAACCATGTCCTAGATTTTCTAGTAGAGCAAATAAAGATTGAGGGTTAGCAAGATTACTTGAGGAGGAGTCAACATTGGCAGAAACACCGTCCAAAGATGATGGCAATGATGACGAAGAAAGAGTTGGAGAACTTCACGATGGTGCTGGCCAAGAGTTGATATGGTTCTTGAAGACAAAAAAGAGGCTTGCGAGATGAGGATTTAAGAAGCTTTGTTCGAGCCGATTCTGAGAGATTAGTGAAGTGGGCTTCGAGAATGCCTGTTGTTGATATTCATCAAATAACACGTGAGGTGAAATGTAAAGCTTTTGGGTTTGAGGGTCCAAACACTTGTAAGACCTTTGGGTTTGTGAGTTGTGGAGAAACAGACATGGCCTGGACTTGGGCTCCATTTTATGAATGTTATAGGCCCATGTAAGTGAGTAGCAAAGACACCTAAATTTTTTTAGCTTGAGATAATTGGGTGTTTGCCAAAAAGTGCTTCATATATTGACTTGTTTTGAAGAATAGGCGTAGGTTGTCTGTTTATGAGATATGTGGATGTTTGAAATGCATGCAGCCAATAAGAAAAATCAAGTGAAGCATCATGAAGGAGCGTAAGGCTAGTTTCAACAAGATGTCGATGACGACGCTCGGAGACCCCATTTTGTTGTAGGGTGTGTGGGGTTGTAGTGTAATGAGTCATGCCATTAATCAAAAAAAAAGATTTTAAGGCGATAAACTCACCACCATTGTCCAAGTAGAGTGTTTTGATTTTTTTTTGGAAGCGATTTTCAACAATTTTTTTGAAATGTGGAAAAATACTTGAAACACCAGATTTTGTGACAATAGGATAGAACCATATATATTTTGTATAATGATCCACAAAAATAAGATAATATCTTGATCCATCAATTCCAATATAATGAGCAGGGCCCCGAACATCAATAAAAATAAGTTCAAGAGGAGCATGACTTTGAAAACTAGAAGTACGAAAATGTTGTTGATGTGCTTTATTAATAGAGTATGAAGTACATAGAGAAGACAAATTTTTTAGTGTAACAAGAAGAAAAATTTCTTAACAAGATTATGAACTATTTGAAGAGATGGATGGCCAAGACGTTTGTGCCACCCATCTATTGAAGTTTTTTCATGTACATTAGCAACCATTTTGAATGTTGAAGACACCATCAATTTCAGGAAGGTGTAGATGCCATTCTTACATGCTCCTTTGAGTAGAATCTTTCCTTTGCTTTTGTCCTTCACAAAGAAATTAAATTGGTGAAATTTCATAAAAACATTATTTTGTTTGGTGAGATGGTGAACATAAATTAGCAAAGATTTGGAACACAAAGGATATCACTTAAGATAAAGGTTCGTTGAGGGGATTTTAAAGCTAAAGAACCCAACGTGTGAGATCACCAAACCTGTACCATCACTAAGAATGACTTATCAGTTCCATCACATTCTGAGTGGATAAAGAGATTTGCCAAATCTCAAATGATATTATGGGAAGCAGCCGAATCAAGTAACCAATTTTTCTCTTTCGCTACAGATGTGGAAGCACAATAGCCATTCATATTATTAGATTGCAGTTGTGGACATTGCCTGGTAGTGTGACCCAATTGATCACATATTTGACATTTGGGTTGATATCTTTTCTTATTGGGTCGGCCAAAGTTATTGTATGAACGCTGACCATTACGTTGGCCCGAATTGTTGCTTGACCCATTGGAGTTTTGGGCTAGACTGGATCCTTGATTGCGTTGGGATCCATTTGGTTTGTATGGTCGCATGCTTCCCTATGAATCTGTTCTCGCTTTCTTGTAGTTGGCAGCAATAACTAGTTGCTGTGTAGTAGCTTCCAGGTGCTGAAGATAGGATTCATGCCCTACTAAGAGATCGTGCAACTCCTCAAATGCTAATGATTTCTCTCGTTTGTGGATTGGTGCAACTATCTCCTGAAAATCTGGACCTAAACCATTCAAAACCTAGAAAGTTAGGTCATCATCCGAAATTGGATGAGCAATAATGCCTATTTCATCAGGCAAGGCTTTTACAGCATGAAGATAGTCTGGAATCGAGCGATTCCCACGCTGAGTCAAGGTAAGTTCCTCCTTCAATTGCATTGCCCTAGTTCCAGAGCGACTAGCGTACAGAGTAGTTAACTTTTTCCAAGCTATATCGGATGTCTTGGACGTAGCAATTAAAGGAATAATTGTGGGAGAAGTTGAGGCTAAAATAGCACTCAAAATGAGTTTATCCTATCGAACCCAATGGGTTTTGGAAGGACCATCAGTAGTGAGACAAAGGGCAGTACCATCTATATAATCAAGTAGATTGTAACCGATGATAAGTGCTTCGAATTGAGCACGCCATTGAAAAAAAAATGAAGGAAGTTAATTTTTCATTAATTTGGACAGTAATATTGAGTGCTATGTGCAATTTGTCTATGGTGGAGAAAGGCTGAGTGTTTAGATAAAGGGTGGGGTTTTGATCTGGGGTAGAAGACATAGTTGAGGTTGGGATCGTTTGCTTATGAGAGAGTGGCTCTGCTGATACTATGTAAAATGATAATCACTGCAAGAATTTGAATGAAAGTTTTTCCACACTTTCATCGATATGAAAACTGTAATATATATACACAAAGTTGTTCATTTATTCTAGGAAAGGTATAACTGTCGAAGCTTAATCTATACTACAATTACAATGCAATTAATTATATACAACAATTACACAATTTGAGATTATTACATAATATATATCATGATTCTAGACTAAGTATTTTCTTATACATTATTGTCACTTTCTTCCTTTATATCTATTCTA
The DNA here is from genome assembly GCA_036898215.1 of Platycarya strobilacea. Classification (NCBI taxonomy): domain Eukaryota; kingdom Viridiplantae; phylum Streptophyta; class Magnoliopsida; order Fagales; family Juglandaceae; genus Platycarya; species Platycarya strobilacea. The sequence goes on from CM072548.1 coordinate 10,008,379, forward strand.
TTCTTAGATATCTTTCAATAATGCTCAACCTTGGACTTGGAGCTCCATGATTTTATGCGTACCAGCATATGTTAGTCAAATTTGTTGTTTTTCTCAAAATACAATTTGGGTTACTCAACCCATTTCGTCGCCTTCCAATATGGAGCTAGAATGAAAATGTCACGTCAATTCCTAAATCAAACCCTCCAACTAATTACATTAATTACTCAACTACCATTTTTTCGAGACTTGGAATATAAAAAAGAAGAATATTTACATTTGTAAAGTGTCTAATGTTTTATCATTTAAAAAAAAATAATTAAATATAATATTCTCATAAAAAATTTAGAGAAATAATATTTATAATTATAAAATATACGAATGCCTTATATTTCTTTTAAAAATAATAAAAAAATTATTCACATAAAAAAATTAATTTTTTAATAATACAGTTTATCCGTTTTCAAAAGGAAGGCACAACACTTGTAGGTTCCATGGCGGTATTGAATATAAATAAAAATTTAAATTTTAATAATAGAGCCCATATTTGCACAATATTCTACGATCGTTTTGTATTGAAAGAATATTTAGGAAAGAAATTATGAAAACTTTTTATATGAGATCATTATATGTCATCTAATTATGATATTATCCAACATAACCTAGTATTAATTGGGTTGTTGGGTTGATTATTTCAAACCCAAAAGAAAATACTTAAAATTCTTGATCGAGATCGTGACTATAGCTAATATTATTTATATGCTTATTTCTATTCACAGACTTGATATCTCCATGGTCCATGGATCCTGGCCGTTTTTTGTACAAATATATGTATTTTTATATTTATGCAACTCGGGGATAAATTATCTAAGAAGTTAACAGAAAATAGCCTTGCAGTTGTGGCCTATGCTATGAGATTAATTTGGTTGAGAAGAAATACTTTTCTGTATGAACATACATTTGAACATCCAACAAAGCTTATGCAGAAGGCTATACAGATTCAGCAAGAATTCAGACATGCAAAGGAAATACAAATGCAAAAGGATTTTTGTTCAAATAATAACCGAGAATCAGCTAAGTGGAAACCACCACAAAGAATTATATGCAAATTAAATTGAAATGTAGCTATTATTACAAGATTTTCAAGTTTTTGCCACGAATTTTTTTTTCACCATATACGATTATGACAAAGAGTATGCTAATGACACGAAAAGTATTCGTGGGAAAATTTATAAGTTTTTTACCACAAGAGAATGCTGACAAGTAAAATTTTGTGGGAAAAAATATTTTGTCATGGCAAACAACAATTTTTATTGTAAAATTGTGTCATGGCAACAAAATATAGCCTTTGTTGATTTTAATTTTTGCTACGAGAAAAAAACTTGTGAAAAATAATGATTTGTGGTGAAAAATAATATTTTTCGTAGCGATTTTGTATCGTGGCAAATAAAATTATAGAAGAATAGCCTTGGTTTATAATATATTTCCGCTCTTCCTCCCGCACTACAAGAAATTAAGCATATAGTTATGAGAATCCAGGTTTATGTACTTTATCTATTATTTTTATAATTATTAATTGTTTATTTATTTTATTATTAAAGGTTATGTTATTTCACTCTTTTTATTATTGATTATTTATTATTGGGTTGATGTGTGGCCTACTTTAAGGTGCTTTTGAATTATTCTAGTATTTTCTTTTAACTTGGTTCGTGTTGGGTGATGTATTTGTTTTATTTGTTTAAAAAATAATATTAGAGTTATTAATTTGTTATTATTGTCTTTTCATTATTTCTATGTTTAAATAGTGAATGAATTTATTTATTTTTAAGTAAAACATTCTTTTATAGATTTGATAATAGAGATTTTCACTATTTTTATTTATGGTAGGTACGTTTATTTTATAATAAGATTTTATTAAATAAATCAATAGGAATGAATATAGTTTTATTTTAAATTGTTTTTTCTCCTAAGTCTTCTAACTCTCATTATTCAAAAAGTAGCCCCAACAATTCCCCACCATTAAATAAGTGGGAAAATATCTTATCTAGAATGATCTCCACCATTGATTTTAATTTATGGGAATGAGAAAAGACTTATTTACGAAAATGCCATCCATTCCCTTTCTATACATCCGGTCAAAGGCATAAATACTCAAGAAAAATAGACTCAAGTCTTCTACCCCCTCAAGCCCGTTGCCCACTAGAAGAGAAAGAAAACCCTAGCTTTCTCCAACTCCGTGACCCGATTTCACCACCATTTTCTCTTCTCTTCTCATTTCCTCTTCAAGAAATCAAGAACTCATATTCACCTCTCTAAGCCATGCGAAAATCCTAATGAAAAGGAAGCTCATTTCACCCCTCAAGCACATGGGTTCACTACATTTGGAACCCATTTCGAGATTTTACTCAAAGCTTTGAGGTTAAGCTTGAATCTTCTTCCAAAGGAGTTAAACTTGAAGGTAATGAAATATAGATTTCATTTCTACCTCCCTTGCTTATGGGTATCAGTTCCTAGTTGTTTCCTCATTTGTGCATATTACGGTTTTAGCTTAATTAAACTGTGGACTGTTGTGATTCTCGGCCATAACTCTCTTTGTATCATCCACCTCTCTTCATCGCTCTAGGGTTTTTCTATCCGTTCCTCTATCTCTCTCTATTATTTATCCTTTTAACTTTATTTTCATAAATTTGTGTGTTTATTGGTATTTTAGCATGATTGGGAGATTTTTTGGTTATATTTTCATGAAAATAGAGGATTAGGGTTTGTACCAGTGAATTGTAGTGTTTAATTAAAATTTATAGTTTTTTTTTTACCCCCTGTTATCTTTTTTTTTCCTGGTTAGATTCCTCTATTTTCTCCTACAGCAAAGTGTTGATCTAGGTGGGTTTCCATCGATGATGTTAGAGCAAGAATTTAATTTTTTTTTCATGCTTTGATGGCTTCTCAGTCTGATTGTTTTTTTCTAAATATGTCAAAGCTAATTCTTTATTTCGGGGTATGATCAAGGAGGCCGATACTGATGGAGATGGGTTGGTGAGTAGATTTATTTTCCTCTTATGCCTAGATCTTGACTCTCTCTCTCGGACCCATGTGTATGGTGTATTAGTTGCCTAATATCTAGTGTGTAAAACTGTATTATGGAATTTCCAAGTCAGGACTGTTTGGTGAGTAGATTTATTTTCAACTGAGCTTGCAAAGTAAGGGTTCTCTTTAGTTGTGAAATGTACTCTTTTTGTCCAAGTGAAGTTATGTATTATAAGTTTTTTTTACTATTTTAGTTGTAAATTGCATTTTGGAACCTAGCTAGCAATTAAGCAATCAAGAACTCCTACCTTTGTTTCTCAATAACATCCTAAGTTGTTTTCGGTTTGTAGAGTGACTTATTTTTATTGCAAATCCATTCACATCATCTCATGGTGGTCGTTTTCCTAGTGGACATGTTTTATCACAATTTTATTGGGGTTTCAGCCTTTTTTCCTTTTGTAGAAGGAAATCTTGCATCTCCAAATATTTCTTAGTTCTGGAATCTGGAACCAGTAAGTCAATATGTAACTGCTACTAAATTTAAAATGTTACATTTTCTATTGCTAGTTAGATATCTATATGTTATTGATCCAAAAATAAAAGTTAGATATATGTTACTGATAAAAAAAAATAGAAGTTAGATATCTATATGTTGCACTCGTTTAAGGCATCATTGCTCTGATTTCGTTAATGACTTTAGAAGTTGCTTGTTATTAAAATGCTTTGGGAACTTTCTCCCTGTTATTAGGATGAAACCTTTGTTTCTGTTATTGACTTGGAACAAGGTGTTTGCAAGGAGTTTATTATATAAATTGGAATTTTTTTGGTCATTTAAATGGTGACTATCTGTGATATAGGAGTAGATGACACAATTCACTAATTGGTAAGGCCTATGTGTACCTATTATAATCAGCAGTTTAAACTACTAATAAAAAATTCTGCTCCATACATTTCTACTTGTAGCTAAATATGTATATTCTCTACTTGGGTTAATGTTAAGTTAATTTGTGTAAGTGGCTGATAGGGTGTATTTTATTCACAGTGTAAGGGTTGCTTCCTTAGGTAATATTGCATTACATGGATGAGGAAGTCTCAAGTTAATTTTATCCATTCTGCAGCAGTCTATACTTAAGCTCTCCATGCATTTAGTTCCTAGCTCGGTGATCACAGTATATCCAGCTTCGCTTCTGTTGTGGAAAAATCTCTTTCCAAAGCTAGGGCATGCATGGTCCTTAGGTAGCTGGATACATGGAGAATTATTGACCAATGAATTGGTGGAGGCTATAACCCATAGAATCCTGCCCAACAAGCAAGTCTGTATAAGGTAGAATGATGTAAATGCTATGGTTGATGTGTGTCCCACTAGTTATGAGCATTCACAAGACATGTTCATGTCTAAGAAATATCATTTCAAGATCCATATTTTTAAATGGGATGTCAATGTAATTTGAATATTTAACTTGATGAAGGACAATTGTTGCAGTATAATGTTGGATATTTTTTCCTTATGAGTTTAAGAACATACTGTTCTGTTTGCTAGGAAATTGTTAATGAGGATTCATACCATTCTATTTTGTCATTATTCATGTGTCAAAACATGTAGATGCGCAATGTGCTATTTATTATACATGTCAACATTTTCCTACAACTTTGTTGCAAATGTTTTTTTACCACCGTTGGAAAATAATGTCAATTAGATTTTTCTACAAAATAGACCTCATTAGGGACGGCTATGTTAGCAAGAAATTAGAAATCTCAACAAAATACGATCATGGCAAAAGAATAATAGCCTCAATTACAAGAACTAAAGCTAGTAAAAAAAAACCATTTATCAACAATCTTTCTAGTGGGAATTGTGTATTTTCCATGGCAGGATCTTGTGATGACTGGGAAATGACCACAAGATTAGATGTATTTCCCATGACAAGATCTCATGGTGATCGGGCAATGACCACGAAATCAGAGGCATTGTCAAGGCTTTTTGACACAGACAAAGAAGCTTTTTACCACGAATCTTCTCGTGGTAATAGGTTACTATTACCCACAAAAAATTAAAGTATGTGGCAAATAGAAGTATTTTCTGTGAGTTTTATACCACAAACCTCCCATGGAATAAATGGGTGGCAAATAATTTGGGCAATTTCTATCCACTCAGTCCTCCTTTAAGTTACATGCATATTCCGATGCCGACTGGGCAGGTTGTCTAGAATACAGGAAATCTACAGGCGGCTATTGTATCTTTCTAGGTCATCATCCCATCTCCTGGTCCTCCAGAAAACAATCCACTGTTGCAAGGTCCACCATTGAAGCATAATATAAATCTTTGGCCAATGCTACTGCAGAGCTCATTTGGTTACAAACTCTGATCAAAGAACAGGGGTTCTCCTTGTCTGAACCTCCTATTTTTTAGTGTGACAATTTAGGTGCCACATATCTCACTGTTAATCCTGTTTTTCACTTACGCACCAAACACATGGATATAGACTTTCACTTTGTCAGAGATCGAGTAGCTGCCAAGACTTTGCAAGTTCAATTCTGTAGTAGCAAAGACTAGATTGCTGATGTGTTTACAAAGCTTTTGGTTTCAGATCGCTATACTGCTCTAAGATCAAGTCTTCGTGTGTTTAATACTCCCCTTGACTCGAGGGGGCGTATTAATCATATTACAGATAAGAATATTCATCTCCACAAAGGGAAGCACCTGCCACCTCAGCCACAACAAAATTCTTCAGAATAATCTTTGTATTCCCTTCTAGAACAATTCTGTTGTAACCACCTTATTCTCTTGTAATATTCCCCTGTTATTTTCTTGTTGTAAACCCATAACTATGACTCTATATAAAGCCTGCGAGGCTCATGTAATACGCATGTTGATATAATTCAATATTCAGATTTCAATAATGCTCTAATACTATTATGGTATCAGAGCTGCTATAGACTAGCAGTCTCTTGATCCACATCATGGAAGAACCTTCGTCACCCTCACAACCTTCTGCTTCTGTCAATCTTCCCTTTTCCTTCTCCCATCTTGTTACCACAAAACTCACCTATGAAAACTATATGTTATGGAAAGTTCATCTCACAACCTATCTTCGAGGCCATAATTTATTCTTCTATGTGGATGGATCCAAAACTCCACCACCAAAAATACTCGCCGGTGAAAATTCATCTGGCTCAAAACCCAACCCAGACTTTCTTACTATGCAACGAGTTGATCAACTCATCCTCAGCATTCTGTTTTCATCTATCACAGAATCAGTTGTATGCCACGTTATCCACTCGATTTAGAACCCTCTGGCTAGCCCTAGAGTCAATGTTCAGCTTTCACTCTCAAGCAAAGGAGTTTCAAATTCGTTTCCAACTAACCAACCTCTCACGAGGTGACCAGTCCATTGTTGGCTATTTTGGCAGGGTAAAATTGCTTGCTAATACATTTGCCTCTACTGGGTCTCCCATCTCTGATAAAGAATATGTCACCTATCTCTTAAATGGACTAGGTCCACCCTATGAATCCTTTATCGCATCCATTACCACTCGAGCTGAACCCATCACCTCCCAAGAACTTTACCATCTCCTCCTCATCCATGAGAGCCGTTTAGCTTGAGCCACCCTTATTCTTTCATCTCCTTTTGAACCTTCTGCCAATTATACAACCAACAATACCAAAGACACCAGAGGACGAGGATCCTATAGAGGACCTCGAAATGGTCGTGGCAAAGGTCGTTCTCACTCAAACAAAGGTCGTTCTTCCCAAAATTACAACCCATCCTCCTAACCCAACCCAAATTCCTCCCAACCCTCATGTCAGGTCTGCAATAAATCTGGCCATGTAGCCTTGCAGTGCTATTATCGCTTCGATCATGCATACCAATATGAACCCCCAAAATCCTTTTCAGCTAACTATACTTCACCATCAGCCATACCCGATACATGCTGGTACCCAGACGGTGCTGCTACCCACCATATTACCCATGACCTATCACACCTTAACCTCTCATCTGAGCCTTACCATGGTCACGAGCAAATTCGTGTTGGAGACGAAACAAGGCTACCAATCCAAAACATCGGTGATTCTTCCTTGTCTTTTAAATCTTCCTCTTTCAAATTACATAATCTTCTTCACGTACCTTCCATAACCAAAAATCTAGTTTCTGTTTTACAATTTTGTACTGATAATTCTTGTTTCTTTGAATTCCATGATACTCACTTCTGTGTAAAGGACAAGCTGACCGGGAGCCTCCTCATCACTGAACCAACTCGTAATGGACTCTATCAGTTTCCTTCTGCCTCGTCGCTGTCATCCTTCTCTATCAATCTTGGTGAAAAAGCTTCCACTGATTATTGGCATCGGCGGCTTGGTCACCTATCGCTTGCCACTGTCTCTCGCATCTTCCGGACTCACTGTTTGCATAATTACCCTAGTCAAGCTTCCTTTGTCTGTCCTGAATGCCCTCTGGGCAAGGCCCATCAACAATCCTTTTCTTCTATTACTTCTGTTCAAACTGTAAGGCCATTAGAACTATAATGGGCCGATGTTTGGGGCCCAGCTCCCATTATTTCCATAAATGGCTATAAATATTATCTTTTTATAGTAGATCATTTCACTCGGTTCACATGGTACTATCCACTTAAAAATAAATCTGATGTTATTTCCACCTATATTGAATTCATTAAATTTGTGGAGCGTTTCTTCGCCACTAAAATAATAACAATCCAAACTGATGTCGGTGGTGAATTTATCCCTCTCACCTCTCTATGTAAAAGTCTTGGAATTCTACATCGTTTCACTTTTCCTCACACTCACCAATAAAATGGTCTTGTTGAACATAAGCACCACCATATAGTGGAAACTGGGCTCACTCTCTTAGCCCAAGCCTCCCTTACTTTTTCCTTTTGGTCCGATAACTTTGAAACAGCCACTTATCCCATTAATCCACTTCCCACACCTGTCTTGCAAAATCGCTCACCTTATTTCATAATTTCTCGTAAGCCACTTGATTATTCATTTCTTAAAGTTTTTGGATGTGAATGTTGGCCCAATCTTAGGCCCCATAATCGTCACAAAATGAGTTTTCGGTCCATATCATGTATTTTTCTTGGGTATAGTCCTTCCCACAAGGGTTATAAATGTCTTGATCATCTTCATAATCATCTCTACATCTTTCGGGATGTCAATTTTAATGAAATAAGCTTCCCCTTTACAAAGCCCATTCCCATGCCACCTGTGTCTCCGCCCATTCCCCATGTTCTTCTTCCTCATTTCTCAACTTCAAATCTGGGCTCCAAACGATCCAATCTCCTCCTCTCAATTCTATTCCTGACCCACTCTCTCATGATTCCCCCCCTTCCTCATCTAACGGGACCCAAAGCCCACTTCCTACTTTTCATACCTAGCCCATCACTGTCTCACCTATCTCAACATCCTCTCCTTCCCCAAATACTACCTCATCCCTTCACGAGGATTCAATCTCTAATTCTCCCTCTGCAAATCAACTTCCCACCCATTCTTCCATCACCTTAATTCCTCCCCTGTCTCCAATAATCACCCATTTCGTTACCAACTCTTCTCGCCCTTGCCTTCTCACCGATGGCACCGTTATGTATCCTTCGTGGCATTGCTATGTCTCCACTGGTAAGGTTCTCGATGAGCCCCTATCCTTCACCACTACCTCCAAATTTCCTAAATGGCACCATGCCATGGTTCAAGAATACCAAGCTCTTGTACAAAACAACACTTGGACCTTAGTTCCGCTCCCCCCTAGTTCTAACCTAATTGGTTGCAGATGGGTCTTTCGTACAAAGTTTCGATCTAATGGATCTCTTGAGCGCTGAAAAGCGCGGCTCGTTGCTAAAGGATTCCACCAACAAAGTGGAATCGACTATACAGAGACCTTCAGTCCTGTCACAAAGCCATCTACAATTAGGCTTGTTCTCTTATTTGCCATTGCTCGAGGTTGGTGTTTACGGCAACTTGACATTCAGAATGCCTTTCTTCATGGTAACATCTCTAAAACTATCTTCATGCAACAACCACAAGACTTTGTTGATTTTAAGAGACCACACCATGTCTGTGAATGGAATAAAGCCATATATGATCTGAAGCAAGGTCCCCGAGCTCGGTTATCGGCCTTGAGCTCCTGGTTACTTCAGTATGGCTTTACAGCCTCCAAGGGAGATCCCTCTCTCTTTATCATGAACATTTCATCACTGAGCATGTTCCTTCTTGTGTACGTAGATGATATGATCATTACTTTTTCTTCATCTATTGCTGTCAATGATCTTATTGCTGCTCTCAGTCATGCTTTTCCAGTTAAAGATCTTGGAAAATTGACTTATTTTCTTGCCTTGAATTGAATTACCTGTCGGATGGTTTGTTAATTACTCAGCGAAAATACATCTCTGATTTATTGGAAAAGACCAAAATGAGTGGTGCTAATCCAATTTCATCTCCTATGTCCTCTTCGATCAAACTTTCTAAACTGGGCCCACATTCCTTTGATGATGTTACTCTGTTTAGAAGTATTGTTGGCAGTCTCTAGTACTTGTCTTTAACTAGACCAGATGTCTCCTTTGCTGTAAATAGGGTTCGTCAATTTTTGCATGAGCCCAAACTAGCTCATTGGACTATAGTAAAACGAATCCTTCGTTACCTCAAGTCCACAATTAATTTTGGGTTATTTCTAACCACTCAGTCCTCCTTTAAGTTACATTCATATTCTGATGCCGACTGGGCAGGTTGCCCAGACGATAGGAAATCTACAGGCGACTATTGTATCTTTCTGAGTCATCATCCCATCTCCTGGTCCTCTAGAAGACAATCCACTGTTGCAAGGTCCACCATTGAAGCAGAATATAAATCTTTGGCCAATACTACTGCAGAGCTCATTTGGTTACAAACTTTGATCAAAGAACTGGGGTTCTCCTTGTCTGAACCTCCTATTATTTGGTGTGACAATTTAGGTGCCACATATCTCATTGTTAATCCTGTTTTTCAATCACGCACCAAACACATAGATATAGATTTTCACTTTGTCGGAGATCGAGTGGCTGCCAAGACTTTGCAAGTTCAATTCTGTAATAGCAAAGACCAGATTGCTGATGTGTTTACAAAACCTTTGGTTTCAGATCGCTATATTGCTATAAGATCGAGTCTTCATGTGTTTAATACCCCCCTTGACTCAAGGGGGCGTATTAATCATATTACAGATAAGAATATTCATCTCCACAAAGGGAAGCATCTACCACCTCAGCCACAACAGAATTCTTCAGAATAATCTTTGTATTCTCTTCTAGAACAATTCTATTGTAACCACCATATTCTCTTGTAATATTTCCCTGTTATTTTCTTATTGTAAACCTATGACTATGACTCCATATAAAGCTTGCGAGGCGCATGTAATACGCAAATTGATATAATACAATATTCAGATTTCACCAATGTTCTAATTCTATTAATGAGAATGATTCTTTCATAAAATAAAAATAAAAATCATTTTGCTCTTTCGAGTCTAGCTCTCAATTACTTGTGGGGGTCCCATTTAATTCATTTCTACATGCCAATCGTACGCGTACGTCCTTGTTTTTTCAAGGACCAGAATGGTGCCTCTCACATTTTGATTTTGACCGATATTGTGTATTTTTTTAATTTAATAGTTAAGAAATAGATTATTAATAAATCCAAAATTTTTTAAAATATTTAGAAATATTAAAAAATAGAAATACTTTAACCACATTAATAAGATTACATAAAAATAAATTTATAAATTAATGTAGTTTGATATAATATATTATATTATAAAGTTATTTTAAATATAAAATAAATCTTACATAACGTGAAGTTATATCAATTTACAGATTTTTTTTTGTATAAATTTTTTATACCTGTAATAATTTTTATTAAAAAATATTTGTTAAAGATACGTTTACACAATCGATAAGATTACCATTCTACGTATCAAGTACCGTTTTTCATCTTGAGAGTCGGGCTCACAGTTAAACGACTAAAATAAATAATAGAATTTAATTATTTTTATTGGTTTAACTTTTTGTGATTATAAGTGTTGATGTAAAATTTGGTAGTTGGCAATTTTCTAGTGAAAAACCTAATATAATTGAATTGTAATTAATTGTGGACAGAGTACACATGAAGAGGATCAAAATGGCTCGAGAAAAACCGAACACAGTGATCTCGCTCAACAGTCGCTCGACATGGCGCTCGAGCGAAGTCCAGGCAGAGACTTCGCTCGATACTCGCTCGACATGGCGCTCGAGCGAAGTCCAGGCAGAGATTTCGCTCGACACTCGCTCGACATGGCGCTCGAGCGAAGTCCAGGCAGAGACTTCGCTCGACACTCGCTCGATATCCCGCTCGAGCGAAATTCATCTTATACGAGTTTCTCTAGGGTTTGAGCGCCGTTTCAGGAGAAGGCCTATAAATACATCCTTAAATCTTCTGCTGCTTTGTGGAGAAACATTGAGAAAAAGCCAAGGAGTCCCATTTCATCTCTTGAGAGAAAACATCTCCATTGTTTCAAAGATCATTCTCTTGGATTATATTTCTCCCCCACAACACACATTCATAATTTCAGTGAGTCCATTTGAGTGGACGTGTTCATCAAGCTGGAAGAGTTCTTCAAGGTGCTTGGATGAAGAAATCAAGGTGTTAGTGTGAGAAGCTATAGAAAGGTCGGAGTTCCGGCACTACATGCGTGTAGAGATCGAGTGGGTCACTCGTGGTGTTGCAAGACAAGTTTAGATGCTACTGTTGGTTTGTAAGTGTTTCTAAATTAGTTGTAACAAACTAAAATTTCTATAGTGGATTAGAGGTGGTGTCTTACACCCGGAGTGGTTTTAGATTTTGAAGAGGTTCTTCAAATGAGTTTCCACTTCGTAACCAAAATCTGTGTGCTGATTTCTCCTTTGATTGCTTGTTTATGTTGATTAATTTTTTAAACTGCCATTGTTTTTGTTAAACACCTATTCACCCCCCCTCTAGGTGTGTAAGGTAATTAGCTACTGCTTTTTCAATTGGTATCAGAGAGGGTACACTTCGTTAGGATTAATTTCCTGAGTGTGATCCTGCTTTGGTGGTCAAAATGGATAGGTCTCAATCCCTCTCATCACCACCATATTTTGATGGTAGCAACTATGCTTATTGGAAAGTTCGAATGAGAGCGTTTCTTAAGTCTATAGATGAACGTGTGTGGGTGTCCTTGATAAGAGGATGGAAAGAGCCCGTCACCATTGTTGATGGGGTAGAAGTTCCCACAGATGTGGACAACTACTCAAAGGATGAGTTGAGTGAAATTAACTGGAATAGTAAAGGCCTAAATGCAATTTTTATGGCCGTGTCCCAGGAGGAGTTCAAACGAATCTCCATGTGTAATACAAGCAAAGAGGCATGGGACATTCTTGAGATCACTCACGAGGGAACTAGGGCTGTAAAAAATTCTAAACTCCAAATGCTTACCACCAGCTTTGAGGAAATTAGAATGAAGGAGGATGAAACATTTGATGTCTTTTATGCAAGATTGAATGACATTGTAAACTCTCGGTTCAACTTGGGAGACAAAATCCCAGAAAATAGAGTTGTAAGAAAAGTTCTCAGATCTCTTCCTGAGAGATTTCGTCCCAAGGTTACTGCAATTGAGGAAAGTAAAGACTTGGATGTCATGAAAATAGAAGAGCTGGTGGGTTCCCTGCAAACTTATGAACATACTCTGCCATTGGATAGGAAGAGCAAGTCCATTGCTCTTAATACAATTCAAGAGGACTCAGATGAGTCATTCGATGAATTAGCAATGAGTGACAGAGAAATAGCATTTTATGCTAAGAAGTTCAGAAAAATGTTTGTAGCAAAAAGGCACAGGAGCCAAAGACCAGAGAAGAAGAAGTTTGGGAGATATATTGAGGGGTCAAGCTCAGAGAATAAGGAAAGAGCCTCCAACAATTACATTAGGCCTAACAAGGACAAGACACAAGTACAGTGTCATGAATGTCATGGATTTGGTCACATTCGGTTGGAGTGTGCAAATTATAAGAAGAGCAAAGAAAAGGCAAAGATTGCCTCTCTAAGTGAAAGTGAGTCTGAATCGAGTGACTCATCTGGCAACTCCACTCCCAAAAGGAATCTCAACTACATGGCTTTTACATCTTCCGTTGGAGACATAGATCAGTGCAGTGAACAAGCTTCTGATGATTGTAACATACCGGAAGATGAGTCCGAGTGTGAAGATCAACTGCAAGAAATCTATGAAAGACTTTACAAGGAGTGCGTGAAATTGAGAAAAGTCAACAAAGCACAGACTGAAAAGATAAATCAGTGCAAACAAGAAAATGATGAGCTCCAAGGCAAACTGAATGAAGCTTATATCTTGACTGACCAATTTCGAAAGAAAAGTGAGACTTTGGAAGATGCTATGGAAACTAAGGAAAATGAATTAACCCAGCTAAAGGGAAGATTGCAAGCCTTTTCCACTGGAAACCAAAATCTGGACAAAATTCTAACTCTTGGAAAGCCCTCAGGAGACAAGAGTGGAATAGGATATGTTGGAGGAAAGTTTGAAGTGGGTACGAGCTCGAAGACTCCTCAAAACAGCATGGTGAAAGATCACTCACTAGCAAAGGGAAAGAAAGTTATACATGCACAAAAGTTTGTTTCATCTCAAGAGAAACAAATAGCTCACAACACGAGACCCGTGTGTCATCATTGTGGGAAGTTGGGTCATGTGAAAACAAATTGCTTGAATTTTAAAAGACTCACCAGAAAAGCTCCTAAGGATGATTTGCCTTTCAGGAAACAACAAACTCACAAAGAATACCGCATTTGTCATAATTGTGGCAAGTATGGTCACATCCGGCCTAATTGCTATGAGCTCAAGAAGCTCTCTGTGAGAAATAAAAGGAGATAACCAAAAGGAGATCATATAAATCTGTGGGATCAAGTCATGGTTCTCACTAGACAAAATGCTCGTCTAAATGCTAAGATAGACAACCTGACAAGTACCCAGAATACTGTGCAAGTCAACTCTCCAAAAATCAAAAGAGTGTGGGTCAAGAAGGAGGAAAGAGACACATGTCACATTGCTCACATTGCCTTGAAGACCCAGAACAATTCACTGTGGTATCTTGATAGTGGGTGTTCTCGACACATGTCTGGTGATAAAACTCTTTTTAAGACAATTGAAGAGTACAAATGTGGGACAGTGACATTTGGAGATGGTGGAAAAGCGAACATAATTGGGAAAGGTGAAATTAACATTACTGGACTACCGGCATTGAGAGAAGTTCTATATGTTGATGGATTAAAAGCAAATCTTCTTAGCATAAGCCAAATGTGTGATAATGGTGCCGAAGTTCGGTTCTCAAAAGATATGTGCGTTGTTTCTGATAACAATGGACAATGATTGATGCAAGGAACCAGGACCTCTGACAATTGCTATGGTATCGCTCCCACTTCACAGTACAATTGCAATAGTACTAAAAGTGAGGCCACTACTCTCTGGCATTAAAGACTTGGGCATGTGAATCACAAAAATTTGTCAAAGATTGCTAAGAAAGAAATGGTGATTGGACTGCCCGAACTTGAGAAAGTGGAGACATCTGTTTGTGGATCATGTCAAGTGGGAAAACAAGTTCGAGCAGCCCACAAGAACACAACAGATATCCTGACCAAAAGACCCTTAGAGTTGTTACACATTGATCTTATGGGACCCTCTAGGACTGAAAGTCTGGGGGGAAAGAAATACATACTGGTGGTGGTAGATGATTTCACCAGATACTCTTGGGTAGAATTTTTGAGGGAAAAGGCTGAGGCTTCAAATGTGATAAGGAACTTATGTAAGAAGCTTCAAAATGAATAAGGGAACCCTATTGTCAAAATCAGGAGCGACCATGGACGAGAATTTGATAACTCAAGTTTAGAGAAATTCTGTGATGAAGAAGGTATTCGTCAAGAATTCTCTGCTCCCATTACTCCACAGCAAAATGGAGTTGTTGAAAGAAAAAATCGAGTTATCCAAGAAATGGCTCGAGTTATGATGCATACCAAAAATGTTTCTGCTCATTTTTGGGGTGAAGCTGTGAACACAGCATGTCACATTGTGAATAGAGTCTACCCTCGACCCAACACTTCTCAGACACCATATGAGCTGTGGAAAGGAAAGAAGCCAAATGTGAAGTACTTCAAGGTGTTCAGGAGTAAGTGTTACATTCTGAGAGATAGGAAAAATCTGGGTAAGTTTGACCCAAAGAGTGATGAGGGAATATTCCTTGGTTATTCCAGAAACAGTCGCGCTTACAGATGTTACAATCTACGCACCCAAACTGTCATGGAATCCATCAATGTGGTTATAGATGATACTCCTAAAGAGGAGCTGAATCAAAATCTAATTGATACACCAAGTGGAACGGAAGAGAACTCTAGTGAACTTAATGAAGATCAAGAGGTCTCATCAACTGAAAAAGTTCATACTCACAAGGAGCCATCTTCGAGAGTGAAGCTAAACCATCCTCAAGATAACATAATCGGGAATGTAAATGAAGGGATGAGGTTGAGGAAGAAAGTGATAAGTCAACTAGCTCACTCATGTTACATCTCTCAGATTGAACCAAAAAGGGTAGAAGAAGCCTTAAAGGATGAGAATTGGACAAATGCCATGCATGAAGAAATTAATCAATTTGTGAGAAATGATGTGTGGTACCTAGTCCCAAGACCTGAAATGCACAATGTTGTAGGTACAAAATGGATCTTCAAGAACAAATCTGATGAAAATGGAATGATTGTACGAAATAAGGCAAGATTGGTGGCACAAGGTTATGCCCAAATGGAAGGAATAGACTTTGATGAGACATTTGCACCGGTGGCAAGGCTTGAGTCAATCCGAATACTATTAAGTGTTGCTTGCCATATGTGTTTCAAACTCTATCAAATGGATGTAAAGAGTGCCTTCCTAAATGGGATCCTTCAAGAAGAAGTGTATGTCGAGCAGCCAAAAGGTTTTGAGGATCCAAAATATCCTAATCATGTCTACAGGTTGAAGAAAGCCCTGTATGGTTTGAAACAAGCTCCCAGAGCCTGGTATGAGAGGCTAACTTCGTATCTTTTGGAGCACAAGTTTCTGCGAGGAAGTGTTGATAGGACACTGTTTATCCGGAAAGTGGGTGAGGAGATAACTGTAGCTCAAATCTATGTGGATGATATTGTGTTTGGATCATCCATTGATGACCTAGCTCTCGAGTTTGCAGAAGAAATGAAGAATAAATTTGAGATGAGTATGGTGGGTGAGCTAACTTTTTTCTTGGGACTCCAAGTAAAACAGCTAGATGAAGGATTGTTCATATCCCAGTCTAAATATGCAAAGGACCTGCTGAAAAAAATTGGATTAGATGGGAGTAGCCATGCTAGAACTCCCATGAGCACAAGTGTAAAACTTAGTGCTGATGTGTCAGGAAAGGGGGTTGAGCAATCTCTGTACAGAAGCATGATTGGGAGTCTACTGTATCTCACTGCTAGTAGACCTGACATAGCTTTCAGTGTTGGCGTTTGTGCTAGATTCCAAGCAAACCCCAAAGAATCTCATCTTGTGGCTGTCAAACGCATACTTCGCTATGTGAATGCTACAGTGAATTATGGAATTTGGTACTCCAGAGATTCCAATACTGAGCTTGCAGGCTACTCTGATGCTGATTGGGCAGGAAATGCCGATGATAGAAAGAGCACTTCAGGTGGATGTTTTTATATGGGAACAAATCTTGTTGCTTGGATGAGTAAGAAACAAAACTCCATTTCTTTGTCTACAGCTGAGGCTGAATACATTGCTGCTGGGAGTTGTTGTACTCAATTGCTGTGGATGAAACAAATGATTCGTGACTATGGTATTACTCAAGGTGTGATGAGCATCTATTGTGATAATACCAGTGCCATCAACATCTCTAAAAATCTTGTCCAACATTCTAGGACCAAGCATATTGACATTAGGCATCTTCTCATTCGGGAACTTGTGGAAACACATGTAATTACTCTTGAGTACATTCCCACCGAACATCAATTAGCCGATCTTTTTACCAAACCATTAGATGGTCTTCGTTTTGAGTGTCTTAGAAAGGCTATTGGTATTTGTGCCTTAACACAAGAGATGTAACATGCATTTCATACATTGCATGCATATCATTTTTTTTCTTATGCATTGTTATTTTTCTTGTCTTCATTCTCTTCTTTGTCTTTCCTCTGACTCAGTTGCCCTTCCTTAGATGTGATGAATGGCCTTACTACTAGAAAGTTCACTTTCAAGCATGTGTCTTGTCAAAATTGTATCATAGACTTATGCTGCAAAGGTGTAAGATGTGTGTCACTTTTAATATGCATTTTTGCCGCACACACTGCACGCCTAGCTCAATCTCTTGACATTTGACCTTATGTGAGACTTTGGGGAGGCAATCAAAAGTGTGAGGGAGCCTTACGAGTGTTCAGAATTGACCTCGGGCTAGATGACCTGTGTAAGAACTTTTGTATCTTGAAAGGAAAGAAAATGAAGAGGCTCTATCGTTGTATTAAATTTAATAAATAAAAAAAAAAAAAAGGGAAAAGGGCCCCAATACAAATCCTGAATCTGGTTCTATTAGACACAAGAAATTAGGTCCTAGCAGCATTGGGTTTGACTTTCTGCACGTTGAAGGGTCTCCCAAGCACCTATGGTTTCTTGTTTAGCCAAACCCCACTCACACCTCTCGGTTAGAATTTCTTGATTGAGTAAGGGCACTGCCTAAACACGCATATTCATATTAATTGTGACATACAGTATTTATACTTGCGTGGTATTTAGAATATGATATTATTTTACATTTGCTATGCTATGGACGGTTTTAAATTGTCCCCACTGAAGTTTGAAATCACTACTGTGAGTATCACTTTGAAACTGGGCAAAAATGGAATCTCGCTCGATGTCTCGCTCGACCATTAAATTTCGCTCGAGCGAAAAACCCTTATATTGCGCTCTGCATCGCGCGATAAGCCCAGTTGCCGGAACCACTTCTCCCTTCTCTCTAACTTCTCTCATCTTCTCTCAAACACTCAATCCCAGTCTAAGCATCTCATTTCCTCTCAAACACTCGATCAACGGTAAGCTTTCTTCTATCCATTTCTTCTTCATTTTTTTTTCTTTCACGGGTCATTCCATTCATAGGGTTGTGTTTGGGTTCCTTTATTTTCGGATTGTTTTGTTTAAAGAAACTTGGTAGTTCATTTTTGGTATGGATGAATCTATTAGAGTAGTGTTGTATTTAGGGAGGAATGGGATTGTTGATTGGGTGTTAAACCCATGATTGCACAGCATGCACACTACCTGTTCGATGAAATGCTTCAATGAAAATTTGTCTTCCATTTTGTCTCTCCTTTGGTGCATTGATCTTTTAGACAACATGTAGGTCTCATTCATAGTCTACACACCTTGTTGAGAACATTGTTGGGTCACATTTTAGTCATTTTAGGCATTTTAGGCATTTTAGGCATTTTAGGCATATTAGACATCCATATGCAACACCACATCATGTCATATATGCCTCACTGTCTGTGCTTGGTCCGTCTACAGCTGCCATGGCATCACGGCGTGTTCATCCTCGCACTGCTTCATCCGCCTCTCGGATTTACTTCCACAGTCCCCAAGCCGAGGAACTCTACACACAGAATTTTTCTCATCGCTCCCTTCTTGTGGAATGTGAAGTTCTTCTCGGTGAGTTTCGGGATACCTATCCCATCGTCCCTCAGATCTTTGAGTAGCGCCAGTGGCTTGCTTTGACCACTGGTCATCCCGCTCCCTCGGTGGAGTTGGTCAGGGAGTTTTACTCGAACATGCATGACATCTCAGAGGGATCTTTTCAAGTGGATATCCGGAATATTACTTTCCGGGTGACTCCCGATCTTGTGGCAAATTTACTAGGGGTACCACGAGTAAATAATCCAATTTACCCCTATCTCCATACCCCAGCCCCTAGCAGACCTGATCTGGGTCGTTTTCTCACCAGGTCTCCTATGACTTGGACTGGGATTCCTCCTCTAGCGACCAAGTCGTTTCCCCATGCATACCAGATTGTGAGTCGGATTGTTTTGACCAACATATACCCAACTGGACATTATAGTGACATTGGTCCGGATCGTGCCCTTCTTCTACATGCCTTGCTCACTGATGTCACTATTGATTTGGGCAGTCTTCTTTATCGGGTCATGATAGAGGCCCATATGTCGTCAAATTTTCGAACTGGTCTTCCTCTTGCTTGTCTAATTACGAGGATAGCCTTGTCGCAGTCTGTGTCCATCACTTCCCAGGAACTTAGAGTGAGTCTTAAGACACCAATTGGACGGAAGACCATGCAGCTAAGTCAGGCGCATCTTCCTAATGTTGAACCCGCTCCTGCACATTCTACCCAGAGCGGACCTATTCCTCACGCTCCTGAGTCCAGCTCGGGTCCTTCCAGCTCGGGTCTGATGCCACCAGATACAGAACCAACCAGGCAGACCCTATTGGACTTTCTGATTAGCATTCAGCAGTCAGTGACCAGCATGGATACCCGCATTGATAACCGACTTAACAGCCTTGAGACTCGGGTTACTCAATTGGATACTCATATCAATGCTCGGTTTGACACACTTGACACTCAGGTGATTGAGCTTGGCAATCAAGTTCAGCATCTTCTTGCTGAGGACGAAGAGACTGATGGAGATTGAGACCCCTTACCATTTGTGACAAAAAGGGGGAGTGATCTTAGGGGGAGTAGCTAGATTTAGGGGGAGATAAGCTACTTTGTAGGGGGAGTACCTAGAAGTTTGTTGTTTTTAGTTTTGCTATGTGATTAAACTCTTGATGTATTCTGTGTTGAACTAATTGCTATTGAAGGTTTAGTGTTAAATTTTTGTGGCAATATTTTTTATGTTTGAGTTCATGTGTTAAATTCCTTGCAAGTGTTTTCTTTTGGTACGTTTACATGTTTGTTAAGTGTGCAGATACTTCACTTGCCAAGACTAAACCTACATGTGGAAGTCCTGTTGTTTGTGTGTGATAGGATTAGGTCCAATGTATAGGTTAGAGGTTTTGTCACAGAAATGCCAAAGGGGGAGATTGTTGATGTAAAATTTGGTAGTTGGCAATTTTCTAGTGAAAAACCTAATATAATTGAGTTGTAACTAATTGTGGACAGAGTACACATGAAGAGGATCAAAATGGCTCGAGAAAAACCGAACACAGTGATCTCGCTCAACAGTCGCTCGACATGGCGCTCGAGCGAAGTCCAGGCAGAGACTTCGCTCGATACTCGCTCGACATGGCGCTCGAGCGAAGTCCAGGCAGAGACTTCGCTCGACACTCGCTCGACATGGCGCTCGAGCGAAGTCCAGGCAGAGACTTCGCTCGACACTCGCTCGATATCCCGCTCGAGCGAAATTCATCTTATACGAGTTTCTCTAGGGTTTGAGCGCCGTTTCAGGAGAAGGCCTATAAATACATCCTTAAATCTTCTGCTGCTTTGTGGAGAAACATTGAGAAAAAGCCAAGGAGTCCCATTTCATCTCTTGAGAGAAAACATCTCCATTGTTTCAAAGATCATTCTCTTGGATTATATTTCTCCCCCACAACACACATTCATAATTTCAGTGAGTCCATTTGAGTGGACGTGTTCATCAAGCTGGAAGAGTTCTTCAAGGTGCTTGGATGAAGAAATCAAGGTGTTAGTGTGAGAAGCTATAGAAAGGTCGGAGTTCCGGCACTACATGCGTGTAGAGATCGAGTGGGTCACTCGTGGTGTTGCAAGACAAGTTTAGATGCTACTGTTGGTTTGTAAGTGTTTCTAAATTAGTTGTAACAAACTAAAATTTCTATAGTGGATTAGAGGTGGTGTCTTACACCCGGAGTGGTTTTAGATTTTGAAGAGGTTCTTCAAATGAGTTTCCACTTCGTAACCAAAATCTGTGTGCTGATTTCTCCTTTGATTGCTTGTTTATGTTGATTAATTTTTTAAACTGCCATTGTTTTTGTTAAACACCTATTCACCCCCCCTCTAGGTGTGTAAGGTAATTAGCTACTGCTTTTTCAATAAGTGACACTTTTATATGGTATTAAATAGGTCTAGATTTCAATTCGAATTTTGACTGGATATTAATTTATTGCATGATTTGGAAAAAAATATATTATGTTATTTCAATTAACAATCTCACTACCATATATGTTAACAAACCATCACAATTCATCTATCTTATTTTACTATTAAAATAGGTCTAATATTCTTTGTATTGGGCTTGCTTATTAAAAGAGGTCTTATCATAAGTGAGAGAGAGTATTAAGACTATAATAAATAAATAACAAAATCTACAATATTTTTCGATTAATTTAAGTACTTTTACAGTAAATAAATAGTGATCTTGTATCATCTTGTAAAACGCAATAAATAAAAAAGCAAGCTTATGAAGGTCAGTTTCCACTCATATTGCAGTACCTCTATTTTTAATGAACAGAATATATATATATATATATATATATATATATTTGTAAACTCACAGAAAACTAACACAGATGGATCGGTACTTAATTTTATCAAAGATCATAAACTAATTAAATGACCCTAATTATCTTTATTTAAATGCCATGAGAGCTAGACAAGGGCACGCACAAAACTATCTTTATTTAGATTCTAAGACTACTATATGTGTACTAATTCATTAACCCAAGGCGTTATAGCCAGCCAGGATGTTTGTTCCTATAACATGCATGAGATTTCAATTCAAGTACTAGATCGAGCATGAGAGAGGCTCAAGTAGCAAGGACTTGGTTTTGCTCTTCTTGCCTCCATCTTGAACACCAAACCCATCTCCTTGGTGATAAAGACTCTCTACCACACGTGCAATATTCACAAATGTTTGCATGAGCTGCATAGGCATCTTCTTCGTTAAGCATTCCCTGTTTAGTTTCTTCCAGCTTTCGTCTATCATGCCTTTGATATGCTTCCGAGCCATTTTCTCTGAAACATTCTTCTCTCTCATATAACATATGATTGATGATGGAGCATCTCCTCTTTCAACTTCGGCCTGTGCTTTAAATTAGTTATATATTGCACGTATAGCAAAAGTTCAATAAATTTAAAATAAGTATCGTACCGTTAAGAATATAATATAAATAATTAATTAAATCTACAATTTTTAGTTCTTGTCAATTTAGACTTTTAGGATAAATTATGGTATTATAAGATATCAAAGCAAATCCAGTCATGAGTTTGAACCATGATTTTATACTTTATTCGATTTAATTAAATATTTTACATATAATTGAGTCCACTCATTGAGGAGGAGTTTGGCCCATAATAATATGATACAAATAATTGAAAATTCCTCTTCTAGTTTCCATTAGTTTAAGTTTCTGGAAAAAAAAATAAAGTTGTGATTTCACATGGGCAACAAACCAATATTCAATCATAGTTTTTAAGTTTTCATTTTTTATTTTAGATTTAATGGACATATAAGTAGTTACCGATGAAGTTCCGAGATCATTGCAGAGTCGAACTATGACAGATATATTATATAGGAGATCTTTGCTTTTCTCCATGAAATTCTCGTACTCCTCAGCTTTCATGGCTTTATGCTCTAAACAGAAAAATGCATGGGCAAACAGCACAGAGCCGGACGATGAAATCCATGCGTTGCTTAGATATTCCTGTAGGGATGGTGTGTAGCCTATGTTGTACCACTTTGCTTCCACATATAATGCATTACAAAAACCTGCCCACTATTAAACAAAAGAAGGAAATACATCATGGGATGATCAAAAGATATATTTGGAACACAAACTCACGCCAATCCATCTTAAACCAATTACATATTCATGGGATCTACTACTTTTTCAACTTTCAATAAAAAAAAATTAAACTCATATCAACATATAATTCATACATTTAAGTATATATTTAATATGCCTATTTATATTCAAATATATCTCAATAGGACTCACAAAATATTATTACTCACAGATCAATTTAGATCATCTGAGATGATCATCTAATCAGATCCAAACACAGCCTTAATACATTCATGATCCTGATAGGAAACTAATGGATGTGGACATACCACATTCTTTACATGTACTGGTAATAACTGGTCCCAACCCTTGTCTCTTTGGGCTTCATTGACGAAATCATTTGTCGTATTGTAGAGTGCTAGGAAACAAATCTGCATGCACTCCGGAAGCAATTTAGTTTCACTAACATCCCACCTGAATTTGTTTAACATGTTGATTAGAATTCCATACACTCTAGGACAAGAAAAACTAGGGATTGTATTAATATATATGCTAGAACACTAACATATTTACGGCATTGGTGAAGACCTCGAGTTCTTCCAATGTGCCATAAACGTCATAGACATCATCAATTATCAAAATAAAATTAATGACTTTTGTTAGCCATTTTCTGAAACAGCTGTGCTGAGGTTCGCACGCAAGGCCCACCGAGCAAAAAAAAGTTTCAACAAGTCTGTCTCTTGCAAAATTCATATTCTCTATGAGACCCAGATTCCTCCACCACCTAAAAATATACACAAAAAATAACATAAAAAATATATCCTTAATTTCATCATTATGGTCACTACAAGAAAATTGACTTTTTGCGACATTAAATTTTGTCACAAAAAGTAGAAAGAATACTGCAAAATCAAAAATAGTTATTTTGACTGCAATTAAAATGCCACAAATAACTATTTTTCTTATAGTGGGTATATGGACTATGAGGACATCGCATCAGTTATTCATGTCGAGTAATTTCGTTTAGGTCTCGTTTGGATATATACCTCATTTTATCTCATATCATTTTATTTTTTTTTAAACATCACTAAAAAATGTGCACTTTTCTCAATTTTAATATTTAACTATTTTATCTAATTATTATTACCTGATCATTCTAATTTTCTTAAATTTATACACACAAAACCAAAAAATTCCATTTTTCAAATTATAAAATAAAATTAATATTAAAAAAATTATATTATAGCAATATTTAACTTTATAATATTTTTATCCAAATTTTCATTTCATCTCAACATTTTAAAGAGGGGTTAGTTACCTGGATAGTTCCCTTAGGTCTTTTTGGAGCGTAGCTTGAACTATGTTAAAATGAAGTTTAGCAAGTTCAAGCAAATTAATAGCGATCATGTCTCCCATGTGTTTTTCTTTAACACTGATGTGCCATTTGACGTCAAACCATTGCACCCTCCTTCGTGAGGGAAGCTCCAAAGCACGGATTACCTGCTTCGCAAGGAAACCGTCTAAACTCGGAACGGTTTCTTCGAGAGTTATGGTTGAGAATTCTCTAGCCTCATTTAGAATGTCTTCACTTTCTAAAGCTAGGTTCGAGGCCTCCAAAAGCTCCAGCAGTCCTTTGATATTTTCCTGTTTGCTTTTCCTTATGAATGCTCCCGTCTTTTCATCCATGAAGTTGGTAAACATATCTGATATGGTTTCACAAATATAATTCATTGAACTTAGATCATATGATCAGGATTTGGAAATAACAATATCTTAATTAATAGTACTACGTAGTACTCTGATTATACCTTGTGAAACATCATAGCCATGCTGTCGGAGAAGCTTAAAGGACAGAGCAGTAGCGTAGAGTGTTGAGGACCACCCATGTGTTGATATTCTCCAACTCATGTTGAGGTCCATTCATGTGTTGATATTCTCCAACTCATCTTGAGGTCCACTCATGTGGTGATATTCCACATTGTGATGAGAACCACCATGTGTATTGGAATGATTGAGCATCTTCAGCTCATGTTACATGGAGGGAGAAGTCCAACCTCCCCCTATAAATAGGAGAGGAATGTTGAAGCTAAGATCATCCCAACAAGAAGAAGTGTTTGAGTGTGTGAGAGTGTAAGTGCCATTTGAGAGATAGAGAAGCATTGAGAGTGTTTGTAATCTTGTACAAACATTTTGAATAGTAAGTTTCCGCTCCAGTGGACGTAGGCAAATTGCCGAACCACTTCAATATTGTCTCTATCTATTTTATGTTTATTTTCTGGACAGCATTAGGCACAACAATTGGTATCAGAGCTTCGGTTCGTGCTATCCAGAAAATTTCAGTTGCTCGAAATCAACTTTTGATCACACCAAAACGTTCCTCTCGTCAAGACGGATCCGTTGCCGTGAACGGCATCGAAAACGAACATCGGAGGAGCCCGTACGCGCCATTTGAAGGTCGGAGCGTGTATCACAAGCGCCTAACAGATCTGGACCGTCCGATTTTTAGATCTGATTTTGAGCTTGATCTTAGCCATTTGGAGTCCGATTTCGACGATCAAATAGTACTTTCCAACTATTTGGATCATTCCGGACTCATCCGTACGGTTAGAATTTCGAAATTTGTTTTCTAAAATTTCTTAATTAATATGGAAGGTGTTGGGGAAGTTATGAACTCTGGAAATACCAGCAGTTCAGGGCGCAGGTCCACAGTTTCAAATGCCAAGTTTGAAGTTGAGAAGTTCGATGGAACTTCTAACTTTGGTATGTGGCAATGTGAAGTGATGGACATTTTGATCCAACAAGAGTTGGATATGGCGTTGGAAGAAAAACCCAACGATATGTCAGAAAAGGATTGGAAGAAGCTTAACACCCAAGCTTGTAGTACAATCCGTCTGTGCCTTACCAAAGAACAGAAGTATTTTGTCATGAGAGAGGCAAATGCAAAAGAACTTTGGCAGAAATTGGAGGATAAGTTCATGAAGAAGAACATTGAGAGTCGTTTGCATTTGAAGAAAAAGCTTTTCAGATTCCAATTTCGTGAAGGTATTAGTATGTCTGAACATTTGAATAGTTACAATCAAATTCTTGCTGATCTACTAAACTTGGATGTTGAAATCCAAGATGAAGATAAGGCTTTACTTTTGTTAAATTCCTTACCCGATACATATGATCATTTAGTTACAACATTATTGTATGGGAAGGAAAAAATTAGTTTTAACGATGTATCTAGTTCTCTGATTAGCAATGAGTACCGAAAAAAGGATAAGCAGGTACAGCTAGATACATCAAGTGAAGCACTGACAGCAAGAGGGAGAACGCGGTCAAGGTATCCCGGAAAGAAGAAAGGTTTTCAATCGAAAACTCGGGCCACATCACGTGGTTCATCAGTCGGCAGAAAACTCGCTAAAGATGAGTGTTCCTATTGTCATAACAAAGGACACTGGAAGAAGGATTGTCCCAAATTGAAGGGACAACAGAAGAATCAACCCACCACAGCCAATGTCGTGGACAAAGATGAAGATCTAGACATTGCCTTGATAGGTTCATCATTCATTTGTCATCCCGATGAATGGATTATGGATTCCGGATGCACTTATCATATGTGTCCCAATCGGGACTGGTTTACTGACTTCACAGATATTGAAGGTGGAGCAGTACTTATGGGTAACGACAGTGCCTGTAAGACTCGGGGGATAGGTAGCATTCGGTTGAAACTGCATGATGGAACTGTCAAGACTCTGACCGAAGTTCGATTCGTCCCGGACTTGCGGAAAAATCTTATCTCATTAGGATCTCTGGATTCAAAGGGATTCAGAATCACTATTGAAGACGGAACTCTCAAAGTGGTAAAGGGAGTTCAGGTGGCTATGAAGGGTTTGAGGCGAGGAAACCTGTACATCTTGCAAGGAAGTACTATTGTTGGAAGAGCTTCTACAGGTTGTGAGAAGCTAGATGAGACTGATGCTGACACCACCAGACTTTGGCATATGCGTATGGGACACGCTGGAGAGAAAGCTTTGCAAACACTCGTAAAGCAAGGCTTACTCAAAGGTGCAAAGACTGGTAAGTTGTCTTTTTGTGAGCACTGTGTATTGGGGAAGCAGTCACGGATCAAGTTCGGAACCGCTGTTCACAATACACAGGGGATACTTGACTATGTACACTCCGATGTTTGGGGACCTACCAAAATTGCATCTTTGGGAGGTAAGCATTGGTTTGTAACTTTTGTCGATGATTATTCTCGCCGTGTGTGGGTGTATACGATGAAGAATAAAGATGAAGTGTTGAACATCTTTCTTGTTTGGAAGAAGATGATTGAGACTCAAACCGGTAGAAAAATTAAGCGGCTCAGATCAGATAATGGAGGGGAGTATACTCTAGACCCTTTCATGGAAGTATGCCGGAGAGAGGGAATAGTCAGACACTTCACGGTACGAGGAACACCGCAGCAAAACGGTGTGGCAGAACGGATGAATCGTACTTTGCTAGAGAAAGTACGATGTATGTTACTGAATGCTGGATTTAGTAAACAATTTTGGGCTGAAGCTGTGACATATGCATGCCACCTCGTCAACAGACTACCCGCAGCTGCCAATGGCGGGAAGACACCCATTGAAATGTGGAAAGGTACACATG
Organism: Platycarya strobilacea; assembly: GCA_036898215.1. NCBI lineage: Eukaryota > Viridiplantae > Streptophyta > Magnoliopsida > Fagales > Juglandaceae > Platycarya > Platycarya strobilacea. The sequence continues at coordinate 10,035,789 of CM072548.1, forward strand.
CTACTGATTATGACTCTTTACATGTTTTTGGATGTCCAGCTTACTATCATGCTAAAGAAAGTAAACTTGACCCTAGAGCCAAGAAAGCAAAATTCTTAGGCTTTAGCTCTGGTGTAAAAGGGTATAGACTCTGGTGCATAGAGTCTAAGAAAGTAATTATCAGTAGAGATGTTACTTTCAACGAATCTGAGATGCTTAAGTCACATAAGCATAAAGATTCCAGTGAAGGCAGCTATGATGGCGAAACACCTGGTGATTCGCAGAAGGTGGAGTTTATCACTCCAAATGATTCAAGAGAAGACAGACAAGAGGAGGTTGATAGTCCAGTCACAGCACCTCCAAGTCAAATTGAATCAATAGCAACCAACAGACCGAGACGAGAGAAACGTGTACCGACACGTTATGCAGACTACGTGACATATGCACTACCAGTTGAAGGGGGTGAGATCCCCACCACTTACAGAGAAGCCATACAATCCAGTGAAAAGGATGAATGGATAAAGGCGATGACTGAGGAGATGCAGTCTCTTCATAAGAACCAGACTTGGGAACTTGTGCCACTGCCACAAGGAAAGAAGTCAATTGGCTGTAAGTGGATCTTTAATCAGAAAGATGATCAAGTTGCTAAAAATAGAATTCGATACAAAGCTAGATTGGTAGCCAAGGGCTACGCTCAGACAGAAGGAATTGACTACAGTGAAGTATTCTCTCCTGTTGTGAAGCATTCATCCATTCGGATATTGCTAGCTTTGGTTGCACAATATGATCTTGAGTTAGCACAACTTGATGTGAAGACAGCTTTCTTGCATGGTGATCTGGAAGAGGAGATTTATCTGTCTCAACCAGAAGGGTTTAAAGAAACTGGTAAAGAAAATTGGGTCTGCAGGCTAGAGAAATCTCTCTATGGACTGAAGCAGTCACCTCGGCAATGGTACAAGCGGTTTGACCGTTTTATGATGGATCTGAAATACACTCGTTGCCAATACGATCATTGTGTGTATTTCAGAAAACTTGCAGATGGATCTTTCATTTATTTGCTTTTATATGTAGATGATATGTTGATTGCATGTAAAAGCAAGGTGGAGATAAATCGTTTGAAAACTCAGTTGAGTCATGAGTTTGAAATGAAAGATCTAGGAGAAGCACGAAGAATATTAGGGATGGAGATCAGCAGAGATAGGGTGAAATGTACAGTTCACCTTACTCAAAAGCAGTACTTGAAGAAAATATTGCAACGCTTCAATATGGACTCAAAGTCAAAGCCTGTGAGTACTCCAATGGCCCAATATTTTAAGCTCAGTGCATTGCAGTCTCCTAAAGATGATGAAGAGCGGGACTTCATGAAGAGTGTCCCATATGCAAGTGTTGTTGGTAGCCTAATGTATGCCATGGTGTGTACACGACCTGATATCTCCCAGGCCGTCAGTTTGGTCAGTCGTTATATGCATAATCCTGGAAAGAAGCACTGGCATGCGGCTAAATGGATTCTACGGTATATTCTAGGGACCGTAGATCTTGGTTTGAAGTTCGAGAAGAGTGAAGATAATCTAGTAACTGGATACGTTGACTCAGACTATGCAGGTGATCTTGACAAACGGCGGTCGACAACTGGATACGTGTTCACTATGTCTGGAGCACCAGTTAGTTGGCGATCAACTTTGCAGTCTACGATTGCACTGTCATCCACAGAGGCTGAGTATATGGCTGTAACAGAAGCCGTAAAAGAAGCCATTTGGTTACAGGGACTGGTAACAGATTTGGGAATTGAGCAGCAAAAAGTTACCGTTTACTGTGACAGTCAGAGTGCAATTCATTTGGCCAAGAATCAAGTTTATCACTCTCGAACAAAACATATAGATGTCCGTTTCCACTTCGTACGTGAGATATTGGAAGAAGGGGACATTCTACTTCAGAAGATTGGCACTGAAAATAATCCAGCAGATATGTTGACAAAAGTTGTCACTGGAATCAAGTTCCAACACTGCTTGGACTTGATTAATATCTCACACTGCTGAGCACCTAAGGGTGCATTGGCGCCTTAGGGCGCATTTGATAGCGGAAATCTTTCATGGCAAACGAACATTTCAATAAGGAGGTGAAATCATTGCAAGGATGCAACATGTAGTATCCTAGTATGGCACACTTGGGTGGAGGGGGTGATTGTTGAGGACCACCCATGTGTTGATATTCTCCAACTCATGTTGAGGTCCATTCATGTGTTGATATTCTCCAACTCATCTTGAGGTCCACTCATGTGGTGATATTCCACATTGTGATGAGAACCACCATGTGTATTGGAATGATTGAGCATCTTCAGCTCATGTTACATGGAGGGAGAAGTCCAACCTCCCCCTATAAATAGGAGAGGAATGTTGAAGCTAAGATCATCCCAACAAGAAGAAGTGTTTGAGTGTGTGAGAGTGTAAGTGCCATTTGAGAGATAGAGAAGCATTGAGAGTGTTTGTAATCTTGTACAAACATTTTGAATAGTAAGTTTCCGCTCCAGTGGACGTAGGCAAATTGCCGAACCACTTCAATATTGTCTCTATCTATTTTATGTTTATTTTCTGGACAGCATTAGGCACAACATAGAGATCATCATCCTGATCTGCATTAAGATTCCCTTTTCTCTGCTTCATGGATGTTGCTATGGTTTCTAGGGCCTCCTTGATATCAACTTCAAAGTGGATGTCTATACCCAACTTTTCCAAGCTGTCAATCAGCTCCAACTTAGCCAGGGAGTCAAGTGCTACAGATTTTCCAAATATAACTGATCTTACATCTTCTATCAACTTCTCTGCACGTTCTTTAAATTCCGGTCCCTGCAAAAACAAAAAAACATCCCGAAACTCATGGAAACATATCAATATATTCTGGTCCCTGCAAAAACATATCAATATATATCGTTCCAAAACTCAATGGAAACTCTATAGTTACAACTGAACAGTTTATTTTTTGTAGAGAAAATGAAGAAATAAAGTAGCTAGCTAGGCAATATATATAATAGAAAAAGATTGCGAATAAAAACAGATGTTAGCATATATATATATGTATATATATATACACATTATATAATACTATATATATATATATAATATGTCCGGGAATGATCGATCCTCACATCGTAAATGCTATTAAGAGATTCAAGGAAATCGTATTTCCAAATATTTGGCTTATAATTGGCAGAACGTCGTTTCTCATCCTGCATTATATTAAGAGTGGCAGACTGCATGATATCTGGAATGGGAAGGTTTGCTGCTCGTCTTGCAATAATGGACTTGGTGATCTAATAATTCTTCCAGCTACGTACCTCGTGCTTTATATAGGCCACAGCGCAAAAAAAAATATCTCCGAGAGTTTTTAATTAACAGCATGCATTCAACGTGGAGCAAGGCTAGGATGCTTACTTTAAAATTTTTATTTTAGATTTTCTACTTATCTTAATTATGGGATATTTATATTTTTTTTGGTTTTCTATTTTACATGATTTTTATATAAGTATTTTAAAATAATATTGTATTTTTTTATATTTTTAAAAAATATTTTAAGATGTTAAAAAGTATGTAAATAAAAAAAATTGAAGTGTTTTAAAATGTATATTTTATTTACATAATTTTTTTAACATCCTAAAATATTTTTTAAAAATATTTAAAACAATAAAATTATTTTAAAATACTTATATAAAAATCATGTAAAATAAATAAAAATCCTATAATTAAGATAAATAAAAATTTTAAAATAAAAATCTCAAAATAAAAATTCTTAATATTTTTCATTTAACATATGTCATGTAGGTACTCTTGCCAAGACTTGTCTTGCCTATAAAATTAATTAGTCCAATTAAGGAAGGGAAACTGTCGTTATGTAAACGTGATACAAGTGTTCATGTCTTGTCTTGCCTGGCTGCCAGCTTCTCCTGTCTAAACGTGATACATGCACATGTACGCACACCTCTGATCATTCCCATAAATTTTTGGAAACGCCATCCTCAAAGTAAAAGTCCTGGAAATTCGGCGTTCATGGCCCACAAAGATTAATATTTACGTACCTAGGTAGCTCGCATGATCGAGTGATCCACACTTCTTCGAACTCGCGCGGTTAACGTCATTGGTGAAGACATCATCAATTATATATCATTATAAAATTAATGGCTTTTGTTAGTCATTTTCTGAAACAGCTGTGTTGAGGTTCGCATGCAAGGTAACACCGCGCTGACAAAAGTTTCGTCAAGTCTGTATCATGCAAAATTCAAGTTCTCTCTAATATCCAGATTCCTCCCCCACGTTCTAAAAACACACAAAATTAAATAAAAAGCATATCATTAATTTGATCTTTATGGTATAATTTATCAACTATAAAAAAATAAAATGAGATAAAATAAATTGAGATAAAAGTTGAAAGTTAAATAAAATATTATTAAAATATATTTTTTAATATTATTTTTATTTTGATATTTAAAAAAATTGAAATTGATTATTTTATTTTATGTAAAAATTTGATAAAATTATAATAATAAGATGATATGAGATGAAATAAGAATGTTTGTAAAAACAAATGAAATCTAAGAGATCAAGTGATCATGGAAATGCCGTTCATGATTCCCTCATTGATTTCCTCAACACATGGTTCTCTTCTTGTTGGCCTCCTCGGTGATCTCTAATTTATCATTTACATCATGTGTATATATATATATATATATGATGCATCTACTCTATGTTTAGAATTTTTTTTTACGAGAGTTATTATATGTATAAAGAGATTATATAAAACTGATTTAAATTGATATGATTTTATGAGATTTGTTAAATCTATTTTATAATAAAAATAATTTTATAATTTGACGTATTATATTAAATCATGATATCAATTTGTAAACTTATCTTTATATAATTAATTTGTGTCTAAAATATAATTTTACTTATTTCAATAAGAAAAAATATAGGCAACAGCCTAGTTATTACGTAAGTCTCTCACGTGTCTATGTGAAATTTTACATAAATAATAAAATTACCATTCACATTCACATGAGAGACTTGCTTGACAGCTGAACTTTCAATAATGCTCAATCGTCATGAGCTTGGAGCTCCTTGAGTTCATGCATGTCAGCATATGTAACCTAATCGACAAAAATTTGTTGTTTTTCTCAAGGTACAGTTTGGATACGCAGCATCATGCGCTACCCATTTGGTCACGTACCTTCCAAGCATGCATGGAGTATGAAAACGTCGCATCAAGCTCCTAAATCAAACCCTCTAATGAATTACATTAATTACATTCCCACCCACTATAAGAAAAATAAGTTTTTGAAGTCAATTATATGTCACAAATATGATTATTTGAGACAAAAATAATACTATTTTCATCTTAAATAATCACATTCGTAACATATAATAGACCTCAAAAATTTATTTTTTTTGTAACGAGCATTCCCTCAAGTTGAGGTTTCGTATAGAATGATGTTGCAGGCCGGATGAGTTTAAAATGATGTTTTGCTCGAAGCCACTCCCATATTAACACGTGGACATATCAAGTGAAAGGATGTGAACTCGCCTTAGGCCTGCACCAAACCGGCACTCTTTTCGTCTCTTTTTCTTTCACATTTTCTTGTCTTTTTCCATCGTCTCAGACTCTATCTCTCACTACAACACGTAAGATTTTTTACGATTTTTAATAAATTATCATAAAAAATTTTAAAATTGTCATAAAAAATTTTAAAATTATCACAAAAGTTTCGAAATTGTAACAAAAAATCATTTTCCGCATTTTGAAAATCGCAGGTTAACCGCGACTATTTGGACGTGACAATAAGCCTAATTTCTCGAGATAAATACTTAATTTATCACCACAGTACTACTATTTGCGACGAGAAAATGCAACAAATATTACTATTTATGATAAAATTTAACTTTCAATTAAATAAAACGTAACAAAAAATCTTATTTGTTGTAGTGTCTCTTTTTTCAACGTTTTTATTCTTGAATCGCTGACTTAGCTAATCTAAGATCGGTCTTAAGTTATTTTTCGATGGATTTTCATATAGTTTTGTAGATAATTTGAGTTCTGTTACTCTTAAGCATGTCTCTTGGGTTAGCCGGAGACGTGGTTCACCACGACAACGTCCCTCCCAACTTCATTTTTGTATGGGACAAAACATTAAACAAGCTAAACTAATTCCTCGCTCCTTTTGAGAAAATTATAAGCGGGATTTTCTTTTTTCTTTTTTTAATTTTCTTGGATTTACTGTCCCCTTTTCCCTCCATTGTTCTAGTAGCACGAACAAAGACTTTACAGCTATGGAAGGAGATAAGGAACAATCGGGATAAAACAAAAAGAAGTTTTTATATTTTAGACAAAGATTATTGTCGATCGATTTGGCTGAGAAAACTAGGAAAAAGAACTGAAAATGAACGAAGGATTTTCTCGGTGCTGTGAAGTGTAAAGCAGAAAGAGGACTGGTTTGATGCGGCTGGATTAACATTCTTTCACTTGGAAATGCTTACGCGTCAGTTTGAGAGTGATTTGGTGCCAAAACTTATTTTAAACCCATCCGGACTTAACGTTTTCCTTTGGGGTATTTACAGTACTTGTAAATTACTACGCCGGGAAAAAAGGTACTGTGCAAGCAATCAATTTTTTTTTGAAAAAAATAAAAAAAAATATATAAAATTTAAGAGAATAAATATTTAAAATTATAGAGGGTGTAAGTATCGTGCATTTCTTTTAAAACTTGTGAATAAATATCAGATACACACAAAAAATAATTTTTTAATAATACATGCTATACGCATTTTCAAAAAGAGGGCGCAATGCTTACATAACTCATGATTTTATCTAGCATTATTTAAAAACTAATTTTTAATGATGGACATTGCTTTTTGTTAAAAGAATTGTGCGATGTCTATACATTCCATGATTGTTTTATATTTAAATAATATTTAAGATATAAATTATGAAAAAGTTTTATGATGGGATAATTAATACATTCTGATCTAATTATCCAAACATCTAGGGTTGTTGGGTTCATTATTTCAAATCCAAAAGAATAAAAAAAGATATTTAAAATTCAACTCAAAATATGTCCGTCGAAAGCAACCATATAATAAAACAAAGATAAATTATATTTGTAATTATAGTATGTGCAAAGTCACGCATTTTGAAATAGTTGAGTACAATGGAATTCATATAAAAAAAATTAATTTTTTAATTATGAACTCGATTCTATTTTAAAAATATGTAGTGGTTGAATAATTCATGACTATATCTAGTATTATTTATATGTTTTTTTCTATTCACACACTTGATATCTCCATGGTCCATGAGATCTTATGCATGCATAAGTTTAAATATCTCACTATATATTGTTTAATTTTTATTAGAAGTTAAATGCGGCATATGTTATTCGAATTTCTACGAACCTTGCAGCCTCCAGATTTATAATTATCAAAACCTCATTCTGAAGGCTAGCTTCAGAGATAGCAGTGGATAAAAACGTCTTTCTACAAGCACAGCAAGATTCTTTAATAAAATAAAAATAAAAACCATTTTGATCTTTGAGTCCAATCCTCAAGTACTCGTGGTGGTCCCATTTAATTAATTTCTACAAAGGCTACACAATTTTTTTTAACTTCTACACATTATTATTTTTTAATTTTTTAATATTTTATTTGGAGATTTTTCTTTCTAAACTAATTTAATTTTTTTATTTATTATTCATATATCAAATATTTAATAACAAAAAATTTAATATGTGAAAATTATATAAATAATAAAAAATTATATAGATTTTTTCTTCTTTTCAAGGACCAAGTAATTAACAGTGGACCAATAACCTTTTTATTTAGACTGATATAATGCTTCTTTTTTTTATTTTTTAAGTTCAATGGTTAAGAAAGAGATTTCACAACAACAAAATTTATGATTTTTATTTGAAATAAAATGGAAATCGTCCCAAAAAATATATGTAGGGACGAAATTCATATTTTATCCTAAGAAATCGTCTGAAACATATTGATTGTTCGTGAACGAACAAACAATATTTATTTAAACGAAATATAACAAATTCGAACGAAAAGTGAAAAAGCCCATTCTCTTATAGTGAGAGAAACCATCGACTGTTTATATATAGTCATGTAAAACTATTCGAACGCTTATCATTGCGTTTGAATGGTTGTTCAAATGTTAAATTCCGACTTTTGAATTTCGTTCTATTTGATGCTGTGTTCGAACGATAGTATTCTCCGTTCAAACGAGTTGGCCCTTAAATTAATTAAATTTGGTACTTTTAGAATACCAATAGGCATTAATTAAAAGAAAAGAACAATTAGTTGTGAAATTGATAAAAATAAATATTTTTATGTATTCCTATTATTTTATTTTTTAATATTTTATTTCATTTTAATTATTAAATTAATTGAAATGAATAGTAAAACCTGTAAATAAAATTCTCGATATCTTTATTTAAAAATTTATCGTCACTTTATTTATCATAGTATCAACACATTAGTCGCATCACTGGTATCATAGTATAACTATTGTTATAACGACCAATAGGATCATTAAGACAGCACTTTGATAGATTAGTAATTTATTTCTTAGACAATAGTATTGTATATATAATATAACTATGTCATAGTTCTATATCATAGAATATAGTATATATAGTATAACTATAGTATAGTATCTTGGAGCTTCAAAAAAAAATTATCGTATAGTATTTATAGTATATATGTACATATATCTATATACTTCGTTGATTCTCTTATTGATTTCCACGGCATCTGGTTCTATTATTGCCGGCCTCCTGAATAATCTTTAAATTATTATTTATATCTTGTATATACAATATGTCTACTCTATGCCTAGTGTTAATGTAAATTTTGTTGGCTGGGATTAAGTGATTATAAGGTGGTTGAGTTTGAATAGACTAGGAAACTAAAAGATATAATTTTATCTTATCTTTAAGTTTGAATTTTGAATGAATATAAATTATCTATAGGATTTATTCATAGTATTTTTAGTCCTTTTAGGAGTCATGAGAGTCAATTATGTATGCTGCTATATTTAAATTTGAAATTTGGAACTGCCCAAAACAGAAGACGGCCAGTTGAAGTCAAATTGTGGTAGAGATTTTCAGAATCTGTTAGCAAACCATCTAAGAGTAATTCAGAAGAAACTCAACCTGTCAGCAGACACGATTTAGTAGGACTCTTTCAGACTGTCTATTTAAATCAAATCAAATTATAACCCTAGTTAGGACTTTTGGCCAAAGGCTATTCAAAAATATTCTTGTATCGTTTGAAATTTGTGAGAGAATTTTCCTTATGTTTTCTATACTCTCGTGAGTGTGATCATGCTCAAGGTTTAAGAAAATCGTTGACTAAATTTCAACCACTGGAGGTTAATCTAAGAGAAAATGCAATAGATTGAAAATCTTTAGAGGTTCTAACTGTTACTACGGTAGAAAACTAACGAGCCGTTTATCTAGTCAATTAAAAGTGTCTACTTGCAAAGGTTTTGTAATCTGAAAACTTTATTTCTATTTGATCTTAATCATTGTGTTATGCATGATTATTAATTTATTGCATATATTTGGTTATTTATATATTCACACATTGAAATCAAACTAATTTGATGAGAAAATTGGTAGATAATTTTCAGCTACATAGGGGTAAATAGGGAGTTTCAATTGGCATTAGGGTGTGGTGGTTCACTCATCCGAATGTGATATGTACCCTTATAGTTTATGTCATCATTGTTATATGTGCTGCCATACTTCGATGATAAAAATAATTTATATTAGAAAGTATGCATGATAGCCTTCCTAAAATCGTTAGATGAACGAGTATGGCACTCCGTTGAGCAAGAATGGACAAAATTCGAGGCCAATATTGAGGCATGGTGGAGAGATGAGTTGAATAATAGCAATTTTAATAGTAAGGGGTTGAATGTCATCTTCATGGTGGTGTCTCCGGAAGAGTTCAAATAATCTCCATTTGTGAGATTGCTAAGGAAGCTGGGACAGATTAGAGGTCACACTTGAGGGAACAAAAATTGTGAAGAACTCAAAATTACAATTGCTAACCTCAAAATTTGAAGAATTTAAAATGCTAAAAAATGAGTGCTTTAATGATTTTTATACTAAACTTAATGATATTGTGAATTCTAAGTTTAATCCCGATGATAAAGTTGAAAACTCAAGAGTTGTGATGAAGATTTTAAGATCTCTACCAGAGAGATTTCGGCTTAAAGTCATAACCATTGAGAAAGACAAAGACTTTGAGACAATTAAAGTCGAGGATCTAGTGGGTCCTTACAAACATGAATCTTCCCTTCTTCAAGCAAGAAAACGTAAATTGGTTTCTTCAAAATCTATGAAAGAAGAGTGTAAGGATTTTCTAATGAGAAAAATTTAAATGATGAGGATATAGATTTTATTGCTAGGAAGTACATAAAATTTATGTTTAATAAATTGACTAATGACAAACAAAAATAAGGAAAAGAATTTCCAACAAAGAAAAATGAGTCTGAAAATTGGAATAAGGATAAAATAAAGTACTATAAATGCTTAATATATGATCATATTAGAGTTGAATGTTCGAACTTCAAGAAAAATAAAGGAAAGGCATTGAACGCTACTTTTAATGATACTTCAAATTTGAATGTGAAAACTCATTCTTAAATAATGAAATTTTTTTTTATGGATTTCCTACTGTTATGATTGATTTGCCTGAATCTCACACCTCTTTTTTTTTTTCAGGAAGGGGTTGGGCTTCCTCACACATACAAGTTGGGCCTAAATCTCACACCTCATTTTTGGCCCAAAATTACACTACACAACAACTAAACCCCCTCCTAACTCATTACACAAAAATGCCCAACCATAAAAAGAGAATAATAAAAAATAATTAAAATAAAAAAATAATTAAACCAAAATAAAATAACCAATAATAATGACTAAATAAATGACTAAAAAATACTATAAGAAAATTATTTATTTACTACTATTTATTAGTCACAAATAGTCAATTTTAGTCGTTATTAGTCTGCTTTAGTTGCAAATAGTCTTTTTGATCGCAAATGTTTGGTCATTAATGTCAATTTTTCTTATAGTGAATGCACTAAACTTGGGATCTCACAATGGATCTATTGGATTACTAAGATCTACAATTCTGTAAATTTTTGGAACCCATGTTGGAATTGGTCTAGGATAGCCTAAAAAATGTAAGGAAGAAAACAAAATTTGTGCATTGACTATGAAATCTATGCCCCCAAGCCTACTATGCATTAGGTTAGACCTTAACCACAACAAAAGTATATCGTCTAAAAAATGAGCTTATAGAATTGCGTCCAACATCATTCACTCCACGATTGGCTACATGTTTATTGGACTAAAGCATTCAAGCTACACAAACGATCTTTGATTTAGGTGAAAGCGATATTGAATCAATTTGATAGCACACTTGTTAAGTGGCCATGTTGCATATCCCCCAATATTGACTACTCAAACCAACTTTCACAAACTAGAAAAATAATGTTTTGGAAATAAAATCTCGAATGAAGTGAACAACTCTCTCACACAGCTGCCAATGAAAGACGAGATATTTAGAGCTCTCAAACAAGTTCCAAACCATAAAGCTCCCAGGCCAGATGGAATGACAACTCTTTTTTATAAGTACTACTCGCACATTATCAAAGTAGATGTAATTGCAACTATTCAAAATTTTTTTAGGAGCGGAAAACTCCTAAAACAATTAAATCATACTCATATTGTGCTTATTCCAAAATAGCCAACCCAACTTCCCGCAATCATTACCAACTCATAAGTCTAACAAATGTGATCTACAAAGTCATCACCAAGATCATGACAAATAGATTGAAGCGAACACTTCTTGGTATTATTTTCCCTTTTCAAACGACTTTCGTTCTAGGGCGAAACATAAAAGAAAACACCATCATCGTACATGAAATGTTTCACCACCTAAAATGCCATAAAAGAAAAAAAGGTCAGTTAGCTTTGAAGTTGGATAGGAAAAAAGCTTTTGATATCATAGAATGGAATTTTCTGTTTGCTATAACGAGAGCTTTGGGATATAGCGCAACCTAGATGAGCCTTATCAAGGAATATATAACAATGATAACATTCTTAATCCTCAAAGCACAAAGAGGTTTACGTCAAGGTGATCATATTTCTCCATTCATCTTCATCCTATGTACAGAGGTCCTCTCCAGACTACTAGCTCGCTCTAAAGAAGCACGATAGTTGGAAGGAATAAAAATAGGTATAGACTGTCCCCCAATATCTCACCTTCTATTTGCAGACAACCTTATCATTTTTAGCAAAGCAAAAGAGAAATCAATCAATGCCATAAAAAATGTGATAGAAAAATACCAAGCATGGTCAGACAGAAAGTTAATCAAAGCAAGTCTTCCATCTTCATCACTCAATTTAGAAGCATGGAAAAAAGACAGCTCATTATGGCCAAGCTACCTTATAAGCTCTCAACATCCCGAATGAAATACCTGGGAATTCAAACCACCTTTAGTCGCTCAAAAGAAGATGATTACAAAGATATGCTCGGAAGAATCAACATAAAACTCGAAGGTTAGAAACCAAAACTTCTATCTCAAGCGGATCGAACGATGCTTATCAGAACAGTTACAAGCTCCATCCCTACATACCAAATGTCAACCCATATGCTCCCAAAAGAAATTTGCAAATCTCTCAACAAAAGCTTCAACAAGTTTTGGTGGGGTTATTCAAAGGACCAAAAACACAAACTTTGCTTAAAATCTTGGAAAGCCATCTGCAAACCAAAAATAGAGGGAGGATTGGGCTGACAAAAAACATGAATGAAGCACTACTGGCAAAAGCAGGATGGGAACTAAGCCAACCGAGCAATGGCGTTTGGCACAACCTCCTTTCTCAAAAATATTTGAGCACAACCACCTTAGTTGACATAATCAAAAAGGCAACCGACTCCAATCTATGGAAATGAATCTTGAAAATATGCCCCCTTTTGAAAATTGTATGTGTTTTCAAATTCTTAATGGCAATTAAAGCTTAGCTCAACCCATGGATACCAACCTTGGAAAATTTTAAACCCACCTCTCTAAACCCGCTAGCCCTTCCCTCGTTATCTTTAAATGTCTCAGACCTAATAAACAGTTCTAGTGGTATATGGGACCTTCCAATTTTGTCACCTCTATTCCATCCTGATAGCGTTGCAAAAATACAAAAAATTCACATTCCACTCTTCCGAAATAAACCAGAACGCCTCATTTACACTAAATCACAAATAGGGAAGTTCACTATGAAATCGGCACACCACCTTGCTTCCAACGTAACAAATAACTCCCAACCAAACTCTTCAAACTTTCCTTGGGATAGAATATGGAAACTTCAGATACATAACCGCCACAAGGTTCTCATCTGGAAAATTTTTGGGAATATTTTACCAACAAAAAACCGCTTAAAGAGGTTTATTCCTGATCTAAACTCTCATAACTGCCCTCTCTATGATGAAAAAGAGGAATCTCTAATCCATATCTTCTTTGAATGTCCGCTAACTAGAATCATATGGAGTATGAGCAGTTGGCCTTTAAACCTCTCTTCATTGAACATCGATACTATGGATGACTTGCTACCTTTTATCTTGAGTCCAAAACAAAAGCTCGGCCTTTGCAATGAGGACATCCGTCCTTTTCAAATTTTTGCAGTACTCATTCTTGATTTTATATGGAGGCTCAGAAATGACTGGGTACACCACCAATCGGAATTCTCTCTTATGAAAGCTTCAAATCTTTTGAATAGCGCTTTTCAAGAATACTTTTGGGCTTGGGAAGAAAAAAATTCCTCTAAAGTTGATAGTGATTAGCAACACCTTTCCACCAATTCCATATGCATAACTTTTGATGCAACAGTCAAAAACACCTATACACAGCCTCTGCCACTTGCAGGATTGCACGAGGGGAAGTCTTGCACATATGGACAAAGGAGCTTTCAACAACAATCTCTGTCATAACTGAAGCAATGGTGGCAAAATTGGCACTTAGCCTAACGATGCAGCTAAGCTTCAAAGACATTTCACTGGAGGGTGACTCACAATTGGTCATTTCATCAATCTACAACAAAGAAGAGGTTTGACAAATTTCTACAATTGTGGGCGACATGGCAAACACTTTGAAAGCAAACCATGGTTGGAGTTACAAAAAAATTGATTGATCTCAAAATCGGCTCACACTCTGTCGGATAGTGGACCACTACAAACTCTAAGTTTGGGAGTATTCTTTTAGCAACTATCCCTGTTTGTATCCTTTATATTAATAGCGGCAAGGATCTGCCTTAAACTTTGTATCCTTATCTATTTATAATACGAGCTTGATTAGAAAAAAATAAGAAAAAAGGTTCTCGACGATGACTTGGTTTAATAATTCCCCTAGTTACCTGCTTTATATAGGCCATGGCATACCATACTACCTCCCTGATTTTTTAATTAAGCAATCCAAAATTAAAATCTCCGCCCAGCTTCCACATATTGTAGAGTACTCGTGTGGTTTGTATCAGGTCCATTCAGGCGAGGAAGCATTAATGCAATATTAAGGTCAAGTTGGATATAAAAGTATTTTATTATTTTATCTCATTTCAACTCATCTTATTCTATCGATTATTATTTTATTAATTATTATAATTTTATTTAAATTTTAGCATAAAATAGAACAAATTTAAAATTTTTAAATATTTAAATAATAATAATATTAAAAAATAATATTATAATACTATTAATTAATTTAACTTTTAAATTTTATCTTAATTCATAATCTTATCTCAATTTATTATCTAAATATTTTATTAAAAATTTGTTTGGAATTTTTTTCTCTGGAGCTTGTATAACTATATTATATATATAATATATATTTGTACTTTTCTAGCATAAAATGCGTGCCGTGCACGAAAGTTTCTTTGTACCCTGATGGCAACCCGCACGGCCAGAAGGATTCCAATCAGTTAAGAAATAATGGAAAGCATATATAGATATGATAGTGTAACTTCAATCTTTGTCCACACAAATTTCATGTACAGCACTAATTCAAATGTCGGAAAAGCATCAAAAGCACTAATGAAAATCTAAGAAGCATAAAAAAGAAATCTGAAAAAGACCTTCATTGAAGGAGATTCAAAGCAAGAGTAGTGGAAGCAATTTTCAAAACAAAGAATGCAACAGATTAAGAAATGCAAAGTACAAAAAATTATCAATCACAAAATTAATATATGCCCATATTGCACAACAAGCAGCTTCCAATCAAATGTATGGAAGCAAACCTCTTATTAGTGTTTTCCTTATTAAATTGCTATGATGACAATGACCCTCCCAACAGTACTGTATAATTAGAATTTAAAAGAATAATTCTATTTTATCATTTCTACACATCATACGTTGTACATATTTTAATTTTTTATAATAAATATGTTATGCATGGATGAGAAGTCGGATAACTCAATTAGTTTAATAAAAATAAAATCTATTAAAATATTAAAATATTAAAAATATTAAAATATATAAAATGTCCAGTATGAAATGATGAGGCAATCCTCTAATTAGTTATATATATATTTTTTTCGGAAATGCTCCAATTAGATACTTGATCTGTACTTTGGTTTGATTATAGCTTAATGAATGAAACTTGCTAAAAAAAAGTAATAATAGAAAAAGTTACGTTATACCATATTGGACACTTTAAAAAGTCATACCATGGACAGTACTTTAATAGAAAAAGTTAATGAATGAAACTTGCTACGATGAGACAAAGTCCACGTTTTATTATGCATGCGGTAACTCTAATTTTGTTTATTGTTTAATATGGGAATGAGATTCCAACCTGATTTCCGACGTCTTATGATAGATTAAACTAACTTTTTATCTGATCCCTCGTTTCAGAAAATCAGCCCCTCCGGACCCTCCTTGACCAAGCGCGAGAAACGAATTAGCTGAGTAAATTTATATTATCTAAAAATTAGTAATACGACATGATTAGAGATGGATTTAACGGATATCATGTAGGACTCTTGTGATCTAATTGTCTTGCCTACAATTAGTTCAATTAAAGCATCCTCATTCGCCCGTTTCCTTTAAAATTTCTTAGAATTTAGCTAAAAAGCATATTTCTTAAAATTCTTATGTAAATTTTACCCCTTTTTCAAACAGTACCTCCTCATTCCATTTCGGATCACTTTTCTATTTTATTAAAATAAATTTTCTCTATTTTTTTATTACTTTTTTCTCACTTCTATTTTCAAAATTTACTATATATTCAAATATATTTTTTCTTATATTTTAAACTATTGTTCTAGTGAATATTTTAAACAAAAATTTATTTATTTATTGCGGGTATGATAAAATATTTTTAAAATTGATTTGTTTATATTTTCGTAATTTTTTAAATTATTTTTAAAATCATTATTTAAAATTATAAAAAAAAATATGAGTTTGAGAGAAAATGTAGATGATTAGAAGAATAATTTATTTTATTTATTAGAATAAAATATTAATAAAAGATGATTTATAGATAAATAATGATTTCTATATTTAGAAAATTACTGTTCATCCTCTAAACTTTTTTATTAAAATAAAGATTCAGATGTTGGAGAAATTTTAACCAAATTCATAAAATTTCTCTCAAATTATAGGAAAAAGGAACCTTGTCTTATAATGTGATAAATGTATTGTCTTTACCTAAACGTGATACATGATGCATGCACATCATGTACACCTCTCATTCCCATACGTATTTGGGATGTGATCTCTCTCATAGAATTGATAATTTGTGGCAGATAGAGCAGGAAGATCATCCGGCCCCAAAGTAAAAGTCCTGGAAATTCAGCGTTCATGGACCACTGCTCCTACGTACTTAATTAGGTATAAGGTCGCCCGTATTGCGGTCGAGGCCACACCAATGCTCCTAATTATCCATGTTTCCAAGGCCGTCGTGGCCCTCACCTTTCAGCTTTTTGTCTTTTTAAAAAATTATAGTTTTTTTTTTTTTTTATTTGTCGTATGCATTTTTGGTTAGGTTCCTAGGTAGTTCCATTAGATCTTTTTATAGCATTCGTGTCTCTTTGATACTGATGTGCCATTTGACGTCAAAACATTTGGAATGGTCCTTCGAGAGTTGTGGTTGCGAATTTTCGTATTTTCCTTTCGTATTTTCGTCTTTGATTTTCCCGATGAATGATCAATGCCGCGTCTTTTTATTCCTGAAGTGATGGTAAGAAAATTGATGATTTGCCAGTTAATTTTAATAAAATAATTATTTATAATTCAAAAAAAATTTAAAAATAATTAATTTTCAAAATCTATTTTTCTTGTAATAAGTTGCTAAACCTATCTGATGCGCATGGTTAAGAAGAAATGGGAGCATTTGTGAAGATGTATTCGAGAGTCCGAGTAAGCCGGTTGAACTAGTAAGAATAAGGATGTATATATAAGATCAGTTTCAATCAGCAAATAAAATGAAGAAGGGGATTACAAAGAAAAAGAGGAAAGTACCTAGTGAATCTATGTATGAACTTGGCCGAAGAATCAAGATTCCACTTTTTTACCCACTATATATATGACCTGTGATAGATATTGAGACCTGACACGTACTAATACAATCGCTACGGAATTTTATAAAATTAAATTTATAAATAGATATAGTTTTATATAAAATATTATATTAAATTTATTTTATAATAAAAATAATTTTATAATCTAACTTATAAATTTATTTTTATATAATTTTTTTGTGATCAAAAAATTGCTTATAGACTAGTGCTTAATTAGTCAATTAAAATATTGCCGTCGGATGCTAAACGTCATGCATGGACATGTAGTACACCCTCCGACTCCCATAAATATTATCTCGGATATCGTGATCTCACTCATATATATATATATATATATATATATATATATATATATATATATTACTATTATTCCATGTCTGTAGGGTTTATTTAAAACAAGATTCCTTTTAATTAAACCGGTAACCACAAAAAAAAAAATGTATTCTTATTTTTAGGATCTCAAGAAATTGAAAAACAATACAGTAAATCAAAACCAAGAAACTGAAAAACAATACAGCATAATCAACAAAAAAATAAAGCAGTAAAGAGATAAGAAAAAAAAAATATACATGTATTATGTTGTTCGACTTTAATAATCTACATCTACAATAGAAACGACCTCAAAGATTGAACTTATTGAAGAATCTTCAAGCCTTAATATTCATTACAACAGTACTAGCTTTCTAGTACAAGAAAGCTAATAGAATCCCTTTTTATCTCTAAAAAACATTAAACCCTGATACAAAGAAAACTTGGCAACACTCTCCCTCTCTCAATCTCTCACAATCACCAACTGAATCTGTAACCCTAATCTGGGCTTAAATTATATATATTTACAAACAAAGAGATCTTGACATGTGGCCATCTAATGGCCTACGATTAAGCAGGCGGCAAATATCTTCATGCTCAAAAAGACCAGAAAGCCCTTTAACACAATGATTGGATTAGCCCATCTAGAAGCAGGTCAAGAGGCATCGATAATAACAAATGGCTACACATTATTGGCTAAGAAATTAAACACATTAGTAAAAAAACATTTTAAGGCAAATTAAATAACTAAGTTTGACACTTAACATAACAATTCTCCACATTGGCAAACTATAGTATACCAAGTCTCCTAGTGCTCATATTGGCAATTCTCACAACATCCCTCTAATAGAGATCTAGACTGGATTCCCTACTAATTAAATTCAGACAATGTTTGAATTTTGTGGATGGGAGGGACTTAATCATCATATCTGGGGGTTATCCTCAGTGGGTATTTTTTCTACACTAATAATCTTAGAATTTACGACATCCCTTACAAAATGAAGCCTAATATCTATATGTTTGGAAATTTATGGTAAACTTGATTTTTAATTAAGTTTAGAATATTTTGGTTGTCACAATGGACAATGATATTACCATTATAGATACTCAGCTCTTTTACAATTCCTTTTAACCATATGTCGTCTTTTATTACCTCTATCATAGCTATATACTCGAATTCAGTTGTAGACAAAGCTACAACACTTTGTAAGTTTGATTTTCAACTAATAGCCCCACCAAAAGCTGTAAACACATATCCTGTCAGGGATTTTCTTATGTCTACATTTCCAGCATATACAAAGTCGACAAACCATTCCATTTTACACCTCTTTACAACATTCAGCCCATAAACCAATCCTAATTTAAGAGAGCCAACAAGGTATCTTAAAACCCATTTAATAGCCTTCTAGTGTGATTTCTCAGGTTTTTCCATAAACCTGCTAACCATACTAATAGCATAAGTGAGATCTGGTCTAGTATAGACCATGGCATACATTAAGCTACCTACCATGCTAGCTTATGGAATTTTGCTCATGAATTCATTTTCTGATATAATAGAAGGAGATTGAGTTATAGATAATTTAACTTGAACCATACCAAACATTTTGAGAATTTTACAAATATAAGTGTTTTGAAACAAAAATAATGTTCTATTTTGTCTATCCCTTAATATTTCCAGTTTGAAAAATTATTTATCAAAATTTAAATCATTTATAAAACCCTCAGGGGGATGCATATAAATCACTTCTTCCAATTCACCATAGAGAATAGTAGTTTTAACATCTAATTGTTCCAAATGCATATCTTTAAAAGTAGTATAAACAAGCAATAGTCTAATAGAACTGTGCTTTACAATAGGAAAAAAAAAACTTCATTGAAATCAATACCCTCCCTTTGAGTAAAACCATTTTTTGCTAGTCTAACTTTATATCTAATGCCCTCTATTCCTGGTATGCCATCATTTCTTTTATAAATCCATTTAGACCCAATCAAATTAATACCTGAAGGCCTAGTGACTAATTCCCAGGTTTTATTCTTCTTAATAGATTTCATTTCCTCATGCATGCCAAGTATCCATTCGAATGATTCCTTACTATTTATAGACTCTTTATAAGTCCTAAATTCTTGATAAACCACTTCATTTACTATTGTGAGGGCGAAGTCATTGAGTTCTGGTTGCTCATATCTCTAAGGTGATTTAATTACTCTTTTTTTTTTTTTTTTGTTCCTTACTAGGACATAGGAGTCAGGTCCACCTTGATCCAGGTCATCTGAGTTTGAGTCCTCAATTTCCCTGATTTGTTTAGGATGATTTTCAAGTGAAGTATTAGGGTCCACCTCAAGTTGTCACCTTCTAAAGACTTATCCCGAACTTGGACAGGTTTTAATTTATGTACCCTGGCCATTTGGGATTTATTAAACACCACATCCTTGCTAATTATGCATTTATGTCTACCTTATTCATCTACCCATAACTTATAACCCTTCACCCCTTTAGGATACCTTACAAAGATACACTTGAGGGCTCTAGGTTCCAACTTCTTAGTTATGGAATGTGCATAAGAACACAAACGAAAATTCATAAGTAATCATAGCTTGGAGGTTTCTCAGTCCATAATTCTTGGGGGGTTTTAAAACTTATGGCAGATGAATGATATTTATTAATGAAATATACCGTTGTGGTGGCAGCTTCAGTCCAAAAAGTTTTAGGTAGACCAAAATTTGATAATATGCAGCTTACCCTTTCCAAAATAGTGATATTTATTCTCTCAACCAGACAATTTTGTTGAGGGGTTTCCTTAACAGTTTTGTTCTTAAGAATTTCTTCTTTATTACATAAACTATTTAATTCATTTGATAGAAATTATAACCCATTGTTAGTTCTCAAAACCTTCAGTTTTTTCCTAGTTTGGTTTTCAACTAAAGATTTTCATTTCTTAAAATTTTCAAAAGTGTCACTTTTATTTTTAAGGATGTAATACTATACCTTCTTAGAATAATCATCAATGATGGAGAGAAAGTAACTCCCTCCACCATGAGAGACTACCCTAGAAGGCTCCCATAGATTAGAGTATACATAATCTAGGGACTATTTTGTCACATGGTTTACCCTTTTAAAACTAACCCTTTTTGCTTTTCCATAGACATAGTCTTCATAGAATGGAAATTTATCCAAGTTTGATTCAATTAAAAAAACCCTGCTTTTAAAGTTCTAAAAGGTCATTTTGACTAATATGTCCTAATTTTTTGTGCCAGAGCACATATTTATCTTCTATTTCATTCTGTATAGGGGATGTTTTTCTAACAATGGTCTCCCCAATTAAGATATAAAGATCATTTTTTACTACCCCCTTTATTACAATAAGAGATCTCTGAATAACCCTAATTTCTCCTACCTGAGACTTAAAAGGAATAACTTACATTGTCTAACATACCAGAGAAATTAAATTCCTCTTTACTTCAAGAATATACCTCACTTCCTTTAACAATCTCACCATACCATCATGTACCTTTAGCCTTATGGACCAAATTCTCATGATCTTACAAGATTGTTAATACCTAAAATCACATAACCTCCTTGTAATTTAGAGAATGTCTCAAACTATTCCCTAATAGGACATATGTGGAATGAGCAACCTGAATCCAGGATTCATTCCTTTCCTGAATTCACCTTAGCCACATTCAACACTACAACACTCTCATTGCCCTCTAACACTTCAACACTCTCATAACCCTTCCTCATTGGTTTTATTCTCAGGGCTAGTCTTTTTGTCAATGCAGTCCCTTTTGAAATGTCCTTCCTTGTGACATAAGAATCATTTCAATTGTTTTCCCTTAAACTTATACTTATTCTTTTTATTGTCAAATTTGCCCTACCTCTTACTCTCAGACCCTCACCATGTTCTTGTTTTGTTTCATTACTGTTCTGTAATTCCCTAACATGAAGTACAGCTTGTACTCATCTAGATCAGTTAGGGTATCTCGACCATACATCATGGTTTCTTTTAAGTTCTAATAGGATGAGTCCAAATAACTTAACAAAACAATGGCATGGTCCTCATCATCTACTTTTATGTCTATATTAGCCAAATCTAATATAATCTTGTTAAAGCTATCAAGATGTTCACTAACAGATTGTCTAGGGTTCATTTTAAAGGTATAAAATTTTGTTTTCTTGTACAATCTTTTAGCCAAAGATTTAGTCATATATAAATTCTCTAGCTTTAACCAAATACCAGCAATCATGTCCTCATTTGCCACCTCTCTCAGGACTTTGTCCTCGAGAGAGTGAATGAGGACACTGTGTACCTTTTGAAGGATATCTCTCGAGACTTCTTCCTTTCCAACAATTGAGGAAGATGACCCTTTATTTTTCTAACCATTGAAGGACTCCTGTAAATCTTGTTGGACTAGCAGTGCCCTCATTTTAATCCTCCAGAGCCCAAAATCATTTTCACTCGTAAATTTTTCAACATCAAATTTCATGGTCCCCATATAATCTAATGCTCTTAATACCAATTGTTACTATTATTCCAAGACAATAGGGTTTATTTAAGACAAGATTCCTTTTAATTAAACCCATAACCCACAGAAAACATGTGTTCTTGTTTTTAGGGTTTCAAGATGGCAACAGATACAGTAAATCAAAACCAAGAAATTCAAAAACAATACAGTATAATCAACAAAAAATAAAGCAGTAAAGAGATAAGAGGAAAGAACACACATGAATTACGTGGTTTAACCTTAATGACTACATCCACTGTAGGAACAGCCTTAGAAATCGATCTTATTGAAGAATTCTTAAGTCTCAGTATTCATTATAACGGTGCTAGCTTTCGAATACAAGAAAGCCAACAGAATCCCTTTCTTTCTCTCAGAAATAGTAAACCCTACCATAGAGAAGACTCGGTAGCACTCTCCCTCTCTCAATCTCTCAGAATCACCATATGAATCCGTAACCCTAATCTGGGCTTAAAGCATATATAAATATATATATATATATATATATATATATATAAACAAAGAGATCATGACACGTGGCCATCTAATGGCCTAGGATTAAGCAAGCGGCAAATATCTTCATGCTCAAAAAGACCAGAAAGCCCTTTAACACAATGACTGAATTAGCCCTTCCAGATGCAGGTCAAGAGGCATCAATAATAACAAATGGCTGCACATCATTGGCTGAGAAATTAAACACGTTAGTAAAAAACACTTACGGCAAATTAAATAACTAAGTTTGACACGTAACATAACATATATATATATATATATTGTTAATTTGTGGCAAATCAAGCATGAAGGTCGTCCCCAAAGTGAAAATCCTGGAAATTCAGCGTTCATGGACCACAAGTCCACAAAGATTATTCCTACATACGTACCTAGGTATAGGTCGCCCATGATGTTGATCCATTTTTGGCATCTTCGAGCTCGATTGGTCAAGTCCACACCAATGCTCCTACAAATGCACGTTTCTAAGGCCGCATGGCCCCTAGCTTCCGGCCTTTATTTTATTTAAATTCAAGTTTTTTAAAATTTTATATAAAATAAAATAAATAATTCAATTTTTATTTCAATTCATTTCATTTTATTTAATCTAATTTTATTTAAAAAAATAAACGAGTTCTTAATTAATTTTCCGTGCATTTTACAGAGCATATTATAAAGAGCTGCTGATGAATTATATATATATATATATATATATATATATGCTTTTGTTATCTAGCTAGATTCTGGATGTTACGTGCGGGACCAATGTAGGTAATTTCTATCATGAATATCATGATGGGACTGATCAACCAGTACAATTGCATGTAGGGAGTGGTACAAAAGAAAAATTCATTTTTGAGATGATTTTATTTGGAATTAAAATATCATCTAATAAAATTATGAGACGGAGGAATGAAATTTAAATTTTATTCCTAAAAAATGTCGGAATGTGTTTACTGTTCAAATGGTATCGGACCAAAAATTTGATCCTTTCTAAAATAATCGTTTGAACATGGACCAAAAACACTTCAACAAAATAAAATAAACATTTGAACGAATATTATATATGATTGAACAAAAATTTGGCTGTTAAGTGACAGAATTTAGCGAGATATTGACTTACCATTCGAACAACATACAAATGTCAAAATTAATCAATATTTTAACAGATACTGTGTATAATACTACAACAAATGCCCCTTTCCAGCTAATTTTTTGGTCGCAGAAAGTCCTCAATCCCGCTGCAATTGCACAAAAGCGGTATTTTTATTACAGTAATATAATAATAGCTAAGAGTACTTCTACACAACTTCCTAACTTTCACACATTATTATTATTATTTTTTTAATATTTTTTTTAATTTGTTCTTTTTAAATTAATTTAATTTTTTTTCTTCATTATTTATATATTAAATATTTGATTAAAAATAAAATAAAATAATGTGTGGTATGTAGAAGTTGTGTGAATAGTAAGAAATTGATTAAATTTTTTGATAGCTAATGTTTGCCTGCTCTTGCCAAAATGTGACGTTTTATCAAAATAGTCACAGCAGCATATTGTTTGCGGCACAATGAAAACGCAGCAAATAGGGTCAATAAAGACCATAAAGCCGTGATAACTTATTTGCGGCGAGTAACATGCGTAGCTAATGGTCATATGGCTCGCTGCAATAAGACTATTGTCATTTCCATCGCATAAAAGGATAACCGTTATTGTATGTTATTTGCTGCCAGATGGAGTCACCGCAATAACATTATGAAGGTCACAACTAGTCTTCCCCAACGAATATAAATCGCCATAATAACCTGAAGTCAGCGATCTTGGGATCCTGAAACAGTTGCGGCAGCCAATATATGCCCAAATTAATGCCGCAATAAATATTTTGCAACCACAAAAGTCGTCGTTACAAAATTTGTCTACCTAACTAGCCATGGTTTAAGGTTACAGCTGTACTAATATCGCCGTATTAACATCACTTGTGATTATTTATTTATTAATTTATTAATTTATTTTTTGCTTTTTGTGTATTTTGATTGGGCAAATGGTTTTTCATCCCCTAATAAATTAAATCATAAATATATATATATATATATATTCTACACACATAGTATATATATAATATACTCATAATAATTGTATTATTATACGAGTTAGCACTTTGGCATAGCTAATGCATCATACAACCTTGAACTAGCTGCAAGCACCATGAACCTAGCAGTTAAAATCATATAGTGAATGCATCATATTATATATATATATATATACCATGAATTCTGGCGCGCAGCACCATTCCAATTCCATCTCGCCAAATCATGATCCACTCTAATGGCTCCACCTCTTATATATGTTCAATTCTCAATATATATTACAGTATTTTAACACTAATAATGCTATACATAAAGCTACAAATTATCAAGTGATGTGGTATGCATATGATATGGAGAACCACACATGATTTCTTCTATGTGCTATCCATCTAAATATAATCAACTTTGTTCCATTATGTTGAAACAAAACAATCTTATTGCTATGGCACCCTCGACTCTCAGGTCACTACAACAAAGGTGCTATTTTGCTGCGTTTTGTTTACATGCGATGGATATTGGCAGAAAAATATCAAGATATTCCCTTCCATTCATCATATTCCCGACAGCTATGAGAATCGCAGTGAATCTTGATCGTTTTGCAAAGAGCTTGGATCGTAGCAAAAATACATAATGAGAACATCTCCAAATAAACCACAATTTATGTATTCTCCATTAATAGACATATTTTCTGCAAGCCGTGCTTGTAGAAATAGGTGTAATCATTTTGATTGAACCACAAAATCGTGGTGCCATTTTGGTTAGGAAAATGATACACTTATACCTCTTCTACAACTTCTTTACTACTCATTTTATTTTTTTTATTTTTTAGAAAGTTTTCTTTTACTTAGTGATTAAGAAAGTGATTATTAGTAAAGTTATATATTTTTTAAATTTTTTCTTAATGATTAAAGATATTAAAAAAATACTTAAAAGAAAATAACAAAAAAATAAAAACACTATGAGTAGTGAATAAGTAGTAATATAGTTGTAAGGGTATCATTACCCTTTTGGTTATCGCAGCAGTGATTTATTGTGGTGGGTTGTTGTCGTCGTGGCAGTGATTTATTGCTACGTTTTTAATTTTTGATTTTTACTTTTTTTTACTTAATAATTAAGAAAATGATTATTAATAAAATTATATTTTTAAAATGTTTTTTAATAATTAAAAATGTTTAAAAAATATTTTAAAAAATAATAAAATAATAAATATATTATAAATAATAAAATAATAATAAATAGAAAGTAAGTGTATCGTTATTTTTTTATACATCATTATGCATAGGTGTAGGCCATCACGTGAATGTGCTTAATATATTTACAACTTTACATAAATATGTAATTGCACTTGTGACTTAGGGCTACAAACGATCGGATCAAGATGAGTTCGAGCCGAATCGAGTCAAGCTGGACTAAAATAACTCGAGTTCGAATCGAGTTGAAAGTTTGCCGACTTGAGTCGAATTCTAGGCGATCAAAGACGAGCTCGAGCCGAATCAAGTTATTTATCAATCTTTATTTTTACTCTCTAACGATTCGCACGAACCGAGCCGAACTTAGTCGAGTACTTACTCGAATTTCTTACTCTTTATAAATATTTGACTCAATAATGTTTTTGTGAACTTAATACATTATTATTATAAAGATACAAAATAAGTTACTTCTACATAAAGTAACAAAATATATTACTTATACAAAGTATTAAAAATATATATATAACACAAAATATATATAATAAAAGAATATATGTAAGAATATATGCAAGATTATATATATATAGAAATATTACAAGTATTGCTACGAACTCAAAACGAGTCAAGTTGAGTTTATATGAATCTTATTTACGAACACAAACCGAATCGAGTCGAGATTATATAAATTTAGCTCATTTAATATTCGAACAAATATTAGTGATCATGAATAACTCATTTATTAAATGAATCGAATTTGAATCGAGTTTATATGAGTCGAGTTCAAATTGTTCACGAGCAGCATTGTTCGTTTGTGAGTGACTTGTCTACTACAAATGGGTTGAGCCTTACACGTATATTCACAACTGCCAAGTGTTATGCAATAATGTACAATAATATGATTCAACAAAGACTTGGCAAAATAATTAGTACAATTCACCATGCTGCTATCTTTGTCTTGTAGGCAGTATACGTCATCATTAAATAAAACGAGCCATCATGACAATGCTTTTCCAGACCAAACAAGATCATACCTGTGTGGGATAAGGTTCAAACTAGCTAAGCGGGAATTTTTAGGAAAATATCTATACAAGGATATCCAAGTTATCGATGAGGCACTCTTACTTGTTTTCCGTCAAGTGCTGAATATTTTCTGCTGCAACTAGTCTTTCTCCTTCATACCAAAACATTCGACTGTGTATTTTCTCAAGGTTAACCAGAGAGTGCACAACATTTGCTTGGTAGGGCTTTTTATTGTTTTATGGTCTTCGACTCTTCACAACTTTAATTCCTAGCATCTTTAGCAAGGTTTAAAACTAGTGGATGTTTTTAATACAAGGCTTTTTGTTTGGTTTACAATTGTTCAACCTCACAACTGCATATATTAATCATGAACAATATATGCAAACTGTTCTTCATTTTTTTATGTACATGGACAAAGAGATTAGTCAGTCAAAGAAAGGGAGAGGTCGAGGAATAGCTGGAGGAATAGGGAGACAAGTCCTAGGACGTCTTCAGCCTGGACCTTAAGACAAGGCCTACCTCTAACCTTAATGCATCCACATATATAACATCTTCAGCCTGGACTTTAAGACAACCACATCTACAACCTTCAGTCATATCTATGCCTAGCACCAAAAGAATTTGTGTGACAATTTTTGGTAAATTGCTTGCTCCGGCGACATCAGGGAACGCCGTAAAATAATTTCATCGCCATCAATGTTTGGGTTCTTTAACACGGCAAGAGTCCATATGCAGCTGATTACGCCCAAAGAATAACGCGGTCGTTTGCAGTATAGCTTTAGGGTGTCGATTCCACAGGGAGATGGATTGAAAAATTGAAGAACAGTAACGAAATTAATAAAAAGATTTAGATGAGTGCGAAAAGTAAAGCATCGGGAATCCTTTGTATATAATTAGTATTTTAATTATTTTCGATTCATTAATAACTCAATTGAAAATTCTATGTCCAAATTTTCAATCGGAAAATAAAACATCAATAACCAGATTTAAATCAAATGTAATCTTTCGAAAAATCATTCGTCACAATATAAGAACAGGAATTGTTATCGATATTAAAGAAATTCAACGTCGAAAATATACTCGTAGAGCAATATTGCAGCAGAGAATTAAATTAAAATAGATAACCAATTGAACCAAACATAATCAAAGGATTATTGCATTTAATAGAAAAAGCATGACTGAATCTATAAATGAAATAAATTCTAAGATTATTTGGTGACGAAAACATTTATAATAAATTTCGAATGACTAAACAAAAGAGTTTAATATTTGAAGAACACATATATGAATCAAAAACAATTACAAATACCATCATATATACAAATTCATCCCTAGCTCTACTAAAAAATTAGTTACACATATTGAAAATATGCAACAAAAATTCTCTAAGGGATAATATGGAAGAGCCAACCATTATTTTCTTCTCTCTTCTTTGGTTTTTCTTTTCTTTTCTCAAGCTCTCAAAAACAATGTATCTTCCAAGGCATCCAAGCACACTAAGCATTTTCTTAGAACACACAGCCCTTCCTTCTATTTATAAGCATCCTTCATGCAAGTTGTCATGACAAAATCATCACAATTTCAACTTGTTTTGCCATGTGCCATTCTTGAATCCAAGTGATTTGTGAGTTGTCATTTTGATCATTTGTTTTCCCACCATGCATGAGCTGGATTTTGCTTGTAGGTTGAGTGTTTCAATTTTGCTTCTCTATCCATTAGTTGTCTTGTATGACTTAATATCTTGTGGTCAAATAATTTGTCTACAAGAAACTTGAGTACACTTCATCTTGCATATAAATTGATCATTGAATTTCCAAGTTGGTGTAGGAGTGCTTGCTGGAAAATATTATGATAACATTTGGATTTGATGCAAGTGGCTGAAAAATATCCAGGAACGTCAAGTGCAGGTGCGTCCACTTGATGGTCGATTTTGTCTTAGATTGAGTGGATATCTCTTCAAACATAAAACACAAAAGTTATATATATTTCTCTTGCGGTTCTATATCATCTTGAATCAGCTCAATCGGAGATTGGATGAGAGAGTTATGCCCATATTACGAAAAGATGTCAGAACTGTCCAAAATTCCGCAATTATCTTCATTTGCTCCTAATGCCTCTATTTGTGTCCTAAATCAAAATATAAGAATAATGAGTATATTTAGGCATCAAATAAGAATAAAGTATTAAACATTAAGAGAGGAAAATATGGCATTTTATATTCTCATCAATATATTAAATCATGCTTATATCTATCTCAAGATAAATGACCATTAATTTTAATAACATGAGTTATATCCATTGTTTTCTCATTTCTTTTAGTATTTAAATAGAGTATTTAGAGTGCATTTTTGTGCACTCATCAGCAGCTAATCATGTGGTGGGCTACAAAAGCAAATCAAACAGCGGTTAGGAGAATTCCGTCAATAATCACCATCCATCGCCGAGTGAAGTAGAGGTCTGGCAAGCCTATTATTGCTAAGAACTAAAGCTGTGGCTGTGAGATCGCAGAAGCTTCTTCTTTTCGCGACGAACAGTAACTCACAGGTCTAATAGTTCACTAGTGGCGATGAAATCGACTTGCTGTGAAAGCTATAGTGGCAGTTACCACCAGCGGCTTTCTCGGCGGCAAGATCGTGGCAAAAGCCAATATTTCATGGGCGAAACCATAGTGGCAAGAAATAGAGAATAGGTCACGCTTATTTTCCTGCATTTCATATGCAAGTAAAAAACTGTGGTAGTTGGCTTTTTGCCACGATTTTTATGATTTTTGTTATGATTTTTAGGCACCGTAAAAACTATCAAATGTTGTAGTGAGTGCAAACAGGTGGAAGACGAGACATCCAGATGATGACCACATAGGTCACACTCTAAGGATAAGTGCTCCAAGATGTGTGCATCAAGCATAATGTGTACAAATAATATTCGCAATGAAAAGAAAAATGCATAAATTTTATTACTAGAAATTTAAAATCTATAACCTAATTAAAAACTCATTACAAAAGTATTAAAATTATCCAATTGATTAGTAAGGTGAAGATAAAGTCTCAACTCACAATTATATCACTCCAAAACTTCATTTCTCAGGCAAAGCCGGTTCAACTCTCAAACTCGATCTCTTCAACAAATTACGGTTCTATAAAACGGAATCACAAGTAGATAGGAACACCAAACGAGACGTGAATCTCGCTTGGTAAGCAGCCAAATGCAACCAAGAGTTTAAAATACATTCATACAACCAACACATTCCACAAATACACAATAATACATCCCAGCATAGATCCGTCCTTTTCCCAAAATAGAACACCTCAATACATACATCATTTTCTCAGAAAAGGACACCTCACGCACACCAACCATCTTTTTTCAAAAATGAACACATCTGTCCATATATACCAACTATACTTTCCCAGAAAGGAACATATCTAGTCTTATATGTCATCCGTCCTTTCCTAGAAATGATCACATCTAACAATACTCACCAAAAATCTGGCTTTTGGCCTACAACACAATTCCATATTATTAAGTACACAACATGATCAAGCATACACTATGATCTCCTCTTAGGACCATCCGTACTTCCTATCTCTCTTCGACACACCATGAGTGACGACCATGCATGTGTCTTCGTAACGAGCGATACTCAGCTCTGTGCCCAACATATACCGTGACCAAACATCCTCTAACCTCGGCAGCAGAGGGGTCATAGAGTCGCCACAAAAGTGTTACCATCTCGTCCGATTTCGTTGTCACCCAGCGACAACCTAGAGGATGTCATATTAGTTTATTATGCTCTTGAGTGACCAGAGAAATTCTATCGAGATAATGTCACATCCCGACTTGGGGTCGTGATTCACACAATTCATACAATCCATTTTATTACGCATGCACCATAGTCTCCCCTAGGGACCATCCGTATAAACTGGCTCACTTCGCCACACCACGGGTAACGACTATGCATGTGACTTCATAACAAGTGATGCGCAACTCCGTGCCCGGCGCAAACCATGGCCAGAAATCCTCTGCCCCCACTAGCAAGGGGCCACAGAGTTGGCACGAGGGTGTTACCATCCCGTTCAATCCTGTTTTTGTGTGGCAACAACCCAAGGGGCATCACGTCAGTTTATTCTACTCCCAAGTAACTTGAGGAATTCTGCCGAGATGGGGCACTATCTCGGCCTGAGGTCGTGATACACACGCACCCATATGCTTTGACCTAATCACCTCACCCAATTTACAAACATACACACCACAGCATCACAACATAGTTAAGGATTTATGTCAAATAACTAAAAGTGCGTATGCATGATAAACAGGTATTGGATGACATGGCAGTTCACTTAACAGGTAAATACACAACACCGAATCCAGCATAAACATAGTTTCACAAACACAGTTCCATGAACAGTTTTACATACATAGTTTCCACAAATATGATTTTGCAAATAAGGTTTCACAAACAAGTTCACAGATAGTTTCACTAATCAACCAAACTACGGGGTGATCCCATCCTCCATTTAACGGCCTCAGGCCCAACCAACCTACTCTCATTTTATTATTAATATTATCATCAATTACCAACACTTCAAAACTACAAATAAAAGAGTTAACACAGAAATATTATTTTAAACCCTGAAGTTAAGTTTGAAAAATTACTTACAGCACTTATAAGCAATTTGGGTTACTACACGCCATTCCACGATCCTGCGATTAAACGAGCTCGCACATCACGACTCAACAAACATACATACATAAATACAAGAGAGAGGGGGGGTTATACCATAGTAGGCTAAACCCATACATTGATCACCTCCTAGCACAGTTAGTGGCATCAAAAGCCACTAACTTAACCGTTAACCTCTCCATCGAGGTCAGTGCCGTGATCTCGAGACGAAAATATCTTAAGATTCGGATTTAGGGTTTTTTTTTTTACTAGATCTAGGTCGTATAAGGGTGGCCAATATGGTGGGGAGTTCATTGGTAGCAGTGGAAGGGTCGTACATTGCAGCTAAAGCCGCGTACAGTGACGTCAACTATGTAAAGTGGCGGTTTAAGATAGGGAGCTCGGTTTGACACCGGAAGTTAGGAAAATACTCATTGGAAGAAGGAGAATCTCATCACGGTGATGGTGAGGCAGAGAAACCTACGGAAGGTGGCGGATCTACACCAAAGTGTGCAACCTGTGTATAGGAGAGTGAGGGAGGGTGAGAGGTCGTGGTGGCTTGGTTTGGCCATGGCTGGGCATGGGGGAGCTCGCCTGAGGTGGGGGAACCTTGTGGTGGCAGCAGTGAGACCATAAGGTGGCCGGCAGTGGCGCGGCAAGGTGAGACTGTGGATTTCAAAATCGATTTCGTGTGTGGAGGAGGAATGAGAGAAAATGGAGGCTACTAATGATGGGTTATGCTCACTGGAGTGAGAAGAGGTTAGCCGGAGGTGGTGGTGGCCAAGTGGGCAGTGGTGGTGCCGAAAAAAGAAGAGAAAGCCATGAAATCCTTTTTGAGTTTGTGGCTCATGCGCAGGGTAGGGGGCTGCCGAAGGTGCATCGACCTGGAGGTGAGGCCACCGATGTGAGGCGGTCCCGACAGAAGGGGATGTGAGTTCTAGTGGCTAGCAATGAAGGTTGGGCGGGGGTTGAGGACGAACGGCCATGGGTGCTATGTAAGAGACAGAGAGAAAGAAAAAAAGAAAAAAGAAGAAAGTGAGGGGTTTTGGCTTCCTCGGGCTATTTATAGGCCCTACGCATTGGGGTCTTTAAATGGATCAACAATGTGCTTAAAACACTGATATGAAAATACATAAATCAATTTAACTTAAAAACACTCAGAGGAATTAGAATAGAATATTACTTCAACCTAACTTTAGTTTATATAATAATATTCCTCATCATTAATTAAAATGATGAAACTTTATTAATTAATTCAATAAGATAAAGCCGTATATTTAAATCAAAAATTTAAAGCATAATTAAAATCCCACCATATTTTAAATAATTAAAATTGGGCTTAATAAAAATGATTTTGTACAATTATAATATTTTGGAGCTCTTCAAAATGCCACCAAACAAAATAGGATAAAAATAATAAGATCTAATAATTTAATATGTTAAAATCAATGAATCAATTCAAAAAGGTCCAATACAATAAAAGGCACATCAAATAAAAGAAAACACAATTCATTAAACTATACTGAAATGAAAACAACTAAACCAAAAATAATAATGATAAAAATTCAAATGAAAGGACCAATATTAATAATTAAATAGAATAACTAAAACACTAAAATTAAGAATCTTACAAACAGCCAATAACAATTAAATAAATAACAACACTAAAATTAAGGATATTACAAATAATCAACAATAGTAATTAAATAAAACAACATGACCCATTATCACTAGTAAAATAAACCACCTATAATAATGATAAAATAAATCAACAATTAATAATAAGAAAAATAATACGTAAAGTACATACAACCTAGGGTCTCACAAATGCAACCGAAACTTAGAAAAAAATCCACCATAGAAGTTTGTACAAATTGTAAAACATACTCTTAACCAAATCTATATGTCTCATTCATTCACCCAAGTCACACTTCATCACATAGTTCATACAATAAGACTATAAATGTTATCCCAGAAATAAGGGCATCAACTACCACCCTATTACATGAAAGAAACCATAATTACACATCAGAATCATTTCAATATTAAATGATGACTAATATATATTGTTGTCTATTCATCCATGCTATTTTTGCTGCAGTCAATAATACACTAACTAATAATTGCAACACTATATATGCTACTTACTAACCCAAAACCTTCACTTATCATTTGCTCACTACTAGCATTGAGTGTAAACTTCAACAGCATATGGGGAGTCTAATGGATTTTTTGGGAAGTGGGTCATTAGGATGAGCAATTGGGAGATCCGAACTGCAACCATCACTTGTGATAAATTGACTCTGATCTTTTTACCCTCAACCATCTAGTATTGTTGTGCAGCATTCAACCAAACAAAATCTAGAATGTAAAATAGCATACAATTAGTCAATCTATACCAATCACAGTCTCATGTACCCCCTGATTCAAACACTAACATGAACAACCATAATCTCTTCTTTTGATATATCAACTCATTGGTGTTCAATATTACCCATCAACAATTGTACATGCTATTGAAATAATGAGTTTAGACCATATATCAGCACACAATATATAAATCTGATTGTTTGGAATTTGACTAACCAATTCTCAATAACAGATTAGTTTTAAATTAGTTATATACTGCGTGTATAGCAAAAGTTCAATTAATTTACAATAAGTATCGCGCTGTTAAGAATAAAATACAAATAATTAATTAAATCTACAATCTTCAGTTCCTATTAATTTAGACTTTTAGGATAAATGATGATTACACAAGGTATCTAAGCAAATCAAGTCATGAGTTCAAACCATGATTCTATACTCTATCCCATTTAATTAAATATTTCCCTTATTGAGCCCGCTCATTAAATAGGAGTTTGGCCCAAAAGTGAGGGGGATATTGTTAAAAAATATGATACAAATAATTGAAACTACCTTTTATAGTTCCCATTAGCTTAAGTCTTTGAAAAAAAGTTGTGATTTCACAAGACAACAAACTAATACTCAATCATGTTTAGAGGTTATCATTTTTATTCTAGATTTAATGACATATAAGTAGTTACCGATGAAGTTCCACGATCATTGCAAAGTCGAACTATGATAGTTATATTATACAAGAGATCTTTGCTTTTCTTTATGAAATTCTCGTATTCCTCAACCTTCATGACCTTATGCTCTAGAAAGAAAAATGCATGGGCAAACAGCACAGAGGCAGATGATGAAATCTATGCATTGCTTAGATATTCCGATAGGGATGGAGTGTAGCCCATGGTGTACCACTTTGCTTCCACATATAATGCATTACAAAAATATGTCCACTATTAAACAAAAGAAGAAATTACTTCATAGGATGATCTTTAGATATGTTTGGAGCACAAACTCACTTCAACCCACCTTAAATAAATTATTCATGGGATCTATTACTTTTTGAACTTTAATGAAAAAATTAAACTCATCTCAACATGATATAGTTCATACATTTAAATATATATGTCAGCATATTTATATTCAAACAGATCTCAATGGGACCTACAAAATTACTACTCACAGATCAATTCAGATTATGATCTGAGATCATTTAATCAGATCCTAAGGCAGCCGTAATATATTCATGATCGTGATAGGAGACTAATGGATGTGTATGTACCACATTCTTTACATCTACTACTAGTAATAACTGGTCCCAACCCTTCTCTTTTTGGACTTGATTGACGAAATCATTTGTCGTATTGTAGAGTGCCAGGAAACAAATCTGCATGCACTCCAGATGTAGTTTAGTTTCACTAACATCCCGCTTGAATTTGTTTAACATGTTGATTAGAATTCCATACGTTATAAGAATTAAGAAAACCTCAAAGATTGTATTGATATATATGTTGGAGAACACTAACATATTTATGGCTTTGGTGAAGACCTCGAGTTCTTCCAATGTGCCATAAACGTCATAGACATCATCAATTATCAATATAAAATTAATGGCTTTTGTTAGCCATTTTCTAAAACAGTTTTGCCGAGGTTCGCACGTAAGGCCCACCAAGCAAATGCAAATTTCGACAAGTCGGTCTCTCGAAAAATTCAAATTCTCTCTAAGACCCAGATTCCTCCACCACCAAAAAATATACACAAAAAATAACATAAGAATATATCCTTAATTTCATATTTATGGTACAATGTATCAATTATGAGGACTTTACATCAGCTATTCATGTCGAGTAATTTCATTTAGGCCTCGTTTGGATATGCATCTTATGATTTTATCTCATATCATTTTACTTTCTTTTTAAAAATACTAAAAAAAAAGTTTTTTTTTAAATTTTAAATATTCAACTTTTTCATCTAATTATTATTACTTAATCATTGTAACTTTTTCAAATTTATAAATAAAAAAGAAAATGAAATTCAGTTTTTTCAAATTATAAAATAAAAATCATAATAAAAAGAATTATATTGTGGCAATATTTAACTTTATAACATTTTTGTTTAAATTTCACTACTGGAAAATACAAAATTGGTGGCGTTTATATTCTCGGTGTTCGTTTATGCGCCGGTAAAATTATATAATTACCAACACTTAATTTTTATGTCGGTAAATTATTGAGATTTTCGGCGTTTATATTATTACCCTAGTAATAATATATAGCATTGGCGGCGTTTAAGAAAACGCTGTCAATTTTTCAATTTTACGCAGGTAAATTATTAGTTTTTTGACGTTTATATTGTTACACCGATAATAGTATATGCTTTGGCAGAGTTTAAACAAATATCAATAATTGAACAATTTTACGCCAGTAAATTTAATAATGTTTTCCGGCGTTTAGAATGTTACGTCAGAAATAATATATAGATTTAGCGGTGTTTTACAAAATGCTACAAATTGATCAAATTTACGCCAGTAAAGTAGACCGTCATGACCACTGGATTTCATTTGCTTGCCAAATTCAATGGTCTCAAGC
This sequence comes from Platycarya strobilacea, assembly GCA_036898215.1. Classification (NCBI taxonomy): domain Eukaryota; kingdom Viridiplantae; phylum Streptophyta; class Magnoliopsida; order Fagales; family Juglandaceae; genus Platycarya; species Platycarya strobilacea. The sequence goes on from CM072548.1 coordinate 10,072,583, forward strand.
GGCTTCCAGTAGCCATTACAACAAAACTAGCATTTTTCCACGAGTTCTTTTCCCACGACACAGGTTAATAGAAAATACTTATCTTTTTTGACGAATTTCATTCATGCAAAAAAATATGCTATTTTGCCACAATTCACACCCCACAATTTGAAAATCGTGGGTAAAATTACCTTTTGCGACGAAGTTGTGTCGTCGCAAATAAATAATAACTTTTTCCCATGAAAATTTTAAAGTATTTTTTTTTAAATATTACATATGATTTTTAACCTTTCTGAGCTCTTTTCCCCTGCTAAAACAGGAATGGTGCCTGAAGTAATCTCGCATTATGTTTAAAACTAGTTTTAAAGTCTTAAATTTCTAAATTTATCTTTATGGGATAGTTTTTAGTATTATGGAACTAAACCTAATTTTCGAAGAAGCCTTCTTATATTTTAAAGCCCCAAAATTGTATAGTTTAAGAAAATTATTTTATTTAAATGATTTTTAATTCTTTGAAAATATTATATAATATTCACAATTCTAATTAATGTTAAAGATTTTATTTACTTAGATAATTTTTATTTCTTTAAAAGTATTTAATAAACTTACTATTATTTTATTTTATGATGAAATAATATTATTTTTAAATATATAAAAGTACTATTATACCCTCCACTTATACTGAAAAAACCCTAACTTAGGCACAACCGCAACCTTCATCTGTGATTTCTCCCTCCCGTCTCTCAACTCTCTCTCAGTCTCAAACTCTCATCTCGTCGATCTCGGACTCTCATTTCTCCCTCCCGTCCCTCTTAAGTCTTAGACTCTCACCTCACGCCTCGCAGCTCACACCCACGGTCTCTCAGCTCTCATCTAAACTTCTCAACTTCTCAGCTCACACCTACGGTCTCATCTCATCTCAAGTTCTCAGCTTTTCAACCCTAGGCAAAATCATGAACTCACAATCACAGCCCACAAGTACTTGTCTTCAACCTAGCCCATTTCATTTCTAATTGCGAACCTTAGAAGTTAAAAATCTTTTTGATTTCTCTCACAGTCGTTGTGCTTATTCAAATATGCTCACATTGTGGCCTCCATCGTCGTTGTCGGCACCCCACGATGCGGCGCAGCTCAAGCCTCGCCTAGTTCAACCCACGCATGAACCCTCTGCTCTGTGTCTGCTACCCTAGCCCCTCCTGAAACCACTCTCTCATCTGCTTTATCTCTCTGCTATCTGTGATGTCGAACATTGGAAGTGCTAAAGCTTGGGATCCAACAAATTTGAGGGTATTTTCATTTGGGTATGTTTTCTTTCTTCCCTTTGTTTTGTTCTCTATTTGTTGATTTTGGATTTTTTCAATGAGAATGTTTGAATGTTTGAGGAGTATTTTTTATGGGTTAGACTTAGATCTATTAAGTTGAACATTTTTCTATGAACTTTAAGATTGTGTTCTTTGTCATATACATAAAATAGAAAATAAATAACATATCTGTTTAGATCTGCTTCAATACACAGCAAAGCTTGAGATTACTCTCTGCCGAATGGTACTTGTGAAAATATATATCATATTTGCAATGTTTTAATCTTGTTATTTGTTGTCAAGTCATCTGTATTCTGTGTGTTTTGAATCATACAACTTCAGTCATAACTAGGATTACTTGTACTTAAAATAGTTAACTAGAGTTCCCTTGATTCTACCTATTAATGAGATTGTTTAAATGGTTTGAGTGCATGATTCTTGATTACTCTCGGATCAAAGTTCTCCTACTGAGTATACACAGGATGGTTGGCAACTTGGCATGGATAATCTCATTTCTGCTTATTAATTAATTTTGGGGGTCAATAATCACACCAAGTAATTCTCTCGATTCAATACACGTGTTGTGTGTCTTTTAGTTTGCTAAAATTAAAGAGATGTTGCTTCTTCTGAGTTTATTGATACTATTGCTATGTTGAGGAGTTTGCAATTTTGTGCTCAATGGGGTGTTTTAGATTTATTGTTGGAAATTGATTATTTAATTCTTGGGAATGCTATGGACTCCTCAACTGAGTTTTTGACATATTTTTCTTTTCTAGTTCAATACATAAAACGCATGTTGAAGGGCTTTCAACAAGTACAAATTTTACATGTGAGCAGATTGGGTAATGTGGCTTAAGTCAATAAACTCAATTTGTTCTATTTAAGAGCTTTATTATCATTTGTGTAGAATTTATCATAGTTGGGTTACTTTTCAAGAATGGAGCTGTTAACACGATTATTGCTTCTACATACTTTAGCTTCATTTTGGGTTTCGAACCAAATTATGGCTGCATTCCTCCAGCTATTTAATAATAATGGCAGATTAAGCATTTTATAAACCTTCAATTATCTCATTTTACAAAGATGCTATGTTTTATTTTTCTTTCAGGAGTTTGCTATCATGGGCATAGGTCTATCTACTACAATTATAGTGACCAAAAGAAGAAAATGAGTCATCCTATTTGTTGTTGCGTATTAGATTTTAATTAAATATTAGTATGTGTTTTGTAATATTCAAATTAGTTCAAACAATATAATATATAGTGGATTTTTTTTTAGTTAAAAATCTAATTAGTTGTTTATAGCCTTAGCTATTCATAACATAAATTTAATTTTACATTTTGATATATATATTTTTTATCATGGTTCATGGATAATGATAAAAATATAGGTTTTATATAATAATAAAAAAATTACTTTTCAACATAACAAATTTCTCAACAAAAAAGCAATAATACAAGCTTTAAAATATATATTTTTTAAAACGATTTTAAATCCGGTATCGGATTTTCGTTTTTCAAAAATTCGAATGAATACGGGTTCAGTCTGGATCTCAAACCAAATGGACCTGGTTTAGAACCCAAACCGAGTTGGTTCTGGGCCGAGTTGACCCCGATTCCCAGTCTGGAACCCGCTTGAATACCCCTAACAATGAGATGACAATGAAATTTTGGCAGCATTAAGATAAACATCGTTAATTTTGGACATTTGGTGGCGTTTGAAGAAATGCTGCTAACTTGTTGGATACCGGCGGTTAGTTACGTCGGAAAAAAATCGTCGCAAATTAAGTAGCGGCATTTTTTTGGTCAGATACCAGCGTATATCAAACGCCTGGAATTTTGTGTTTTTCTGTAGTGTTTCCATTACATCTCAATACAATTTGAAGGAGGCCTTAGTTACCTGGAGGTCTTTTTGGAGCGTGGCTTGAACTATGTTAAAATTAAGTTTAGCAAGTTCAAGCAAAATAGCATTCATGTCCCTCATGTGGTTTTCTTTGACACTAACATGCATGATCTGCCACTTGACGTCAAACCATTGTACCCTCCTTTGTGAGGGAATCCCCAAAGCATGGATTACCTGCTTCGCAAGGAAACTATCTAAATTGGGAATGGTTTCCTCGAAAGTAGTGGTTGAGAATTCATTAGCTAGCCGCATCAAGAATGTTTTCACCTTCTAAGGCAAGATGTGCTGCCTCCAAGAGCTACAATATTCCTTTGATATTTTCCTGTTTGCTTTTCATTATGAATGCTCCCATCTTTTCATCAATGAAGTTGCTAAACATATATGATAGGGTTTCACAAATATAATTCATTGAACTTAGATCATATGATCAGGATTTGGAAATAAGAATATCTTAATTAATAGTACTACATAGTACTCTGATTAAATATATACCTTGTGAAACATCATAGTCATACTGTTGGAGAAGCTTAAAGCACATAGCAGTAGCGCAGAGATCATCATCCTGATCTCCAATATTGTTAAAACTAGTGGGAGAAGTGTTTGAATTCTATAATATGTTATTGTTGTATACATGCTTTACAAATATATAGACTTTACATGGTGCAAAAATATGGAAATATACACATATGGTAAGTGAATAAATCAAGTTAATTCCTAGAATAAAGCTAGTTATTGCTTTTACACATATGGTAAGTGAATAAATCAAGCTAATTCCTAGAATAAAGCTAAATATTGACTTTCTGGAATCTTGTTTTAGTAATTGTCAATACTCCCCCTCAAGTTGGAACATGTAGATCCGTAATACTCAACTTGCTTGGAAAATGGTGGAAGAGATCATGACCTAAGGCTTTGGTGAAGATGTCCGTGACTTGGTCATTTGAGGAAGTATGAAAAGCTTTGAGAAGACCTGAGTGAATCATTTCACAAACAATATGACAATCAATCTCAATGTGTTTGGTGCGTTCATGAAACACGAGATTGTATGCAATGTAGAGTGCAGATTGATTATCACTGTTGAACTCAAGGTTTCAAGTTTCGTGTAAATCTATACATGGATTTTGATGATAACAAATGAATTCAAAGAATAAAAGAGTCTCAAGCTCAAGTTTTCCACACAATAGAATCAAGCACATCAAGGAAGCAAGTATGAACAAGAAGAGAACAAGTTCACATTAAAATCATAGAATAATTTTGTAAATCTCTTAAAAATTCGAAATTAGGATTAAGGCTCAAAATTAATATTTTATCATAAAGCATTAAAATATATTTCCACATGTGCATGAATATTTTGAAAATTAAATTTGAAAATTTTGAAAGATGATTGATTGTCATCTTTCACATATGCATGACATGATTAAATGTTTGAACTTTGAAAATTTTGAAAGATGATTGATTGTCATCTTTCACATGTGCATGACATGATTAAAGGTTTGAATTTTGAAAATATTAAGATGCTTGATTGTCATCTTTCACATGTACATGACATGATTAAAGGTTTGAATTTTAAAAATATTAAGATGATTGATTGTCATCTTTCACATGTGCATGTTTTATTTGAATATTTTCAAAAGTGATTGATGCTTTTCTTGACTTATGCAAAAGGTAGATATCTTTGTTTGAAAATTTTGAAAAGTAAAGTGTGCTCCTTTTGTCATATGCAAAAAATAAAATATTAGATTTGAAATTTTTTAAAAGTAAAGTGTGCTCCTTTTGTCACATGCAAAAAATAAAAAGATTTGATTTGAAATTTTTGAAAAGTGAATGATGATGTCTTTGACATGTGAATCTTTTTAAATTTGAATATGAAGTCTCATATGCCTATAAATAGATCATTTGAGAGCTTCACATTCACAACACCAAGAGCATACAACATTCATTCAAAACTTTCATTCTCTCTTCTCTAAGCATTGAGCCTTAACCCTTATTCATTTTGAGAGATATAGTTTGCCCTGTATTGTTTTTATTTTACTCATTAAGGAGTGTTTTTTGATAGCCTACCCACTATCAATTCTTGTATCAGTAAAAGGGTGTGTATAACACTTGTGTGTGTAAAAGGTGTTCTACACAGGGAATAGTTAAATCACCAAGTGTGAGGTGATTAGAAATGTAGAGGGTGTTCTACACGGATTCTTTGGAGCGGTGCTGCTCAAAGGTGTAATAGGTTTCTATCTCCACCTAAAGAAAATTGAATAGTGGATTTGTGGATCCTCAAGGGGTAGCTTGAGGCGAGGACGTAGGCAGTGGGGCCAAACCTCATTAACATACTGAGTTTGCTTCTTTCTTACCCTTACTCTTTATATTTATTGTTGTTTCATATTTTGTTTATATTTTATATTATATATTTGATTTATAATTGTTATTTTTTAAATACAACTCGATTCACCCCCCCTCTTGTGTTAGTCATCTAGGCAACAATTGGTATCAGAGCTAGAGTTCTATTATAAGATTAACTATCTTTTGAGTTAAAATCTTATGGCTAACATTGCAGCTTCATTTGGTAAAGGTCAATCCAGCAGTCGGCCTCCACTCTTTTGCGGAGACAATTACTCATTCTGGAAAGTTAGAATGAGAATATTTCTTCAGGCTCAAGGTCGAGAAATCTGGAAATGCATTGTAAATGGACCTTATATTTTAACAAAAGTGATTGATGGAGTAAAGGTCAAAAAGGAAGGAAAAGAGTTTGATCGTGAAGACGATAGACTTTATACTTTGAATTTAACTACTATGAATTTATTATATAATGCTCTTAATGGTAATAAGTTTAATAGAGTAATGACTTGCGCTATAGTAAAGGAAATTTGGGATAACTTGGAAGTTACTTATGAAGGAACTTCTCAAGTCAAGGAATCAAAAATTTATATTCTTACTCATGAATATAAAATGTTTAAGATGAATGATGATGAATCTATTTCTAGTATGCACACTCGTTTTACTAACATCATAAACAGCTTGACAGCTCTTGGCAAAATTTATTCCAAAGTGGAGATAGTAAGAAAAATTCTCAACTCTCTACCAAAACGTTGAGAGTCAAAAGTGACAACGATTCTTGAAGCTAGAGACCTCAAGAAACTCGAAGTGAATGAACTCATCGGGTCACTTATCACCCATGAGTACACATTGAAAAGAGGAGAAGAAGAAGGAAAGCCAAAGAAGAGCTTGGCACTTAAAGTTGTTCCACATGAAAGTGAAAGTGATGACGATGAGGAAAATGACGACAATGATGAAGAAGTTGCGATAATAACAAGAAGAATTCAGAGGTTCTTAAAGAAAAATAAAACTCCTCCAAGGAAATCCTTCAAAAAGTTTTCCAAAAAAGATTCAGGTAAAAATGACACTTTAATTTGTTATAAATGCAATAAACCTGGTCTTATCAATTCAGATTGTCCTCTATTAAAGAAAGATCGAAACAAAGGTAAAAAAGCAATGAAAGCTACATGGGATGATGATTCAAGTAGCTCAGATAGTGAAGCAAGCAATGGAGAATCAGCAAATCTTTGTCTTATGGCTAAAGATGACATTGAGGTAACAAATTTTGATAATATTGAAGATCCTCATATGAAGAATTGCAAAATGTTTTAGAAGAGGTATATGAGGAATTTGAAAAATTGGGTATCAAGTATACTGTTTTGAAAAAGAAAAATTCTTCTTTAACAAACGAAATTGATATTTTAAGAAAAGAAAGTATTGTTTTGAAAGATGAAAATCTTGAATTGAAGAAAAAGAAAACTGATTTAGAAAATATTATTGAAAACTTTACGAATGAAAAAAGAAATTTTGAAAAACTTCTTGGTAGTCAAAGATGTGTTTTTGATAAGGTAGGCTTGGGATATAAGCCAAAACAAAAATACAAATCTTATAAAAACTTCTTTGATAATCCTTCTACATCAAAGTCCAATATTCAAAATTCTTTTCGTGAAAATAATTTTGTTAAAAAAGGATACTATTATAATTACTCAAGTTCTTCAAATATGTCACATGCTATTTGCAATTTTTATAATAGAAATGGTCATAATTATTTTGCTTGCCTATTAGAAGAAAACATACAATGACTATTAGGACCATATGGGTACCTAAAAATCTTATTTCTTCTAATACTAATAAATAAAGGATCCAAAAAACTTGGATACCAGGAATTATTTTTAATTGTTTTTGTAGGTATGCATGAATTATTTTACAGGTAAAAATAAATGATTTTTAGATAACGGATGCTCAAGATACGTGACAGAAGATCAAACTAAATTCATTGACTTCACTTCTAAAGAAAAAGGATGTATGATATTTGGAGACAATTCAAAAGGAAAGATCATGGAAATAGAAGGAAAGATCATCAAGACTTAGTACAAGATGCAACCAAATAGTGGAAACATGTGAAATATCATCCAGCGAAATAAATTCTAGGAGAACCTTCACGAGGTGTAAGCACTCGATCATCTCTTAGAAATATTTGCAATCATACTGATTTTCTATCTCAGATTGAATCTAAAAATATTAATGAAGCACTTCTTGATGAATCTTGGATTCTAGCTATGCAAGAAGAGTTTAATCAATTTGAAAAAAAATGATGTTTGGACACTTGTTCCTAGACCCAAAAATCATACTATTATTGGAACAAAATGGGTTTTTAGAAACAAGAAAGATGAGTCTGGAGTCATTACTAGAAATAAGGCTCGACTTGTAGCCCAAGGTTTCAATCAAGAAGAAGGAATCGATTATGATGAGACATATGCACCAGTCGCAAGATTAGAAGCTATTCGAATGCTACTTGCATATGCTTGTTATAAAGATTTCAAACTTTTTCAAATGCATGTTAAAAGTACTTTCTTAAACGGTTTTATAAATGAAGAGGTATATGTTGAGCAACCTCCAGGTTTTGAAAATCATATTTCTCTAAATCATGTTTTCAAACTCACAAAAGTATTATATGGACTCAAACAAGCTCCTAGAGCGTGGTACGAGAGACTTAGTGGTTTCTTGATTGAAAATGGCTTTTCAAGAGGAAAAATTGATACAACTCTTTTCATTAAATACGAAAATGATGATATTCTTTTGATTCAGATTTATGTTGATGATATAATATTCGGTGCTACTAATAAAAATATGTGCCAAGTTTTTGCTAAAACTATGCAGGAAGAATTTGAAATGAGCATGATGGGAGAGCTTACATTTTTTCTCGGATTGCAAATTAAGCAAGTAAAAAGTGGGACATTCATCAATCAATCGAAATATATTAAGGAATTGCTGAAAAAGTTTGGGATTGAAGGTGCTAAGGAAACTGGAACACCAATGAGCCCATCGACTAAACTTGATAAAGATGAAACCGGTAAACCAGTTGACTCGAAGGTATATCGAGGTATGATTGGTAGCTTATTATATTTGACAGCCAGTAGACCAGATATTATGTTTAGTGTATGCTTATGTACACGCTTTCAATCATTTCCAAAAGAATCACATTTAATTACAGTTATGCGCATTCTTAGATATCTTAGTGGTACAATTAACTTAGGGTTATGGTACCCTAAGCACACATCTTTTGATCTAATCAGCTACACAGATGCAGATTATGCTGGTTATAAAATAGATCAAAAAAGCACTAGTGGAGCATGTCACTTCTTAAGTCGCGCACTAGTTTCCTGGTTTAGTAAAAAATAAAATTTTGTTACACTATCTACTACTGAGGCAGAATATGTTGTTGCGGGTAGTTGTTGTGCTCAAGTTCTTTACATGAAGCAACAACTTGAGGATTTTAAACTTATGTACAATCACATTCCAATCAAATGTGATAATACAAGTGCTATAAATCTTTCAAAGAATCCAATACAACATTCTCGGACCAAACATATTGAAATTAGATATCATTTTCTTAGAAATAATGTGCAAAATGGCGATATTGTATTAGAATTCACTAGTACACATGATCAATTGGTAGACATTTTCACAAAACCCCTACCAGAAGATAGACTATGCATGATTAGAAGAGAAATAGGAATGATGCATGCCATGGATATCTGCTAGATACTTTTATTTCATTATCTTAAATGATTTACAGAAACTTGAGACGTTTAGGCTCATCATTCAAATACATTTGCTCCTCATAAATCATCATGCCATCCTTGTCTAAAGGATTAGGCAATCGAAATGAAGAGGTAAGCAAGGATTTCAAATCCTTATTATGTTGCTTTAACTCTACTATTTTTTTGTTTGACTTATAAACAAGTCGTTGAAGTACAGAAACAGTTTCGCTAAGTTTCTCAATTTCGCAAGTTTTGGACTGCAACCGAGCAGAAAACGCGACGATAGATGATGAGCATCGAGTTCCAAGACCCACAAGCTCGTAAATGGCGTCATGATCTGATTTATTAGTTAAATCAGTCTCTTGTTGCTTCATGGCACCCACGACAGATGCAGAAATAGATTGAGACTAAGGTGAAGGATACCTCAAATCTTGATCAAGAGAAGCACTGAAGGGAAATCTACGAGCCATTGAAAAATTGTAGAATGAGAATGCAAGCAAATTGCAAAAGAAAACTTGATGCGAAATAGATAAAGCTAAAGATTGCTCTTATAGAAACGAAAATAAGAACAAGACAAACTTATAAATCATGATAATATCTCATTTTTTAGCAACATCAAGCGGATCAAATCTCTGCACCGAATTGCCAGAGTTACGCCTCCAGCCTTTGCAGGTTTTGTCGGGCACGGGTGGTTTCAATTATTTAGCTCTTTACAAAATCTCCTTCCGCACCGAATTACCGAAACTAGGCCTACAACCTTTGCAGGTTTTGTCAAACACGTGTGGCTACGCACCAAATTCTCTACAGTTTCTACTAATGCAGCGTTTAATTTGTCTATTGGTTATTGTAGGAATATATCTTATTGAGCTAATTATGATTCCTTTTTAATGATGCCAAAAGGGGGAGAAGTTTTAGACTAGAATATTAACATTATTTAATTTGCTAAACTTGTTATATATGCTTAGAATTATATTTATATTTTTGCTTGAAAAACTAACGCACATTCTCAGGGGGAGCTTAAGTATTCATATAGGTTTCAAGTTCTATCAAGCATTTGTCATCATCAAAAAGGGGGAGATTGTTGAACTTAAGGTTTCAAGTTTCGTGTAAATCTACACATGGATTTTGATGATAACAAATGAATTCAAAGAATAAAAGAGTCTCAAGCTCAAGTTGTCCACACAATAGAATCAAGCACATCAAGGAAGCAAGCATGAGCAAGAAGAGAACAAGTTCACATTAAAATCATAGAGTAATTTTGTAAATCTCTTAAAAATTCGAAATTAGGATTAAGGCTCAAAATTAATATTTTATCATAAACCATTAAAATATATTTTCCACATGTGCATGAATATTTTGAAAATTAAATTTGAAAATTTTGAAAGATAATTGATTATCATCTTTCACATGTGCATGACATGATTAAATGTTTGAATTTTGAAAATTTTGAAAGATGATTAATTGTCATCTTTCACATGTGCATGACATGATTAAAGGTTTGAATTTTGAAAATATTAAGATACTTGATTGTCATCTTTCACATGTGCATGATATGATTAAAGGTTTGAATTTTGAAAATATTAAGATGATTGATTGTCATCTTTCACATGTGCATGTTTTATTTGAATATTTTCAAATGTGATGGATGCTTTTCTTGACTTATGCAAAAGGTAGATATCTTTGTTTGAAAATTTTGAAAAGTAAAGTGTGCTCCTTTTGTCATATGCAAAAAATAAAAGATTTGATTTGAAATTTTTGAAAAGTAAAGTGTGCTCCTTTTGTCACATGCAAAAAGTAAAAAGATTTGATTTGAAATTTTTAAAAAGTGAATGATGATATATTTGACATGTGAATCTTTTTAAATTTGAATATGAAGTCTCATATGCCTATAAATAGATCATTTGAGAGCTTCACATTCACAACACCAAGAGCATACAACATTTATTCAAAAATTTCATTCTCTCTTCTCTAAGTATTGAGCCTTAACCCTTATTCATTTTGAGAGATATAGTTTGCGCTGTATTATTTTTATTTCACTCATTGAGGAGTGTTTTCTGATAGCCTATCCACTATCAATTCTTGTATCAGTAAAAGAGTGTGTATAACCCTTGTGTGTATAGAAGGTGTTCTACACAAGGAATAGTTAAATCACCAAGTGTGAGGTGATTAGAAGTGTAGAGGGTGTTCTACACAGATTCTTTGGAGCGGTGCTGCTCAAAGGTGTAATAGGTTTCTATCTCCACCTAAAAGAGATTGAATAGTGGATTTGGGGATCCTCAAGGGGTAGCTTGAGGCGAGGACGTAGGCAGTGGGGCCGAACCTCGTTAACATACTGAATTTGCTTCTCTCTTACCCTTACTCTTTATATTTATTTTTGTTTCATATTTTGTTTATATTTTATATTATATATTTGATTTATAATTGTTATTTTTTAAATACAACTCAATTCACCCCCCCTCTTGTGTTAGTCATCTGAGCAACAATCACAATATAAGATGAAAGGATCGGGATGAAAGATGCCAAGATCAGAAAGGAGTTGTTTTAACTAGATGAGCTCACTGGAGGTGACATACATAGCCCGATATTCAGCTTCAGCGGAAGAATGAGCAACAGTAGTCATCTTCTTTATACGCCAGGAGATCGAATTGATACTTAATTGGACGAAATATCTAGTGGTAGAGCGATGAGTGGTGGGACAGCTGGCCTAATCAGAGTCAGTATATGCTATGACATGTATACTACTAGAGGAAGAGAAGAAAATACCTTGACCTGGACTACCTTTCATGTTGTGACGCCACCAAATTCCCCTTAAAATAATACGGGAATCGAGGCATCGAGATGCTGACAATACAGGTCACGCACCCCCAACGTCAAGTGCTAAGTGTGTGAACACGACATACGTAAATAGAAGCAGCGGATAAATTAAATCGATAACTAAGTACCAGAATTTTAAGAGTTATTTTACAAACTAGTTTAATATAAATTCTTCAATAAGAGATTTAATACAATCATCTGAAAGATAAATCATAAAAATACATATTTATAAAAATGGGAAACTACTTCCCAATATAACAAATTATAAATAAATGTTCCAACAATGAAGCCGCCTCCTCAGACTTAACCTCCTCAACATCTGTATCCAAAATTTACGAGGTCAAGATGATATCACAGGTAAGTACAACCCAACCAAACCACAAGATATAAAATATACTCATGCAACAACAATACACATGAACATGACTCCATATGCATGAAGTTTAAAATCATTTTCCTCAAAATAAATAAAATAACCACACACGCTAAAATCCCATTTTAATCTCAATAAAACTCCAATAAAAATCATCCATCATTTCCCAGAAAATAGTATCCGTAAATCCAATCATACCGAGCGTTACGTATCGTCGTCCCCGATATAATATACACACATCACCAATCATAATGGGCGTTACATATTGCCATCCCCAGTATGTCATCCACACATTATGAATCATAATGGGCATTACATATCGCCATCCCCATTATGATTTACACACATAATGATCATAATGAGCGTTATGTATCGTCGTCCCCATTATGTCATCCACACCCACTGATCATAACGGGCGTTACGTATCGCCGTCCTCGCTATGACTCAGTCAAAACCATTAAAATCCATAAACTCAATAAAAATCCAGTTTCCATTTCCAACACATGAATATGCGTGTAAATACACAATGCAGACGACCATGCATCAAATAGCCAACAATTAATAAATTCCAACAATGACCAAACACAAAATCTGTTGATGCCAAAAATATATTTAAATCTTAAAATTCGTTTGGAAAATACTTACAGCAGGTAAAAGCGTAAATCCTTGAGCAAACGTCAATCCGCAACATTCATAGCGGTCACTTGTACGTTAGGCTAAAGTGCTCGCACACGGGACTGGAGGAAGCAGGGGAGAAGCAAAAAAAGAAAAGAAGGAAAAATAAAATAAAAGAAAATTAAAATAAATAAAAATAAAAATCAACTAGAAGAAAAATATAATAAATTAAATAAAAGCCAATTGAAAAATACTACAATTCAATATCAATAAAATAAGATTTTTTAAAGTCCAATAATAAACTAATTTAATTTAAAGAACAATTTAAATATAAAACACTAATTAGTACTAAGAAAGCACATCAATTAAAATCACATAATAAAATAAAGGAATTTAATTCCAATTATTAAAATAATTACCTCACATTAAATTTAATAAGAAAAACAACGTAACTCAATATTTAATTATAAAAAAATATAAAACTAATATTAACTAATCAATAGATCAAATAAATATCTTAAACAAATAAAACACAACTAATAATATTATTAAAATAAATTAAAATAATTAAAACTGAGAATAAAATAATGTGTAAAAATACACGTAAATCTGGGATCTCACATTCTCCCCCCTTAAAAAGAATTTCGTCCCCAAAATTCGCTCGGCTGCAACTAATAGGCAACTAATAGAAACTCTAATAGCTCACCTACCACATCACTTAATACTCACTCCAAGTATTAGCACAATCATCTATTTTCCTCAAATACAAATGAATGTTATTCCATCATAATCGTATAGTCTTCAAGTAATATTTCATCTCTAAGACTCTTGAGTTAGCCAATTAATTTGAACTTCATATGTACAAAGACCTTAGTACAATCTCTTAAATCCTAAAGTTCACTAACTCCATACAACAATTTGTGTCACCCTAAAGTAACTCCCAAGTTTATCTTCCCAACTTAACCATCAATAAACATAATTTACCCAACCAAAAGATAAATCTCCACTTACAAGTATCATCCCAAATTTCAAGTCACCACCAATTTCTGAAAATCAATACAAAACTTGAACCTCCAACTACATTGGAAGACATCAAGCTTCCGCGCGCACTCTAAAAACTCACCAAATGCATAAAATTAAATCCTCATAAATTATCACCATTGAGTAAAAACTAGCTTGACATCTATTAACAAGAAATCATATACCACACTTACAAATCCTAATACTTTATCATCTCACAAATCATGTTATGTCATCCATGGTTGACGCCTAAAATCTCTAACTTCCAAACCTCTAATACACTTCTATGCTATTATAACTCATCACGCTCATCGTAGATTAATTATCTAAATTTGTATTCTCCCAACCGAACCTTCAATACCTATGAGATGGAATAACCTCAAATATTTAAATTCCTATGTGACCTCAAGTCAAAACTAATTTCTTAAGACACCTCAACAAATGCTGCTAACCATTAAATTTCCTAAATATTATACTCAAGTTGTTCATCCCAATTAATTCGGCCAAAAGCCTAAAACTTAGATCTCTTGAATTTAATACCATCACATTGAATCAACATCCATCAATTAACAAAATAAACTCTCCTAAGTCAAAACACAAAACACAAAAAAATTACTCTCCAAAATTTACATACGCAACTATTACACATCAATCTCTAAGCTTCCACAACCAAGATCAAAACTTCACCAAAAAAATAATTGATCATCTACCATCATAAGTATTCTTAAAATAGATTCCATAACAATATGTCAATGGCTAAGAATTTCACACTAACATGAAGAGTTTGCCTAGATTACAATTCCAACAATCTCCCATAAATAAAATTAAAATTTAGAAACTCTACCACTCAATGAGACCCAGGTATTACACATAAATAACATATGAAATATCAACAAAGAAACCCAATTACATAAATACCAATAATTATCAAGACGAATCCATCTCTAAAAAATATAGCAATATACTCAAACACTAAATAAAACTCAAGTAATTCCCATAAATATTATATAAAAATACAACGGGAAAAAAGATCTAATAAACAAATAAGTAAAAACTATTCATTTAAGAAAACAAGACCACCTCCTTTGGTAAACAGAATTTACCAAAAACTTTTATTAAATAAACAAGGAGATTAAATTAAAATAAGAACAGCAAATAAAATAACAAATAAAGTTTTGAAATTCTCTACAAAACCCAACTCTTAAAAAGATTTATTATAGAAATATCTAAAATTTAAAATCTTTAAAAGAAACAAACCATAATAAAATTAATTAATTAATTAATTAATAAAAAATACTAACAAGTCACCAAAGCAAACCCACTCGTCAAAATAAATAGATAAACTTTTAAAATAAAACAAGCGAAAAGGTGGAAAGAGAATAAATATTAAAAACCTACCTCTATGCATGTCTCAAAAAGGAAAACATAGTAACGATTTCCTTTAAATCTTTGTCTGAATAAATCTTGAACTTCCATAAATATATAAAAGACAAAAGCCATAATTAAAATAAAAAAATAATAAACAAAATCTAAAACTATCTTGTAAGAAACCTATGAAATAAAATTAAAATCAAATTTTGATGATAATTGAATAAAAGCTTGAGAAAATAAAATAACCCACAACAAAAGAAATAAACTTTAAAAGAAGGAATTCCATAACACAGTTATTTAAAATATAAGATTCAATAAAAAGATTGATTTAAAATAATAACCTAATCCGAAATATCCAAATTCCAATTTAAATAAAAACAAAGGCATATATATAAAATAATTAATTAATTAAATTCTCAACAACTTAACTAAATAAAATCAACTAACTAAAATCTTAACTACTACCCAATTACAATATTGAACAAATATTAAAATAAAATAAAACAAAGTAAACCAACCAATCAGAATTAAATTAATTATGAAAATAAATAAACAACATGCACATTAAAATAAAAAGTGCAATATAACGAAATAAATATCGATAACCTTACCATATAAATTAGTATAAAAAACTTAGAGAACAAATAGAATAATAAAAATAAAATAAAATAACCAAACAATCAAACAAACAAATTTAAAACAACAAACTTTTCTGATACTATCCCTAAGTAATTTGTGAATTTACCCTAGAGTCGAGCTGCTCTGATACCACCTGTGACGCCTCCAAATTTCACTTAAAATAATACGAAAATCGAGGCGTCGAGATGCTGACAACACAGGTCACGCACTCCCAATGTCAAGTGCTAAGTGTGTGAACACGTGACATACATAAACAAAAGCAGCGGATAAATTAAATCGATAACTAAGTACCAAAATATTTAGAGTTATTTTACAAACCAGTTTAACATAAATTCTCCAATAGGAGATTTAATACAGTCATCCGAAAGATAAATCATAAAAATACATATTTATAAAAATGGAAAAATACTTCTCAATATAACAAATTATAAATAAATGTTCCAACAACGAAGCCGCATCCTCATACTTAGTCTCCTCAACATCTGCATCTAAAATCTACGATGCCAAAATGGCATCACAAGTAAGTACAACCCAACCAAACCACAAGATATAAAATATACTCATGCAACAAAAATACACATGAACATAACTCCATATGTATAAAACTTAAAATCATCTTCCTCAAAATAAATAAAATAACCACACACACTAAAATCTCATTTTAATCACAATAAAACTCCAATAAAAACTATCCATAATTTCCCAGAAAATAGTATCCGTAAATCTAATCTTATCGGGCGTTACGTATCGCCATCTCCAATATAACATACACACATCACCAATCATAATGAGCATTACGTATCGCCATCTCCATTATGATTCCTACACTCATTTCATACAGGGCGTTACGTATCGCCATCCCCGATATGAAATACACACCCAATGACCATAATGGGCATTACGTATCGCCGTCCCCATTATGTCATCCACACACTATTGATCATAATGGGCATTACGTATCGCCATCCCCATTATGACTTACACACATAATGACCATAATGAGCTTTACGTATCACCGTCCCTATTATGTCATCCACACCCACTGATCATAACGGGCGTTACGTATCACCGTCCCCGCTATGACTCAGTCAAAACCATTAAAATTCATAAACTTAATAAAAGTCCAGTTTTCATTTCCAACACATGAATATGCGTATAAATACACAATCCAGATGACTATGCATCAAATAGCCTACAATTAATAAATTTCAATAATGACCAAACACAAAATCTGTTGTTGTCAAAAATATATTTAAATCTTAAAGTTTGTTTGGAAAGTACTTACAGTGGGTAAAAGCATAAATCCTTGAGCAAACGTCAATCCTCAGTGTTCGTAGCGGTCACTTATACGTTAGGTTAGAGTGCTCGGTTTGACACCAAAATTTAGGCAGATACTCTTGGAATGTGGGGAATCTCATGGAGGTGGCGGTGTGGCGGTACAACCACCGAAAGGTGGCAGATCGGGCTCCAAAAGGATGGAAACCAATTTTCAGGTTTGGGGTCGTATAGGGAAGGTGGGGCAACTGTTGGGGAAACTGAGTTAGGGGGTTGGTTGGCTGAGGTAGGGGAGTGGTTTGATGGCAGCGGTGAGGCTAACAGTGGCGGCAGGCGGCGGCTGGGTTGCTCAACCCGTGGGTTTTAAAACTCATTTCGTGGCTTGATCGTGTGGGAGGAGTGAGGGGCTATCGGCAGTGGGTTAGGTAGCTGGGAGGTCGGTGATGAAGTGGTCAAAAGATGGTGGCCAGTGATAGAGCAACGGCAGCACTAGAGCATTTATGGGCCACGGCTTGGAAGTGGGAGTGGGGGCAAATGGTGGCACGGGCTGGGATGAAAATGAAGGGAGTTGATCGCCGGCCAGTGGGGAAGAGAATGGGAGGGGCGGTGCTGGCTACGGGCCGCGCACGTTGGGTCTAGGTGTAGGGAGAAGGGACGGCAAGACATAATCACGAAGGTAGGCAGGCCGATCAATGGTGCGATGACAGCAGGAAATCGATGGAGATGGAGATGGAGATGATGAATGTGATGGAGATGATGAGGGAAATAAGGGGGATGGGTCAGGGGAATCATGAGACAGAATATGAGGTATTATAGGTTCAGGAACATGTAGAGGAATGAGAGAGTTTGAGGGAGAGAGAGAGTCAAGGATATCTTGGAAAGGGAATTGTTACTCATGAAAAGTGACGTCACGAGAGTAGAAAATAGATTGGGTTTTAAGATTGTAAAGTTTGTATGCTTTATGGGTACTAGGGTGACCAAGAAACACGCATTTGGTAGCACAAGGAGAGTTTGTGCACAACATAAGCACCCGAACACGCGGAGGTGATCATAACTGGGTGTTTCATCAAAAAGAGTTTCAAAATATGATTTATTTTGGAGAATGTGATTGGGTGTGCGGTTGATTAGATATGCAACAGTAAGAACACAATCACCCTAAAATTTTAAGGGTAGATGTGTTTGAAAACGAAGATTACAAGCAACATTTAGAAGGTGCCGGTGTTTACGCTCCGCAGCACCATTTTGTTGAGGAGTTTCAACACGAGTATGCTCATGGATGATGCCGTGTTTTTTAAGGTAATGTTGAAAGTCATGAGAAAGAATTCTTGTCCATTATCAGCTCTTATGATTTTTACATTGGTTTTAAATTGATTTTGGACAAGAGCGAAAAAATGCGTTAAATGGGTATAAGCTTCCGATTTAAAACGCATAAGATATATCCAAGTAGTGCGAGAAAAATCATCAACGATGGTAATAAAATAATGAGCACCACACAGAGATAAAGTATAATAGCCACCCCAAATATCACAAAATATACGATTAAAAAGAGAAATACTTTTATTAGCATAAGAAAAAAAATGTAATTTGGTGTGCTTAGAACGAGCACAAATGTCACAATCAGTAATGACACATGGAGAAATAAAAAGACTAGGAATAGTAAAATTAGAAGAATGGCCTAAACGTTGATTCCATAAGGTCTTATTAGTAGTGGGTTGAGATGTTAAACTAAGCAGAGGTTCAGGTCGATACGTGTAGAGCCCATTGTAGAGATCACCCGCTCCAATCAGCCTTATCAATTGTGGGTCCTGAAAAATACAAGAATTAGAAGTGAAAAAAAATAAGACAAGAATTATGAAGGGTGATTTGGGATATAGATAAAAGGTTGAAAGTGAAGGTGGGGACAAAATAGATATTTAGTAAAGTGAGGAGAGGGGAGAGTTTGCAAGTCTCGATTCCTTCAAATGGGATATTCTCTCCATTAGGCAGCCGAATGAAATGGCTGGAATCCAAACCTCTCAAATCGATGAAAGGATCTCACCGGTGACAAATATGGTGACTTGTGCCACTATCCACTACCCAGTGGAAGTGCGGATTGAAGAGAAAATCAGATGAGGGAGGGGAGGAAATGTTACCAACAAAGTTTGCGGAAGGTCAAGGGGCTAGGGAGGATGCCGGTGCAAGGAGCAAAATTAATTTCTGGTAAAGCTCCGGTGAAAGGCCAGGAATGGGACTCAGGTCAGAGATTGCCTTCGATGGTTGCCCAAGAGCCTAATTTGCCGTCGATGGAGGTTGCCCAAGGATTGAGGGCCGAGATTTGGTACGAGAGTCTCGGCCAAATGGGTATCCCACAACGGTCCAACAACAGTCTCGTGTGTGCCCTTCCTTCCCACATGCCGTGCACTTCCAAGAATTTTGGGGTCGAATATGGTGATTTGGGTGAGGGCTACGAATGGACATGGCTAAGGTTTCTGATGTGGGATTTTGGAGATGAAGAAGTCTTTGTTGTTATTCTTGGAATAAGATGGAGAATACTTTGCTAATTGGGGGAAGATGATCCATGGCCAATATTTGGGTTTAGAGAAGAGCAAAGGAGTCGTTTAAGCCAAGAAGAAATTGGAAGACTCTCTCGTCTTCAACCTGTTGTTGCAAGTCTTTGAGGTCACTGCTACTTTGAAGGTGACTAAGTTCATCCTAAATCTGTTTGATTTGGTTATAGTATTCATGCACTGAATTGGTTGTTTATTGCAGGGAGAAGAGGGCACGTTTGAGGTGGTATATTCTGGCATTGTTGCCATGATAGAAACGGGAGAAAAGATCAACCCAAACATCACGTGTGTCAGTGTGATATTCAGGAGAATTGGCATTGAGAGCTCTTGTTATGGCTTTTTTCCATTTGAGGTAGTTGCGACCAATTAAAAGACCATTGACAAGGATTAAACTTGGCGAATCTGAGGGATGAAGGACGTAAGGGGAAGGGAGTGGTGGGTTAGATGGGTTGGCCATGGGAAGGTAAGAAGGGTTTGGCAAGACCTATTGTTGGCAGAGACCATGTTAAAACTAGTAGGAGAAGTGTTTGAATTCTGTAATATGTTATTGTTGTATATGTGCTTTACAAATATATAGACTTTACATGGTGCAAAAATATGGAAATATACACATATGATAAGTGAATAAATCAAGCTAATTCCTAGAATAAAGTTAATTATTGATTTTACAGATATGGTAAGTGAAGAAATCAAGCCAATTCTTAGAATAAAACTAATTACTAATTTTCTGGAATCTTGTTTTGGTAACTATCAATAAATAATAATGTTTCCATTTTTCTGCTTCGTGGATCTTTGCTATGGCTTCTAGAGCCTCCTTGATTTCAACTTTAAAATGGATGGCTAAACCCAACTTTTCCAAGTTGTATCAGCTCCAACTTAGCCAGGGAGTCAAGTGCTACAGATTTTCCAAACATAACTGATCTTATAGCTTCTATCAAATTATCTGCACCTTTTTTAAATTCCGGTTCCTGCAAAAACAAAAACATAGCAAAATATATAATCCCAATATTATATAGTTAATGAATATAATGCATGTAGGTGGGTGGGAATTATTAGGATTCTAACATCGTAAATGCTGTTAAGAGATTCCAAGAAATCGAATTTCCATATATTTGGCTCGTAATTGGCAGACCATCTTTGCAATGGTTTCTTAGAGTCCATAATGATGGAGTACTACGGAGGAAATTAAAAGGCTGGCTAGCTAGCTAGCTAAAGCTTAATGCAGAATATGGTCAGTAGCCCCTATCCTATACCTACCATATTTGAGGAATGAGAAGTGCCAGTTGCAGCATTGGATGGCATGGTGGAATGTGTCTTAGGTTGACTTGTTGAGAGGATGGATTCACTTAGGCTGAGCTGAGAAGACTGAGAATTGACAAGAGCAACAAGTTGATGAATTTGGACCTCAGTTAAAGGAAACTGTGAAGCACTTGGAGATCCTTTTTCTTGGCTTTGAGAAGACACTTGATTAGCTGAGTGCACAGTGAAAGATGTGCCTAACAGGACTAGATTAGAACTCATCGGAATTTTTTTTCCCAAAATTTGATAGAAAGAACAAGTTTGATAGAAAGGCAGTACCTAAAAAAATTTTACATTGTACTCATTAACAAGCTTTCGCCATATTTAATGAAAAATGAGAAAAAAAAATGGGAGAATAAAATAAAAGGACTTTTAGTTTAACTTTTGAAATAATTAAATTGAAATACTTAAACAAAAATAAATTTAAAAAGTATAACAGAAATTGAAATACTTTTGAAATAATCATTTCTTAATTATTAAGTTAAAAAAAAGTTTTAAAAAAATGGTAGATGGGTAGTAAACGATTATTCTAGAATTAAAATCATGCGGCTATGTGAAGTCCAAAGATTGAGTCGGGCCGAATTGCTCATATAAAATCTAAAAATTTGCTTGAATCCACCGGTTTGAAATGGATACTAAATCTGTTCGGTATCTCTTTTTATATCTTCAAATCGGTTTGAATTGCACTACTTAAACAATACTTATACTATACTAGTATAATTATAAGATATATACTATGAAGTAGTAATTACTAATAATAAATATTAAATTTTAATAATTAAATTTAGTGTTGAAAAAATTATTAGACTAAAAATCAGAACATCGGGTTTAACTGAAGTTGAAAAAACTAAAAAAAATTTAATTTTGATGATAAATCGTTTGCCATCATTTATTCAATTTTTAAAATCGATGTACATCGATCAATTTCAAAATTTATCTAACATCAGAGTGAATCGACCCATCCCACGGCCTGATCGCCAGCATAAATCGCAGTTGAAATAGTGTGAAGATAAAGCAAAGTCAATCGTAGCATTAATTATTGTTATTCACCCAAATTTTTAGTCTAGCATTAATTAATTATTAAAATTCAAATAAACAATGTAGACTTCTCACAAAATTTTCATATTAATATGTAGGGTATATATAGGATCATAAATAGAATTTTTCTTAAGGTAATACAATTTATTGATCCACTGATATTTTTCAATACTAAAGCAGTAGCCTCAACTCATTAACGAATTCATTGACTGTATTGTAGAGTGCAAGGACGCAAGCCTTCATGCACTCTGGAAGCTGTTGAGTTTCCTTGACATCCCACCTGAATTGTTGAGATTAGAATTCCTTACATTATAGAACAACCATGATTGCATGATTATTGCATTAATTGAATATACTAACCTAGTTACGCACTGAATTGGTGAAGTGTGTTAGTTCTTCCAACGTGCCATAAACGTCATAAACATCATCAATTATCGCAACTAGATTGAGGACTTTAGTAAGCCATTTTCTGAAACATCTATTCTCAGGCTCAACATCAAATCCCACTGAGCATATGAACGTTTCAACCAGTCTATTTCTTGTAAAACTCACTCTCCGAGGGCAAAATTCCTCCACTACCGAAATGAAAAAAAAAATCAACAAATAAGTTCTTATCCTTAATTAATGGTACATTATAAATATAAGTATATTATATATTTTGTAATTACCTAGACAATTCTTTCATATCTTTTTGGAGTATGGCTTGAATTGCATTGAAATTGAGTTTAGCAAGTTCAAGTAAAATAGCGTTCATGTTCTGGTCTTTTTCAATACATAAATAACGATTTTATATCATCTTGTAAAAAGCTAGAAATAAAAAAAAACAAGCTCACGAAGATCAATTTTCACTCATATTGCCAGAGT
This sequence comes from Platycarya strobilacea, assembly GCA_036898215.1. Classification (NCBI taxonomy): domain Eukaryota; kingdom Viridiplantae; phylum Streptophyta; class Magnoliopsida; order Fagales; family Juglandaceae; genus Platycarya; species Platycarya strobilacea. The sequence goes on from CM072548.1 coordinate 10,095,690, forward strand.
ACCTATATTTTTAAACAACAAAATATATTTGTAAACTCCTAGAAAATTGTTGAGTTTTGGCTTGATTTTATGCTGAAAATGTGTATTTTGAAACTTGGCTTGATTGTTGCTTGACCTTGACTCAATCCTGGCTCTAGCAATCTTAGCTTGACACTTTGCTTAATAATCCACTTGAGTGAAGGTTCAGACAGAGAATTCACTTGCACTATAAGAAAATTGTTTATTTATGACTAGTTATTTCTAGAAAAATGACTATTTTCTTCTAAAATAAGTATATTTTTGTCCCAAATAATGTTTTTTGTTACAAATAATTAGTCATAAATAATGGTTTTTCTTGAAGTGCCAACACCCACTCGACAATCAACTCGAGTAGGAAGCTAACTTGTGAGTTCACTTGACACTTGCTCATTCGGAACACTATCTCTAATGTTAACTCGAGCTTCGCTTGACTTCTGCCCAAGCAAATGTTCTATTTTCTTGGGTTACGCATCCTTTCATTATAAATACATATTTTTTCATATATTTTTAGAGTAGTTAGCAGCCAAACTTTATAGAGAGAGAGAATCCTTTTGTAAAGAATCCTGAGAATTCATTAGGTATATTGGATTTTCGAGATTTACGATTTTTGTGATTGATCTTTTGTACTTCACCTTTGTTCAAAGTAATTTCATTGAGACCGACTCCGTTAGTGGACATAGGCTCAAATTGAAGTGAACCACTTAAATCTTGTTGTTATTTTGTGTAATTGCCGTTATTTATTTTCTTTGCTTCCGTTGTCTTATACTATAAATTTATCCTTTGATAACCGGTTTATCCCAACAAACTGGTATCAAATGTAGGTTTGTCTACGTATTTGGGTGAAACAGTAAACATAACTTGCTATTGAGTGAGCCTTCTCATTTTACAATTTATTTTTTAGCTATTTTTATAGGAAATAAGAGCTTGACAATAAAATGCATTTTTATAGCAAGAAGATGGACTTACTGGAAGAGTTTCACAATAAAATGCATGTGGTATACTAGATCATGTTATTGAAATTAAGCATGATTTTGATTTTAACATTGGCACATGGTAAGAACAGTCTACTATTTTATCTGATAGATAAAAGGGACAGTTTGGCCACCTTCGAGATATGGCGCTCATGCAGACTTTGTACTATTTTTATTTTAGCAGATAATACTTGCTGGTAGTCTTCGTGTATAGTCAGAAGCTCTTGTTCAAGTAAATAATATGTATAGTGGTGTGTTGTCTTTTGTTGGAAGAGTTTTATTCTTCATTATGATAAGCTTATAATTTGGTCAAGTCATTTATGATATTGAAGATTTTGTGTGGAAATTGAGTTCTTCAAGGGTAGACGTAGTGTTAGATATTTGCGATTCCCTTTAAAGATTTTGTTAGAGGGGGTCAAATCTTTGGTTAATGGATTTTGTTTAGGCTTGACAAAATTCCAGCCAATGTAGAGATTTATTAAATTTTGACTTGATTTACTGCTGAAAATATATTTTTTAAAGCCTGGCTTGACTGATGCTTAACCATGGCTTAATTGCCTCGACTGTGGCTCGACCTTGGTTCAAGCAACCATAGCTTAACACTTTGCTCAACAGTTTGCTCGAGTGAAGGTTTAAATAGAAAGCTCGCTCGACAATTAGCTAGAGTGAGAGGCCAATCTATGAGTTCGCTCGACAGCTACTTGAGTGTCCACTTGAATGGGACACTAACCCTAATTTTCACTCGTGCTCCACTCGACTTTTGCCTGAGCAAATGTTCTATTTTTTAGGGTTACGCGCAATTCCATTATAAATACATGCGTTTCCATTTATCTTTTGGAGTAGTCAGCATCCAAACTTTGTAGAGAGTGAATCCTTTTGTCAAGAATCCTGAGAATTCATTAGGTATATTGAGATTAAGGGTTTTTATGATTGATCTCTTATACTCCACATATGTGCATAGTGAATTCTTTGAGATTGACCCGCTAGTGGATATAAACTCACATTGATCTGAACCACTTAAATCTTATTGTTGTTTTGTGTGATTGTTGTTATTTTTTTTGTTTGCTTCTGTTGTGTCATACTTCAAATTTAACCTTTGATAACCATTTTATCCTAATAAAAACTAACACAGATGGATCAATACTCAATCTTATCAAAGATCACAAACTAAATGGACCGTAATTATCTTTATTTAAATGACATGAGAGAGAAGGGCACGCACAAAACCATCTTTATTTAGATTCTAAGACTGCTTCGTACTTCATTAATCCAATGCGTTATAGCTAGCTAGGATGTTTGTTCCTATAACATGGATGAGATTTCAATTCAAGTACTAGATCGAGCATGAGAGAGGCTCAAGTAGCAAGGACTTGATTTTGCTTCGCTTGTCTCCGTCTTGAACACCAAACCCATCTCCTTGGTGATAAAGGCTCTCGACCACACGTGCAATATTCACAAATGTTTGCATGAGCAGCATAGGTAGCTTCTGCGTTAAGCATTCCCTGTCTAGTTTCCTCCAGCTTTTGTCTATTATGCCTTTGATATGCTTCCAAGCCATTTCCTCAGAAACATTTTTCTCTCTCATGTAACATATAATTGATGATGGAGCATCTCCTCTTTCAACTTCGGCCTGGTTTAAATTAGTTATATGGTGCACGTATACCAAAAGTTCAATTAACTTACAATAAGTATCACACTGTTAAGAATATAATACAAATAATTAATTAAATCTGCAATCTTTAGTTCCTATCAATTTAGACTTTTAGGATAAATGAAGATTACACCAGGTATCTAAGCAAATCAATTCATGAGTTCAAACTATGATTTTATACTCTATCTCATTCAATTAAATGTTTCCCTTATTGAGCCTACTCATTGAAAAGGAGTTTGACCCAAAAGTGAGGGGGATTATTGTTAAGAATATGATACAAATAATTGAAACTACCTCTTATAGTTCCCATTAGCTTAAGTCTTTGAAAAAAAAAATTGTGATTTCATAGGACAACAAACTAATATTCAATCATGTTTAGAGGTTTTCTTTTTTATTCTAGATTTAATGACATATGAGTAGTTACCGATGAAGTTCCAAGATCATTGCAAAGTCGAACTATGACAGATATATTATATAGGAAGTCTTTGCTTTTCTTCATGAAATTCTCGTATTCCTCAGCCTTCATGACCTTATGCTCTAGACAGAAAAATGCATGGACAAACAGCACAGAGGCAGATGATGAAATCCATGCATTGCTTAGATATTCCGGTAGGGATGGAGTGTAGCCCGTGTTGTACCACTTTGCTTCCACATATAATGCGTTACAAAAATCTGTCCACTATTAAACAAAAGAAGAAATTACTTCATAGGATGATCTTTACATATGTTTGGAACACAAACTCACCTCAACACATCTCAAATAAATTATTCATGAGATCTATTACTTTTTGAACTTCCATAAAAAAATTAAACTCATCTCAACATGATATAGTTCATATATTTAAATATATATGCAGTCAACATATTTATATTCAAACATATCTCAATGGAAGCTACAAAATTACTACTCACAGATCAATTCAGATCATCTGAAATCATTTAATCAGAGATCTTAATGTAGCCTTAATATATTCATGATCATGATAGGAGACTAATGGATGTGTACGTACCACATTCTTTACATGTACTGCTAGTAATAACTGGTCGCAACCCTTCTCTCTTTGGACTTGATTAACGAAATCATTTGTCGTATTGTAGAGTGCTAGGAAACAAATCTGCATGCACTCCGGAAGCAGTTTAGTTTCACTAACATCCCACCTGAATTTGTTTAACATGTTGATTAGAATTCTATACATTCTAGGAATTAAGCAAACCCCAGGGGTTGTATTAATATATATGTTACGTTGGAGAACATGACTAACATATTTACGGCATTGGTGAAGACCTCGAGTTCTTCCAATGTGCCATAAACGTCATAAATATCATCAATTATCAGTATAAAATTAATGGCTTTTGTTAGCCATTTTCTGAAACAGCTGTGCCGAGGTTCGCATGTAAGGCCCACCGAGCAAACGAAAGTTTCGACAAGTCTATCTCTTGCAAAATTCAAGTTCTCTCTCAAACCCAGATTCCTCCACCACCTAAAAATATACACAAAAAATAACGTAAAAATATATCCTTAAGTTCATCTTTATGGTACAATGTATCAATTATGAGGACTTCATGTGCATTAATTATTCATGTCGAGTAGTTCCATTTAGGCCTCGTTTGGATATGCATCTCATGATTTTATCTCATCTTACACTCTTTTTAAACATCACTAAAAAATATGTAATTTTTTTAATTTTAAATATTCAACTATTTCATCTAAATATTATTACTTAATCATTTTAACTTTTTCAAATTTATTAAAAAAAACAGTTTTTTCAAGTTATAAATTAATAACAATAATATTTAAAAAAAAACATTGTAACAATATTTAATTTTATAACATTTTTGTTCAAATTTTCATTTCATCTCAACATTTAAAGGAGGCCTTAGTTACCTGGATAGTTCCCTTAGGTCTTTTTGGAGCGTGGCTTGAACCATGTTAAAATTAAGTTTAGCAAGTTCAAGTAAAATAGCGTTCATGTTCTGGTCTTTCTCCTTGACGTTGATGTGCCATTTAACATTAAACCATTGCACCCTCCTTTGTGAGGGAAGCTCCAAAGCATGGGCCACCTGCTTCGTAAGGTGACTGTCTAAATTGGGAATGGCTTCTTCGAGAGTTGTGGTTGAGAATTCTCTAGCCTCATCCAGAATGTCTTCACCTTCAAAAGCTAGGTGCGAGGCCTCCAAAAGCTCAAGCATTCCTTTGATATCTTCGTGTTTGCTTTTCCTAAATGTTCCTGTCCTTTCATCCATGAAGCCGCTAAACATATCTAATGTGGGTTGATCCACATAAATGCATCGGAGTTCAGTGAGTAATTAGTAATTGGGAATCCATTTGAATTAGATATAATAGTCTAAATTAATTTAAAGCCTATAAACAAGTTATTTAAATTCCGTACAATCTATCTGGACAAAGAAAAGACTTTTGGTATATACCTAAAAATATATTATAATTACCTTGTGAAACATCATAGCCATGCTGCCGGAGAAGCTTAAAGCACAGAGCAGTAACGTATAGAGGAGACAGCTCTTGATCTCCTGGGCTCCGATTGTTCTTGTTGGTGGAGGCTATGGTGTCTAGTGCGGCCTTGATTTCCACGTCAAAGTGGGTGGCTAAACCTAACTTTTGCACGCTGTCAATCAGCTCCAACTTTGCCTCGCAGTCAACAGCTTCTCCAAATATAATTCTTACTTCCTCTATCAACTTCTCTGCCCGTCTTTTATATTCTGGTCCCTGCAAAAAATCATATATCGTTCCAAATCTCAATAGAAAGTAGATCAGTACGTAACAACTGAACGTACATGAGCTCATGCTTTTCTAGAAAAAAAATAAATAAAGAAATAAAGTAGGTATCTAGGCAATAGAGAATAGGAAAAGATGTCTGCATATATATATATATATATATATTATATTGTAGTTTAATATATGATATGGCAGGGAATGATGGATCCTCACATCGTAAATGCTATTAAGAGATTCGAGGAAATCGTATTTCCAAATATTTGGCTTATAATTGGCAGACCGTCGTCTGATCTCATCTTGCATTATATTAAGAGTTGCAGGCTGCATGGTATCTGGAATGGGAAGGTTTGATGCTCCAACGTCTTGCATCAATAATGGTTTAGCTCAAGCAATGCCGAGTACTCGACGATGGATTTGGTCTAATAATTCGCCCAGCTACCTGCTTTAAATAGGCCACGGCGCCCAAAAATATCTCCCAGATTTTCTCCTTCAACTAAGTATTATAGAGAGAAATGTATTGACATATTATAATTTAACATATTATAATTTAGCATATTATAATTTATAAATATTTTTATAAATCTAATAAAGATATAATTTGGAATTCAAAAATAAAAAATAGAAAACACATAACTCAACCGTCAACTCTGTTTTGCCTAAAGAAACTCTCACTTCAATCCCATGACCTTCCAATTTGTTATTTACAAAAATACTTAATTTCGGATAAAATTGAAAAGTATTTTATCACTCAAAAAGTTGAAAATTGTTTCTAAAAATATATACAATAACTCACGTGAAAATTTAACAACAATTTTTAAGTCTATAAAAGTATGAAAAAGATTTCTCAATTCTTCTTAACTACTCCGAGAGATTTTACCCATTTATAATCTTTCAAAATCATATTAAAAATAATAACCTTTCAAAATTTATAAAATATTATATTATATTATAATAACCTTTCCACAAAAAAGTGGAAGATCTGGAGATATCAGTTAAAAAAAATAATAACAATATTATATATAGTTGTAGAATGTTAAAATGTTCCGTAATTATTTAAAAAAAAAATTAGTCTACTATTAAAAAAAGTTTATCTGCATGCATATACCATTCTTATTAAAAACAATATTATAAAAAATATTATATAATATGTTTGTCGCAAATAGTACGTAATATATTTTAATTTAATTTTATAAATTAAATTATTTTATGTAGGTGGTGTATAGTATGTTGTACATAAAGCCCTTCACGTGATTCACTACGGTACCAATAATAATTATATGCGGACCGGAAAGACCAGACCGTATACTGTAAAGGTCTCCGGCCAACCCAACCCCAAGTAAACTGTAAAGCCATCATCGACAGTGACTATCCGTTATGCGTATGTGTCAAAGCCTTTGTCGTAACGGAACTGTTCATGCGTCATGCGTAGGTAACGTCATTTTTCAGGGTCACAGTATAAATTCTCGTGATCTTCAGCCAATTCACATCAGATTATATAAACATATATAATATATAAAAATGTAGAATATAACTGTAAATAAATTAATACATATATAAACATATATAATATATAAATATCATAACTCTAAATATAAAAATGTAGAATATATTTGTTATGATAAGAATAATTTTTTTTTGTAGTGAGTTAGTTGTTTTGATCATTTTGGAATAGAGTAGCTTCTTGGCAACCTTGATTTACATGCATCTCAAATTTCGATAATCTCAAAATGGGATACAAACGAAAATATTTTTAAAGGGATAAGCATGTTTTTCTTCTTTTTTTTTCACTTTCCTGAATGAAAAGACTTCTCGGATGAAAAGACGCGGCATTGATCATTCATCGGGAAAATGAAAGACGAAAATATGAAAGGAATGCTAGATGCAGCTAGAAAATTCGCAACCACAACTCTCGAAATACAATTCCAAATGTTTTGACGTCAAATAGCACATCAGTATCAAAGAGACACACGAATGCTATAAAAAGATCTAATGGACCTACCTAGGGAACTAACAAAAAAGGCATAAGACATGAATAATTGATGTGAAGTCCTTACAAAGGATACATTGTCCCATAAAATATCAAAATAAGTGGTACATGACATCCCTTTTCAAAAATTAAAAAAAAGTACACGACATCCATTCATTTTCTATCATGATGATAATGCTGTAAATCATCGTTGACGTCATAGTTCTTTTTGCATAACATGTAAATTGCATATATGAATTCTCTCGTTTATATTCAGAAAATGTTTTATTTTATATTATTATTATAGTTTTTTAAATATTTATATAAAATTAAATAAATAATTTAATTTTTTTAAATTTTAAAATAATAATAATAAATAATAAATAATAAATAATAAATAATATTATAATAACATTTTATTCAATTTTTATATTTTATCTAAAATCATCATTTCATCTCTGAATTCTGAATCAATACTAAGCCTGACTGTTGATGTAAATTGCAGATGAGAGACATCGATGTAAAATGAGACGGTTTGAAGGGAGTGCACCGGTTTGGCCTGGTGCTCCTTCGTTGGTGTGATGGTCGTACGACATGAGGCAAATTATAGATACACGGACACTGCATCAAGAGCTTTATTTTTGCTATCCTGAGATGAGGTACAACAATTTTGTACGAGGACTTCTGATCTGTCAGCTATCTATTTTTTTTTTTTTTTTTTTTTTGGAAAAGGAGATCACCCCAAACTTTCATTAAAAAGAAAAAAATGAAGGGACTTTATAATTCTAGTCCATACACCAGATTTGGCTCACCTTCCGCTAACATTAAAGACATTTTTGCTAAACAATAGGCGTCATTAATTCCATTCCTTCTAATAAATTCTGATTTCCAATTGATACAAGATAAAATCATTTTTGTGTCTCTTACAAGCATACCAACACTGTCAGGCCTGTAAGATTACATTTGTCAAGTTCATCTCAACTTCCAGTTTTGTAGCTTCTAAAGCTTCCACTACTTCAGCGAGAAAATAATCTATTATGGATGCTTTGGAGATTTTCTTTGTCGTCAGGATAGCTGCCTGATGGTTCCTAACAATCAGGCCTACTCCAATATTATTTTCGTCTTTTGAGATGGCTGAGTCCCAATTGATCTTCACAAAATTTTTTTGAGGGAAACACCAAGAAGATGAGAGGGTTCGGTGCTAGGAGTTTGCTTGTTTACTCTCAAATCTGGCTAGTTTAAAATCTTTAAGGGATTTCAAAGCACTCTTTACTATAATGGTCTTGCTAAAATTCATTGTAAAGCTAAAATCAAGGTAAAATGATTAAATAAGTCTCACATTGTACTTGTCAAATCCAAAATTATTTAGTTTTAATGAACAGTAAATCACTCAAACTTGCTAAATATAGAAAGATATTATTCACTCTCAATTTTGATATTTTATTCTACTTTAATATTTAACATATTAAAATTAAATATATTTAAAATATTAAAATCACTAAGACTTGCTAAAAATTATTTTTTGGCAAGTTTATTATTAATTAATATATTAAGTATATAAAATTAATATTTAATATCTCAAATTGACTATTATTTGCAAAATTTTAAAAAAAAATTATGATTTACTAAAATCAATATTTAATATATTAAGTTTATTTGCAAAAAAAAAAAAATTTAAATTAAAATATATAATATTATATTATTATTTAGATTTTGATTTAGCTAGATAATGTGAGACCTTTGGTTAAAACATATGCATTATAGTCAAAAGAGTGAATTTAACCTTCAATTTAGACTTAGCAATGACTAGACCGTTACGAATACTCTAATCTAGCTAGTTTAAAATCTTCAAGGGATTCCAAAGCAGCTTTTGCTACTTGGTTGGGATGCATGAAAAAATACTCAAACAGCCACCTATTTCTTCTCAACCAAATTGCTCGGGCAAAGATTGAAAAACTCTTCATTATTTCTTGACTGCAATTTAAGCAAATATGTTCAAAAAAGTTCCTGAAAGTACCATCTGAACAGGCCATTTTCTGAATCCTAGAAGAACTTTGGCACCACACATCTCTTGACGTCTTACAATTCCATAAAACATGATTTACTGATTCTTCTCCAATCTCATAAATAGGACATTAAAGAGAGTCTATCACCTTTCTTTTAAACAAGTTAAATTTTGTAAGGAGAGATTCTAAACAAGCTCTCCACACAAAAGTTTTTGTAACATTTGGAATATTGCTCCATAATTTTTTTCATATAAGCTTACTTTGCCCATTAGTAGAAGACTGACCTTTATTCATTTCAAATAATTCCTGCTGTTTGTGATAACTGATAGGTAGTGAGATATATACATATATATATATATATTATCATTAGCTACCTCTTTATGATATGCTCTGTAAAATGCATGAAAAATGAAGTACTTAATTGCGTGCTTAATTATAAATTCTGGCGAGTTAACTCTTAGGTAAATAATCAAAATGTAATTTGTGAACGTTTCCAGGATTTTTTTTTTATCAAAATTTTATTTTAAGCCAAATAAAAAAGTGTTACTTTCTCAATAAATAAAAAAAATAAATAAAGGCTGGAAGGTGGGGGCCACGACGGTCTTGGAAACATCGATATTTAGGAGCACTAGTGTGGACTCGATCGATCGAGTTCGAAGACGCCAAAAATGGATCCCTACCTAATTAAGTATAATCTTTGACTTTGGGGCCGGATGATCTTCCTGCTCCATCCGCCACAAATTAACAATTCTATGACACAGATCACATCCCAAGTATGTATGGGAATGAGAGGTGTACATTTTGTGCATGTATCACGTTTAGATAAGACAAGACATGTATCACATCTAGATATGACCAGATCCCTTTCATAGAACATTCACATTCAATTAACTACAATTTTTTTTTTAATTAAAAATCTCATTTTTCATAATTTTTTCTAAATTTTAATAATATTTTAAAAAAATTTACTCTCATTCTCTATTTTTTTATCTATTAAAATAATATTATTTCTTTATTTCTTTATTTTTTTTGTTACGATTTTATTTTATTTCATAATATTATTTTTAATAAAATATTATAAATTTTAAATTCTTGAATGAATCATGCTCTCCCAAATTAGATGTAGGAATCAAAATGGTCTAGTCAATAAATAATGGCCAATCCCTATTATAAGGACCTCTTTCCGATAATTTGGGAGAAAAATAATAATTTGGTTAAAAGCCTTCCTACCTCTCAATTATTTAAGGGATGAACAGTAGTTAGGATTTTAAATATAAGGTATTACTATTAAGAGGTGTTTAAAAGATAATTAAAATTCAGAGAATAAATTTAAGGAATATAATTTTTAGTTAGATTGTAAGAAATTTTATATGGACGGAATGGGGATACTTTAATTGGACTAATTGTCTAGTTTGTTTTTATAAACACTCTTATTTCATCACATTTTATCATTATTATTTTTTAAAATTTCTAAATAAAATAAAATAAAAAATTTAATTTTTTCAAATTCTAAAATAAATTTTTCAAATCTCAAAAAAAAAAATTAATATTAAAAAATATATTATAATAAGAATTTATTTATTTATAATTTATTTTATCTCATCATATTTATAACAGTAAATCAGGCATTTGTTTTACAAATAGCTAGGCAAGACATGACAAGAGTACATGATATACGTTAAATCCATCTCTAATCATGTGTATTACTAATTTTTTAGATAGCTAGAGGGAGAGTAACATGCAAGGTACATTCTTATAATTGAGAAAAAAAATTAAAAAAATAATTATCTTTTACCAATAAGCAAAATGTGATTGAAAATACAAAATAATTACATTATATTTGTATACTATATAAAAGAGAAATATCTCCGAACAGAGAAATAAAATAAAATAAGCATAAAAACATTTAAATTACATATAGAAGCCTAAACATAGGCTATGCAGTTACTAAAAACCATGAATATTGATATGCTCCCTCTTCACAATGCCAGCCTGATGGAGGAACATTAAGAATAATTAATAGGCTATAATTAATCACAAAGTATAACACAAATGAATGCTTGATAAAAAGAATTGTCTTGCCACTCTTATCAAACAAAAAATAGAACTCATAAATTACACGTAGGAAAAAAAACATTATTAAAATCTTGCACCACAACTCAAGTTTCTTAACCAATTGCAATTGCCAATTAATTTTTCAACATCAAACACATTACTTATCAAAACCTCTTAAATCTATCATACCAACGAACTGCATTATAGAGAAAGGACATCAAAACGACACTAGCAATACATAAAGAATTAGCAAACCCACGATCAAAAGACAAAAACTTAAATAAGCAAAAAGACTTAACAATATACATTACTTATGAGGAACAACGAACTCTCCCCAAAATTAGTAAAAGGAATAATCAAAAGCCAACCTACTTCTATTTCTTCGCAAGTAAAAAAAAAAACAAACCTTAAAGATGGAAAGCATACATAAAGAGTTGCAAGACTCACTTAACTCTGTTGAGCCTCGGAGAGAGTTCTTCCTCGGCCAGCAACCCCTCCTCCAAGGACTTTCCCTCCTCGACGCTGCCTCGACTGACAAGAATCCTAACTGTTCTTGATGCCTAGTTGGGCCAGCTTCTCAGTGCCATCACCATTTCTCAAGACGTTTCTTGTGCAAATCGAATTGATCGACTGGCTTCAAAAACTGTTTTCAGTAATCAAATTAATTACATATCCTTTAGCTTCCTAGGTTAACCAAACAATAAACAGAGCTGGAAGATAGTGACCGTGAGGAGGGCAAAGCTTCAGCTCTATCCCTTCTTCGTTTTTTTCCCTTCTCTTCTCTTAATTTTCTTTTTTTCCAGCCACCCATGTTTGTGTTGTGGTTGACGGTGGTTTTCAAATTTTTGAGGTTTTTTTGTGGTTGTTGTAGGTTGAAGTATGTTGAACCCAAGGTTTCAAGTTTCGTGTAAATCTACAAATGGATTTTGATGATAACAAATGAATTCAAAGAATAAAGGAGTCTCAAGCTCAAAGTTGTCCACACAATAGAATCAAGCACATCAAGGAAGCAAGTATGAGCAAGAAGGGAACAAATTCACATTAAAATCATAGAGTAATTTTGTAAATCTCTTAAAAAATTTGAAATTAGGATTAAGGTTCAAAATTAATATTTTATCATAAAGCATTAAAATACATTTTCCACATATGCATGAATATTTTGAAAATTAAATTTGAAAATTTTGAAAGATGATTGATTGTCATCTTTCATATGTGCATGACATGATTAAAGGTTTGAACTTTGAAAATATTAAGATGATTGATTGTCATCTTTCACATGTGCATGTTTTATTTGAATATTTTCAAAAGTGATATATGCATTTCTTGACTTATGTAAAAGGTAGATGTCTTTATTTGAAAATTTTGAAAAGTAAAGTGTGCTCCTTTTGTCATATGCAAAAAGTAAAAGATTATGTTTGAAATTTTTGAAAAGTAAAGTATGCTCCTTTTGTCACATGCAAAAAGTAAAAATATTAGATTTGAAATTTTTGAAAAGTGAATGATGATGTTTTTGACATGGAAATTTTTTCAAATTTGAAATTGAAAACTCATTTGCCTATAAATAGCTCACTTGAGTTTTGCAAAATTCACAACAAGAGCTTACATATTTATTGCTAAGTTTTGCATCATTTCTTCAAAACTCTCATTCTCTCTTTTCTAAAGTTTTGAGCCTTAATTCTTATTCTTGTTGAGAGAGATATAGGTTGCGCTGTATTGTTTCTATCTCACTCATTGAGGAGTGTACTTTGATAGTCTACCTACTATCAACTCTTGTATTTGTAAAAGGGTGTGTATAACCCTTGTATGTGTAGAAGGTGTTCTACACGGGAAATAGTTAAATCACTAAGTGTGAGGTGATTGGAAGTGTAGAAGGTGTTCTACACGGGGAATAGTTAAATCACCAAGTGTAAGGTGATTGGAAGTGTAGAGGGTGTTCTACACGGATTCTTTGTAGCGGTGCTGCTCAAAAGTGTAATAGGTTTCTATCTCCACCTAAAGGAGATTGAATAGTGGATTTGGGGATTTTCAAGAGGTAGCTTGAGGCGAGGACGTAGGCAGTGGGGCCGAACCTCGTTAACATACTGAGTTTGCTTCTCTCTTACCCTTACTCTTTACATTTATTATTGTTTCATATTTTGTTTATATTTTATATTATATATTTGATTTATAATTGTTATTTTTTTAAATACAACTCAATTCACCCCCCTCTTGTGTTAGTCATCTGGGCAACAATTAGTATCAGAGCTAGTTGACCTATACTGTTCATACAGGCAGATCACTCATGGGAACTCTCGCTTGTGACTGTGTCACCGAAGCAAGACTCTCCGACCATGGGTGACGGTGCACCGGTAGAGACGGTGGCCGGCTAGTCTGGTAGGTACAGTTGTTAGGTGACATAGGTGCGGCCTATGATCAGTAATAATTGGTATCAGAGCTAGAGTTCTATTATAAGATTAACTATCTTTTGAGTTAAGATCTTATGGCTAACATTGCAGCTTCATTTGGTGAAGGTCAATCCAGCAGTCGGCCTCCACTCTTTTGTGGAGACAATTACTCATTTTGGAAAGTTAGAATGAGAATATTCCTTCAGGCTCAAGGTCGAGAAATCTGGAAATGCATTGTAAATGGACCTTATATTCCAACAAAAGTGATTGATGGAGTAAAGGTCAAAAAGGAAGAAGAAGAGTTTGATCGTGAAGACGATAGACTTTATACTTTGAATTTAACTGTTATGAATTTATTATATAATGCTCTTAATGGTAATGAGTTTAATAGAGTAATGACTTGCACTACAGCAAAGGAAATTTGGGATAACTTGGAAGTTACTTATGAAGGAACTTCTCAAGTCAAGGAATCAAAAATTTATATTCTTACTCATGAATATGAAATGTTTAAGATGAATGATGATGAATCTATTTCTAGTATGCACACTCGTTTTACTAACATCATAAACAGTTTGATAGCTCTTGGCAAAGTTTATTCCAAAGTGGAGATAGTAAGAAAAATTCTCAACTCTCTACCAAAACGTTGGGAGTCAAAAGTGACAGCGATTTTTGAAGTTAGAGACCTCAAGAAGCTCGAAGTAAATGAACTCATCGGGTCACTTATCACCCATGAGTACACATTGAAAAGAGGAGAAGAAGAAGGAAATTCAAAGAAGAGTTTGGCACTTAAAGTTGTTCCACATGAAAGTGAAAGTGATGAAGATGAGGAAAATGACGACAAAGATGAAGAAGTTGCGATGATAATAAGAAGAATTCAGAGGTTCTTAAAGAAAAATAAAACTCCTCCAAGGAAATCCTTCAATAAGTTTTCCAAGAAAGATTCAGGCAAAAAAGCAATGAAAGCTACGTGGAATGATGATTCAAGTAACTCAGATAGTGAAGCAAGCAATGGAGAATCAGCAAATCTTTGTCTTATGGCTAAAGATGACATTGAGGTAACAAATTTTGATAATATTGAAGATCCTTCATATGAAAAATTGCAAAATGTTTTAGAAGAAGTATATGAGGAATTTGAAAAATTGGGTATCAAGTATACTGTTTTGAAAAAGAAAAATTCTTCTTTAACAAACGAAATTGATATTTTAAGAAAAGAAAATATTGTTTTGAAAGATGAAAATTTTGAGTTGAAGAAAAAGAAAACTGATTTAGAAAATATTATTGAAAACTTTACGAATGGAAAAAGAAATTTTGAAAAACTTCTTGGTAGTCAAAGATGTGTTTTTGATAAAGCAGGCTTGGGATATATGCCAAAACAAAAATACAAACTAAGGGTGTTCAACCGGACCGTTTTTTTTTCCGGTCCGGTTTGAAAACCGGATATCCGGATTCCGGTTCCGGATCCCGGATCCGGATTAATTCAATTCCGAAACCGTATTTTAATTTATCCGGATCGGATTTTATATGATCCGGATATTATCCACTGAAATCTGGGTACCGGATGTTAGATCCGGTACCCAGATTTCATTTCGCTATTTCTCAGTCTCTCTCACTCTCTCTCTCTCTCTCTCTCTCTCTCTCTCTCTCTCTCTCTCTCTCTATCTCTCTCTCTCTATCTCTCTCTCTCTATCTCTCTCTCTCTCGCAGCCTCGAAATCCCTATCGCTCGAAGCCTCGAAATCCCTATCGCATTCTCAATCGATCCCTGTCGCCTCGAAATCCCTATCGCTCGAAGCCTCGAAATCCCTATCGCATTCTCAATCGATCCCTGTCGCTTATCTGATATCTCTATCGCTCGAAGCCTCGAAATCCCATTCTCAATCGATCTCTGTCGCTTATCTGATGTCTCTGTCGCTCGAAGCTCTAAACCCTAGCCTTCGCATCCCATTCTCAATCGATCCTTAGTCCCCCATCCTTCCAGAGCTACTTCTCCCCCTCCCTCTTCATCGGTCGATTTCAAACTCCCAGAGCTACTTCGGGTCGGTATCAGCCGGTGTGGCTCATTTTTGTAAGCCTTAGGTTGCGTTTGGCAATATGAAAATACTTCAAATATTTTTAAATATTTTATTATTTATTATTTAATTTTATTATTACTAATTAGTTTTTTATGATTTTGTCATTCCAGTTCTTGCTTCGTTTATAACAGCAGTTACGATCCTTCTCTTCCTCGTTAGTGCTCTTGCTATATATAGAAGGAAAAGAGGATCAGGTACTTTAATTGATTATAGTTTACACACATTTTTACACACATTGATTATAGTTTCGATGTATTTTCTTGATACACTAGCTCTCTAAATTTGGGATAGCAGACTTATGGATAATTTTGTTTCTAAGAAACCAAATATTATCCATTGAGATGATAGAAAACAATTGAAATTTATGCTCATCCAGAGTACCTACGAAATAATAGAAAAATATTTTTTTTAATTTAGCTATATCACACTTCTTTATATTTATTTTTTTTAATTTATTTCCAAAAAAAATTACAAGAGAAGAATGCCCAAAACTGGGGATCAGAGTCACTTTTGCCCTTCAGGGCCTACAGAAAAAGATCTACCATGGACAAGAATCTAGACCTGCTGCATACCATATTTGCATGCTATTAACCAAAATACCAGACCTTATAAAAGAATGAAGAGAAGAAACATTTTATGCTTTCGGGTCAAGTGTCTCTCTCGCCAAGTCACCAAAATTTATTCCAGCCCTCCACTTGAGAAGTCAAAACTGGATAAAAAGCAGCCCCCACTCTTTATCATGAATTTGCATAATGGTTCTGTAGAACATATTTAACAACTTTATAGAATGAAACCACAATCCCAACTGAAGGGCCTGCACGACCAACACGAGGACCAACTCCAGTAAACAGCCCCTTTATCCCTCCATCCCTGTTACAAGAAAATTTAAACTCAAGACTTTACTGAAAATAAAAATTGAACACTGACTTATTACTAACAACGTATAAAGATCTTGGCCTTTAAAGGCATGTTGGCTTATTGGAAATGTATCCAAGTTTTCGTTTTTTAACAAGAATTTTTTTTTTTTTTAGTCTAATTTTCTCCCCTTCTAATTCTACTCTAATTTGATGGGCATATCTTGAAATGTGGCAGATGTGAAGGGTGGGTGTCTTTATGGAGGACCTACCTACGGTGAAGACGCCCCCACCTAGATTCAGAGGAGTCCAAGTGTTTACGTACAAGGAGCTTGAAATGGCCACAGATAAATTTAGTGAACCAAATATAATAGGAAATGGAGGGTATGGAGTGGTGTACAGAGGAGTCCTAAGGGATGGGACCGTTGCTGCAATTAAGAGGTTGCATAGGGAAGGAAAGCAGGGGGAGCGTGCCTTTAGGATTGAGGTGAATGACTTCATTTATTAGTTTTTGTTCCTATTTGCTCTTTCTCCGCAATTTGTTTCTTTCTGGGTTTTTTCTTCTGCTTATGTTTTCTGTAAACAAACTTGGAAAGATTGTTCTTTTGTCCTTACAACAGCCTATAAGCTGTAGCACTATATGAGAGGGATAAGGAAAGAGCATCTGCTGTACTTTCTTAGGCAATTTCTTGCTCCATCTTCTTTGATCGCATAAACAGTTTTCCTTGACCTTTTGACATCACTTTCTTAGGCAATTGGGAATGTTAGACTCATAATTCTCTCTCACACACACAAGCGCATGCACATACAGAGACATCTTAGGGAATGCTGCATATTCTGAAACTTGATCTAACTATGTTCTAACAATACACAATATATTTCCTAAGAACTATTTGTTCTGAAATATTAATCATCTTTCCTTCAATCTGTTCTTTTGTTAGAACATAAGCACCTGACCTCCATCACTAGCTACTGCCAAAGCACCTGCCCCTGAAATATCTTTAGTTCAAAATAAATAAAAACCTGATTATTTTGGTTGCAATAAGTTGAGGAGGAGGAGGAAAATATCGGATTATTTTGTAATCCCATCTTCCCCATTTTTTTTCATATTACACTTTACATTTGAAATATCAATATTGCATGTTCATTTAAAAATTGTATTGTAAACGCTTTGTTTTTCCTGTTTTGTGTTTGTGATTATTCAATAACATTATGGCTAAGAGTACGTAATTCAATATCATGCGAATGATCTACTATATATATTGGGTCTTTTATACATGATGGCTAAGAGTACGTAATTCAATTTGGCTGTAGAGGCTTAGATTTTTACTAAAAAAGGAGTTGAAGAATAGCGATGTTGGGTCCTTGGGCAGGATTGTGCTCCCTAAGGTAAGGTCTCCTATATATATATATATATATGTATATATATGGTAAATTCTCTTTATCAATCTGGCAATGGAGGCTTAGAATTTTACTTAAAGAAGCCTGTTTGGTTTTTATGTTGTTTGTGTTTGGTTCTTTGTATTTGTAGGAAAATTTGAGAAAAGGAAAATTGTGTTACTGCAATCGGTCCAAGTGGAAATGTACAAACCGAGATGCTACTGCAAAAAGTTTCAGGAATGTTCACTTTTAGAGAAGAGAAAGTTTCTTCAAATTTGAATGTAAACGTGCATACTTTGGTTCCTGATTATTATATGAATGTAAACGTTTTGTGTTACTGCAATCGGTCCAAGTGGAAATGTACAAATGAAGTCATTATTTAAAATTTGAACTTCTGATTTTTAATATTGCTGGCCTCAGACGTTAGTTAATGGCATAAGTACAGTTATTATTGTTTTAAAATGCTAATTATCCGGTTTATATGATTCATACATATATATATATACATAATAATTATTTATTTTATTTCTGCAAAAAATAATAAAATAAGCTTTGAAAAAAAAAACCGGGTTAAAACCGGAAACCGGATTTCTGGTTTTTTAAAAAACCGGATTAATCCGGTTTGAAACCAGATTCCAACCCGGGTAAACCCGGGTTGGAGTCCAACCCGGATTGAATTATCCGGTTCCTGGCCGGGCTGACCCGGAATTCCAGTTTGGGCACCGGATGTTCAGCCCTAATACAAACCTTATAAAAACTTCTTTGATAATCCTTCTATATTAAAGTCCAATATTCAAAATTATTTTCATAAAAATAATTTTGTTAAAAAAGGATACTATTAGAATCACTCAAGTTCTTCATATATGTCACATGCTATTTGCAATTTTTGTAATAGAAATGGTCATAATTATCTTGCTTGTCCTATTAGAAGAAAACATACAATGACTATTAAGGCCATATGGGTACCTAAATATCTTGTTTCTTCTAATACTAATAAATAAAGGACCCAAAGAACTTGGGTACCGGGAATTGTTTTTAATTGCTTTTGTAGGTATGCATGAAGTATTCTACAAGTAAAAATAAATGATTTTTAGACAACGGATGCTCAAGATACGTTACAGAAGACAAAACTAAATTCATTGACTTCACTTCTAAAGAAAAAGGATGTGTGATATTTGGAAACAATTTAAAATGAAAGATCATGGAAATAGAAGGAAAGATCATCAAGACTTAGTACAAGATGCAACCAAATAGTGGAAACACGTGAAAGATCATCCAGCAGAATAAATTCTAGGAGAACCTTCACGAGGTGTAAGTACTCGATCATCTCTTAGATATATTTGCAATCATACTGCTTTTCTATCTCAGATTGAACCTAAAAATATTAATGAAACACTTCTTAATGAATCTTAGATTCTAGCTATGTAAGAAGAGTTTAATCAATTTAAAAGAAATGATGTTTGAACACTTGTTCCTAAACCCAAAAATCATACTATTATTGAAACAAAATGGGTTTTTAGAAACAAGAAAGATGAATCCGGAGTCATTACTAGAAATAAGGCTCAATTTGTAGCCCAAGGTTTCAATCAAGAAGAAGGAATCGATTATGATGAGACATATGCACCAGTCGCAAGATTAGAAGCTATTCGAATGCTACTTGCATATGCTTGTTATAAAGATTTCAAACTTTTTCAAATGGATGTTAAAAGTGCTTTTTTAAACGGTTTTATAAATGAAGAAGTATATGCTGAGCAACCTCCAGGTTTTGAAAATCATATTTCTCTAAATCATGTTTTCAAACTCACAAAAGTACTATTTGGACTCAAACAAACTCTTAGAGCGTGGTACGAAAGATTCAGTAGTTTCTTGATTGAAAAAGGCTTTTTAAGAGGAAAAATTGATACAACTCTTTTCATTATGGGAGAGTTTATATTCTTTCTCGGATTGAAAATTAAGTAAGCAAAAAGTGGGACATTCATCAATCAATCAAAATATATTAAGAAATTGCTGAAGAAGTTTGGGATGGAAGGTGCTAAGGAAACTGGAACACCAATGAGCCCATTCACTAAACTTGATAAAGATGAATCCGGTAAACTAGTTGATTTGAAGGTATATCGAGGTATGATTGGTAACTTATTATATTTAACAGCCAGTAGAACAGATATTATGTTCAGTGTATGTTTATGTGCACGTTTTCAATCATTTCCAAAACAATCTCATTTGATTGCAGTCAAGCGGATTTTTAGATATTTTGCCAGTACCATTGACTTAGAGTTATGGTATCCTAAACACACTTCTTTCGATCTCATTAGTTATTCAGGTACCGATTATACTGGTTGCAAAGATGATCGAAAAAGTTTTAGTAGAACATGTCATTTCTTAGGTCATGACTAGTTTCCTGGTTTAGTAAAAAAAAAAAAAAAAATTCTGTTGCACTATCTACTGCTGAGGCAGAATATGTTACTGCGGGTAGTTGTTATGCTCAAGCTCTTTACATGAAGCAACAACTTGAGGATTTTAAACTTATGTACAATCACATTCCAATCAAATATGATAATACAAGTGCTATAAATCTTTCAAAGAATCCAATACAACATTCTCGGACCAAACATATTGAAATTAGATATCATTTTTTTAGAGACCATGTGCAGAAGGGCGATATTGTATTAGAATTCACTAGTACACATGATCAATTGGCAGACATTTTCACAAAACCCCTACCAGAAGATAGACTATGCATGATTAGAAGAGAAATAGGAATGATGCATGCCATGGATATCTGCTAGATACTTTTATTTCATTATCTTAAATGACCTACAGAAACTTGAGACGTTTAGCCTCATCATTCAAATGCATTTGCTCCTCATAAATCATCATGCCATCCTTGTCTAAAGGATTAGGCAATCAAAATGAAGAGGTAAGCAAGGATTTCAAATCCTTATTCTGTTATTTTAATTCTACTATTTTTTTGTTTGACTCATAAACAAGTCGTTGAAGTACAGAAACAGTCTCGCTAAGCTTCTCAATTTCGCGAGTTTTGGATTGCAACCGAGTAGAAAACGCGACGATAGATGATGAGTATCGAGTTCCGAGACCCACAAGCTCGTAAATGGCATCATGATCTGATTTATTAGCTAAATCATTCTCTTGTTGCTTCATGGCACCCACGACAGATGCAGAAATAGATTGAGACTGAGGTGAAGGATACCTCAAATCTTGATCAGGAGAAGCACTGAAGGGAAATCTACGAGCCATTGAAAAATTGTAGAATGAGAATGCAAGCAAATTGCAAAGATGAGAAGAAAACTTGATGCGAAATAGATAAAACTAAGGATTGCTCTTATAGAAACGGAAATAAGAACATGACAAACTTACAAATCATGATAATATCTCATTTTTCAGCAACATCAAGTGGATCAAATCTCTGCACTGAATTGCCAGAGCTACGCCTCCAGCCTTTGCAGGTTTTGTCGGGCACGGGTGGTTTCAATTATTCAGCTCTTTACAAAATTTCCTTCTGCACCGAATTACCGAAACTAGGTGTGACAACCCGGATTTTTGGATATCCGCTTAATTTTCATGTGTGGGATGATTATGTCTCTCCAAGACTATTTTTAGGAATTTTGGAATATATGTATAGGATTCTTATATTGAAAGGTTGGGAATAAGGTTGGGTATAAATGTGAATTGTTTTAAGGTGAAAAAGTGCCTAGACCCGAGATCTCGCTCAACTCTCGCTTGATGTCTGGCTCGAGCGAAATACAGGGACAGACAGACGTCTTTTAGTAGAATGGTCATAACTTGCTCATTTGATGTCGGATTTGAGTGATTCAAGAGGCTATGGAAAGCTAAGAGGAATATCTACAACTTTTATGTTTTGAGGTTTAAGAGATATGGACTTAATCAAATAGGAAATGGAGATTGAAGTACCAGGTCTAAATTGAAGATAGATAAGTATTGACTTGAAGTTGACTAAGAGCATTGGATAAGATTAAGCCATTGGATTATTTTCTCAATTATCCTAAGATCTGGACAAGTGTGTAGAGAGGTGGAAAATGAGGAGATTTTATTTAGTGAATTTCGTGTGAAATAAGAGGAATCATCTATCCAACATTTGGTGTGCCCGGATTGGTGTTCTCGGGCTTATATGTCGAGTTTTATTAGAAAAATCATAACTTGGTCATACGAACTACAAAAGAAGTGATTCCAGTTTCTATAGAACCCTAAGACATAGATCTATAACTTTTATGACTGAAGGTTTTAGAGAATCAAAGTGTATCAATGGATTAATTGGGCTGGAATGGGACTGATCTGTTTTAAGTGCAAACTGGAGCTCGAAAATAAATCACTTCACCACCTCACCTTAGATGTTCGAATTTGATTGGTTCTCCTCATGGTTATCTGCTAGATACATGTATGAGAGCATGTGTTAGGTGGAAAAAGAGCTTCTAGAAGAATAATTAGTTTAGAACCAAGCAAGAGTGAAGGACTAATCTGATTGGCCAAAACAGCCAACTATCCCCTTTGTTTCCAACCAATTGGTAACCAAACCTTGGGAATTAGGTGAAGAGATATTTTCCAGCCACTCTAAGAGTGCTAAGGAGGTCTTGGACGTGTGGATAAGGGTAAGGAAAATGTTCTAGAAGCCTTGAGGATGCAAGGAAAGCCAATGGCCAGATTAAGCTCATCTTGGGTATTTTGGACTTTTTGGAACTTACTTTTATATCTATATTTGGTGATTATTTGGGGCCATTGATCTAAGATAATTTTAGATGAGGAAGAAGCATAGCCATAGGATGGAAATCATTGGAGATCTTGAGAGATATGGATGATCATTGGATTAGGCAAAGCTGGACAACTCACCATACCCCTTACACGGTTTGAGACTAACCCATTGCCTTAGTTTGTTTTCCTTCTCTTCTTCCCCAAGCCACCTATTCCTCTATATATGTAACCATCTTCAGATCATAGGAGACATTTTGGGAGGAGGAAGTCACGTACACTTGGAGAGGAAGCAAAAGAAGAAGCTTCCCCAACCCTTGAACCTCCAAACTTCTCCTAAGTGAGCTAAGTGGGTGCTTTGAGGAGGAATGTTGCAAGGACTAGTTGGATCATTCAACCAAGCTTTGGAGAAACTTGTAAGTATACAATTTAACTTAATCTTAGCATAGATTAAGTAGATTATTGATGGAATTTAGTTTGTTGTTGGTTGGAGCTTGAATTAGGCTTGAATGATGTGTTTGGAATCTATGGTGTTTTGGATATGATTTGGTGATGGTAAAATGTTAGGAAAATTGTAAGGACCTAGAATTATGTTCTAATGAGTAAAAATAAGGTTGGTGTGAAAAGATTGCTTGGTTTGGGTTGAAAAACCCCTTGAGCCGTGATCTCGCTTGACTGTCGCTCGATACCCCACTCGAGCGAGTTCCAACCCGTGACTTCGCTCGACACTCGCTCGACACCCGCTCGAGCGAGATACCCGGTTTTGCCTAGACTTAGGGTTTCCTTAGAATGGAAGTGGTGTTTCAAATGGGAAGGGTTATGAGTGAGATGACTCATGTGTATAAGAGAAGAATATAAAGAAAGAAAACAATTTATATAAAGAATATGTTCCGTGTCATGACGGGGACGGCGATACGTAACGCCCGGACGATTGACACGAGACTCATCATAACGGGGACGGCGATACGTAACGCCCGGATGATTGATGAGTATGATTGATAAGTTAGTCACGTCATGACGGGGACGGCGATACGTAACGCCCGTATGACTGACGTGCCGGCAGGGACGGCGATACGTAACGCCTGTCGTGATATGAAATTGTGATCTCCACGGGGACGGCGAGACGTAACGCCCGTGTGATTGATCCTTGCGGGGACGGCGAGACGTAACGCCCGCAGTACTATGTGTATATGTTTTGTGTCATAACGGGGACGGCGAGACGTAACGCCCGGATGATTGACACTAGACTCATCATAACGGGGACGGCGATACGTAACGCCCGGATGATTGATGAGTGTATGATTGATGAGTTAGTCACGTCATGACGGGGACGGCGATACGTAACGCCCGTATGACTGACGTGCCGGCAGGGACGGCGATACGTAACGCCTGTCGTGATATTATAATATGTTTTGTGTCATAACGGGGACGGCGAGACGTAACGCCCAGATGATTGACACTAGACTCATCATAACGGGGACGGCGATACGTAACGCCCGGATGATTGATGAGTGTATGATAATGAGTTAGTCACGTCATGACGGGGACGGCGATACGTAACGCCCGTATGACTGACGTGCCGGCAGGGACGGCGATACGTAACGCCTGTCGTGATATAATAATATGTTTTGTGTCATAACGGGGACGGCGAGACGTAACGCCCGGATGATTGACACTAGACTCATCATAACGGGGACGGCGATACGTAACGCCCGGATGATTGATGAGTGTATGATTTATGAGTTAGCCACGTCATGACGGGGACGGCGATACGTAACGCCCGTATGACTGACGTGCCGGCAGGGACGGCGATACGTAACGCCTGTCGAGATGAGTTAGTCACGTCATGACGGGGACGGCGATACGTAACGCCCGTATGACTGACGTGCCGATGGGGACGGCGATACGTAACGCCCATCGAGAATAAGAAATAAAAGAAACCTATGGGGTTAAGAAATAAAGTGAAAAGTATAAGTATAAGTATAAGTGAGAAGTAGAAGTTTGTATGTGATGTTGGGTCTAGCTAAGATCTAAGGTTGTATGTGATGATGGGTCTAGCTAAGATCTAAGGTTGTATGTGATGATGGGTCTAGCCAAGATTTAAGTTTGTATGATAAGATGGGTAATTGATGTGTATGAGTTCCATTAGGTATGCTTATAAGTGATATGTTGATGAGTGTGATTATGCATGGTGATAGTTGAGGTTATCTATGCTTTATTTCGTTAACTGTGTACTTACTGAGATTTCTTGTAAATCTCACTCTTTTATGTTTATCTATTTTTATCTATCATTCCTTATGGAATGATAGACGTTGTTGCAGGGATAGATAAATTGCATTGAGACCCGATCAGCACGGGAGATTCTGAGGTACCCTGAGGGTCCTATGGAATGCTCCTCTCCGGTTGAGATGACCCCGCGTACGTGATAAAGTGAAGAAGTAAGAGTACTGGATGATGGTAGGATATGAGTTTTTGTTTAGAGAAAACTAACTGGGTTATGTAAGAATAAATACAGAATATTGTTGTAAATACAATGTTATGAGTAGTGTAATTATAGTATGCCATGTGGTCTATTGATGCGAGAGTTAGATCTCTTTGCTCATATTGGGAATTTACTTCTTCCAGCTGTGTTCGGCATTGCATTTCATTAGTAAGCTTAGATGCATGCATGCTGCTTTTTACATTTACGTAGGATGAGTAGCCTTGTGTTACTTGTCCGGATGCGTCGATTTGTGTTGTAATCAATGCGAAAAATCGGGGCGTGACAGAATGGTATCAGAGCAATACGACTCTGGGTAAACCATGAATGTCCTAGGAAAAATGATCACATGGTATTAAGATAGGTTTTGATTTGATTGAGAGAGGCTTAAATTCTGGATAAGATTGGGTCAAGTTGGTTTCTCTCATGGAATTGTGTATGTCTGGGATTTCAAGAATCAGAATATTTAAGATAGATTACGTGATAGGAGTAGAAATTGACAATTGGTTGATGTCGGAATCATTAGTGGCAAGGTCAGATTGATAAGGAAGCGTGATGACTATTTTATTGACTCTGGAGTGATGAGGTTTATTGTATGATTGTATATGGAGATGTAAAGTATACATGGATTCTTAAAGTCCTTATGGTGAGATTGGATGGAAACTTTGCTGGATTATATCAAGTGGTAAAGAATTTCTCTTTCAAAGTTGAGAATTTGAGGTTAACCGATCAACTTGATAGTTTTCTGCCGAGAGAATTTGAATTAGTTCTCTTAGTTGTAGCAGATTAAAGATTAGGTTCTGGTATGAGGGTGTTATGATCAAGAAGGATCTAAATGTTTAAGAGTAGTAGGCTTGAATTTTATCGACTTAGGCTGTTGTTGTAATATCGAGGTTTAGAAGGAAATGTCATAGTAGGAGTGAATTCTTTAAAATTTAGGTACTGGAGTTGTAAATTTTGAAGAATTGTAAAATGGTGAAAGATTACAAGTTTATCGATCCTATAGAATCTTGGAAAGTGACTCCTAAAGTATGTAAAGTTTTAGAATTTTGGAGACTTGATCTGAATTAAGATTGGAATTTTGGAGCACTGACCTCACATGTTAGTTTGATCTGTGTTGGAAATTGATGAGGTTGCAATAATTAGAATAAGATGGAGTGGAGTCCAATGGTGGATATAAGAGTTTTAAGAAAATACTTCCTCAGGGATGGAAAAGTGTGGATTTGGTTGGCAAATTTTGGTGATTGAGGAAATAAATTTTGAAGGTGTGAGTTCAGATGAGGAAAATGGTATAAACGAACCACTGATGCATAGGCAAAATGTTGATCTTGATTATAAAGGCATGATATCTACAAGTACACAGTCCTGAAAAGGTAACCTTTGGTTCCATTTGGATGTGATTTGGTATGTGTTGAGGCTATTTATGTGGTAAATTTTGGGAGTACATAGCACAAACATGATGTTGATTATGATCAGAGGCTTCAATTACGCTGACTTGAAGGAATCAATAGGGATTTGGAGTTTTACTAAGAAGAAAATATTGTTTGTGATTGCCATGGAAAGGGTTTTAAGTTACAAAAGATAGAATATGGATGAACATTTGGTGGATGGAGCATAGAAATCGACTGAAGTCAGTTTAAATATTTATAATTGTGGAATTTTATCGGAGAATATATTGAGATTTTTGGAAAAGTCAGGATTCTAAATTACTCATATGCTTTAAGTTTTTTTAAGGGAATGTGCCAAAGGAGAAGAGTAATGTTGGCAGCCATATTGGTGTTATTGATTATAGAATTTTTCTAAGTACACGCTGATATATATATTTTAGTGATGAGGTGGAACTCTCGAATTTCGAGGACGAAATTCCTTTTAAGGGGGGGAGAATGTGACAACCCGGATTTTTGGATATCCGCTTAATTTTCATGTGTGGGATGATTATGTCTCTCCAAGACTATTTTTAGGAATTTTGGAATATATGTATAGGATTCTTATATTGAAAGGTTGGGAATAAGGTTGGGTATAAATGTGAATTGTTTTAAGGTGAAAAAGTGCCTAGACCCGAGATCTCGCTCAACTCTCGCTTGATGTCTGGCTCGAGCGAAATACAGGGACAGACAGACGTCTTTTAGTAGAATGGTCATAACTTGCTCATTTGATGTCGGATTTGAGTGATTCAAGAGGCTATGGAAAGCTAAGAGGAATATCTACAACTTTTATGTTTTGAGGTTTAAGAGATATGGACTTAATCAAATAGGAAATGGAGATTGAAGTACCAGGTCTAAATTGAAGATAGATAAGTATTGACTTGAAGTTGACTAAGAGCATTGGATAAGATTAAGCCATTGGATTATTTTCTCAATTATCCTAAGATCTGGACAAGTGTGTAGAGAGGTGGAAAATGAGGAGATTTTATTTAGTGAATTTCGTGTGAAATAAGAGGAATCATCTATCCAACATTTGGTGTGCCCGGATTGGTGTTCTCGGGCTTATATGTCGAGTTTTATTAGAAAAATCATAACTTGGTCATACGAACTACAAAAGAAGTGATTCCAGTTTCTATAGAACCCTAAGACATAGATCTATAACTTTTATGACTGAAGGTTTTAGAGAATCAAAGTGTATCAATGGATTAATTGGGCTGGAATGGGACTGATCTGTTTTAAGTGCAAACTGGAGCTCGAAAATAAATCACTTCACCACCTCACCTTAGATGTTCGAATTTGATTGGTTCTCCTCATGGTTATCTGCTAGATACATGTATGAGAGCATGTGTTAGGTGGAAAAAGAGCTTCTAGAAGAATAATTAGTTTAGAACCAAGCAAGAGTGAAGGACTAATCTGATTGGCCAAAACAGCCAACTATCCCCTTTGTTTCCAACCAATTGGTAACCAAACCTTGGGAATTAGGTGAAGAGATATTTTCCAGCCACTCTAAGAGTGCTAAGGAGGTCTTGGACGTGTGGATAAGGGTAAGGAAAATGTTCTAGAAGCCTTGAGGATGCAAGGAAAGCCAATGGCCAGATTAAGCTCATCTTGGGTATTTTGGACTTTTTGGAACTTACTTTTATATCTATATTTGGTGATTATTTGGGGCCATTGATCTAAGATAATTTTAGATGAGGAAGAAGCATAGCCATAGGATGGAAATCATTGGAGATCTTGAGAGATATGGATGATCATTGGATTAGGCAAAGCTGGACAACTCACCATACCCCTTACACGGTTTGAGACTAACCCATTGCCTTAGTTTGTTTTCCTTCTCTTCTTCCCCAAGCCACCTATTCCTCTATATATGTAACCATCTTCAGATCATAGGAGACATTTTGGGAGGAGGAAGTCACGTACACTTGGAGAGGAAGCAAAAGAAGAAGCTTCCCCAACCCTTGAACCTCCAAACTTCTCCTAAGTGAGCTAAGTGGGTGCTTTGAGGAGGAATGTTGCAAGGACTAGTTGGATCATTCAACCAAGCTTTGGAGAAACTTGTAAGTATACAATTTAACTTAATCTTAGCATAGATTAAGTAGATTATTGATGGAATTTAGTTTGTTGTTGGTTGGAGCTTGAATTAGGCTTGAATGATGTGTTTGGAATCTATGGTGTTTTGGATATGATTTGGTGATGGTAAAATGTTAGGAAAATTGTAAGGACCTAGAATTATGTTCTAATGAGTAAAAATAAGGTTGGTGTGAAAAGATTGCTTGGTTTGGGTTGAAAAACCCCTTGAGCCGTGATCTCGCTTGACTGTCGCTCGATACCCCACTCGAGCGAGTTCCAACCCGTGACTTCGCTCGACACTCGCTCGACACCCGCTCGAGCGAGATACCCGGTTTTGCCTAGACTTAGGGTTTCCTTAGAATGGAAGTGGTGTTTCAAATGGGAAGGGTTATGAGTGAGATGACTCATGTGTATAAGAGAAGAATATAAAGAAAGAAAACAATTTATATAAAGAATATGTTCCGTGTCATGACGGGGACGGCGATACGTAACGCCCGGACGATTGACACGAGACTCATCATAACGGGGACGGCGATACGTAACGCCCGGATGATTGATGAGTATGATTGATAAGTTAGTCACGTCATGACGGGGACGGCGATACGTAACGCCCGTATGACTGACGTGCCGGCAGGGACGGCGATACGTAACGCCTGTCGTGATATGAAATTGTGATCTCCACGGGGACGGCGAGACGTAACGCCCGTGTGATTGATCCTTGCGGGGACGGCGAGACGTAACGCCCGCAGTACTATGTGTATATGTTTTGTGTCATAACGGGGACGGCGAGACGTAACGCCCGGATGATTGACACTAGACTCATCATAACGGGGACGGCGATACGTAACGCCCGGATGATTGATGAGTGTATGATTGATGAGTTAGTCACGTCATGACGGGGACGGCGATACGTAACGCCCGTATGACTGACGTGCCGGCAGGGACGGCGATACGTAACGCCTGTCGTGATATTATAATATGTTTTGTGTCATAACGGGGACGGCGAGACGTAACGCCCAGATGATTGACACTAGACTCATCATAACGGGGACGGCGATACGTAACGCCCGGATGATTGATGAGTGTATGATAATGAGTTAGTCACGTCATGACGGGGACGGCGATACGTAACGCCCGTATGACTGACGTGCCGGCAGGGACGGCGATACGTAACGCCTGTCGTGATATAATAATATGTTTTGTGTCATAACGGGGACGGCGAGACGTAACGCCCGGATGATTGACACTAGACTCATCATAACGGGGACGGCGATACGTAACGCCCGGATGATTGATGAGTGTATGATTTATGAGTTAGCCACGTCATGACGGGGACGGCGATACGTAACGCCCGTATGACTGACGTGCCGGCAGGGACGGCGATACGTAACGCCTGTCGAGATGAGTTAGTCACGTCATGACGGGGACGGCGATACGTAACGCCCGTATGACTGATGTGCCGATGGGGACGGCGATACGTAACGCCCATCGAGAATAAGAAATAAAAGAAACCTATGGGGTTAAGAAATAAAGTGAAAAGTATAAGTATAAGTATAAGTGAGAAGTAGAAGTTTGTATGTGATGTTGGGTCTAGCTAAGATCTAAGGTTGTATGTGATGATGGGTCTAGCTAAGATCTAAGGTTGTATGTGATGATGGGTCTAGCCAAGATTTAAGTTTGTATGATAAGATGGGTAATTGATGTGTATGAGTTCCATTAGGTATGCTTATAAGTGATATGTTGATGAGTGTGATTATGCATGGTGATAGTTGAGGTTATCTATGCTTTATTTCGTTAACTGTGTACTTACTGAGATTTCTTGTAAATCTCACTCTTTTATGTTTATCTATTTTTATCTATCATTCCTTATGGAATGATAGACGTTGTTGCAGGGATAGATAAATTGCATTGAGACCCGATCAGCACGGGAGATTCTGAGGTACCCTGAGGGTCCTATGGAATGCTCCTCTCCGGTTGAGATGACCCCGCGTACGTGATAAAGTGAAGAAGTAAGAGTACTGGATGATGGTAGGATATGAGTTTTTGTTTAGAGAAAACTAACTGGGTTATGTAAGAATAAATACAGAATATTGTTGTAAATACAATGTTATGAGTAGTGTAATTATAGTATGCCATGTGGTCTATTGATGCGAGAGTTAGATCTCTTTGCTCATATTGGGAATTTACTTCTTCCAGCTGTGTTCGGCATTGCATTTCATTAGTAAGCTTAGATGCATGCATGCTGCTTTTTACATTTACGTAGGATGAGTAGCCTTGTGTTACTTGTCCGGATGCGTCGATTTGTGTTGTAATCAATGCGAAAAATCGGGGCGTGACACTAGGCCTCCAGCCTTTGCAGGTTTTGTCGAATACATGTGGCTACGCACCAAATTCTCTACAGTCTCTATTAACGCAGCGTTTTATTTATCTGTTGGTTATTGTAGGAATATATTTTATTGCGCTAATTATGATTCCTTTTTAATGATGCCAAAAAGGGGAGAAGTTTTAGACTAGAACTTTAATATTGTTTAAATTGATAATCTTGTTATATATGCTTGGAATTATATTTATATTTTTGCTTGAAAAATTAACGCACATTCTCAGGGGGAGCTTAAGTATTAATATAGGTTTCAAGTTCTATCAAGTATTTGTCATCATCAAAAATGGGGAGATTGTTGAACCCAAGGTTTCAAGTTTTGTGTAAATCTACAAATGGATTTTGATGATAACAAATGAATTCAAAGAATAAAGGAGTCTCAAGCTCAAAGTTGTCCACACAATAGAATCAAGCACATCAAGGAAGCAAGTATGAGCAAGAAGGGAACAAGTTCACATTAAAATCATAGAGTAATTTTGTAAATCTCTTAAAAAATTTGAAACTAGGATTAAGGCTCAAAATTAATATTTTATCATAAAGCATTAAAATATATTTTCCACATATGCATGAATATTTTGAAAATTAAATTTGAAAATTTTGAAAGATGATTGATTGTCATCTTTCACATGTACATGACATGATTAAAGGTTTGAACTTTGAAAATATTAAGATAATTGATTGTCATCTTTCACATGTGCATGTTTTATTTGAATATTTTCAAAAGTGATATATGCTTTTCTTGACTTATGTAAAAGGTAGATGTCTTTATTTGAAAATTTTGAAAAGTAAAGTGTGCTCCTTTTGTCATATGCAAAAACTAAAAGATTATGTTTGAAATTTTTGAAAAGTAAAGTGTGCTCCTTTTGTCACATGCAAAAAGTAAAAATATTAGATTTGAAATTTTTGAAAAGTGAATGATGATGTTTTTGATATGGAAATTTTTTCAAATTTGAAATTGAAAACTCATTTGCCTATAAATAGCTCACTTGAGTTTTGCAAAATTCACAACAAGAGCTTACACATCTATTGCTAAGTTTTGCATCATCTCTTCAAAGCTCTCATTCTCTCTTTTCTAAAGTTTTGAGCCTTAATTCTTATTCTTGTTGAGAGAGATATAGGTTGCGCTGTATTGTTTCTATCTCACTCATTGAGGAGTGTACTTTGATAGTCTACCTACTATCAACTCTTGTATTTGTAAAAGGGTGTGTATAACCCTTGTGTGTGTAGAAGGTGTTCTATACGGGAAATAGTTAAATCACCAAGTGTGAGGTGATTGGAAGTATAGAAGGTGTTCTACACGGGGAATAGTTAATCACCAAGTGTAAGGTGATTGGAAGTATAGAGGGTGTTCTACACGGATTCTTTGTAGCGATGCTGCTCAAAAGTGTAATAGGTTTCTATCTCCACCTAAAGGAGATTGAATAGTGGATTTGGAGATTTTCAAGAGGTAGCTTGAGGCGAGGACGTAGGCAGTGGGGCCGAACCTCGTTAACATACTGAGTTTGCTTCTCTCTTATCCTTACTCTTTATATTTATTATTGTTTCATATTTTGTTTATATTTTATATTATATATTTGATTTATAATTGTTATTTTTTTAAATACAACTCAATTCACCCCTCCTCTTGTGTTAGTCATCTGGGCAACAAAGTAGTAGGATGCCATAAGGCTAATACGCACCTTGCCATCGTTCCCTCATCCATCGATCGAGTTATCGTCTGACACCTTTGTTGAATGGAGCGGCGGGTGCTTCAAACGTGTGGGGGTCGATTTGACTCGCCAGCTTCAACGCGCCTCTGCGTCTGGTGGATCTCCTCGCTAAAGGCATCTTTTAGTAAATCTGGGTATCCTTGCTTCTCTAATCGGTGGTCTCCACTCCTACTGTGGTGCATGTTCATCACGCATCACCACAAACAGTCTTTTTTATTTTATTGTTGTGTTTTGTTGATGTCTTGTTGTGTTTGTGGGTTGTGTTTTA
Source organism: Platycarya strobilacea (assembly GCA_036898215.1). Classification (NCBI taxonomy): domain Eukaryota; kingdom Viridiplantae; phylum Streptophyta; class Magnoliopsida; order Fagales; family Juglandaceae; genus Platycarya; species Platycarya strobilacea. The sequence goes on from CM072548.1 coordinate 10,128,829, forward strand.
TAGTTTGTTTGTATAGAAAAATTTATAAATAGAGAAATAGTCTCTTAGACCTTTGGTCTGTAGAGTTTTAATTTCTCTCCTCCTTTTGAAAGAAAAACTCTTAGTAACTGCCTTTGTTGGAGGCAGTGTTTGAGCTCTCAGACATTTATCTGAGAGGTTTAGAATTTGAGCCTCAACTACCAATAATTGATTTGTAAACTGAGTTTCTCAATTTTTATAGGAAACATTTATAAACTCAAAGTTCCTGGTTTAATGATAAGCCTATTTTTCAAAAAAAAAAAAACAAACAAACGACCAGAGCGCGATTGTTCATTTATCAATGAGGAAAGTTGGAAGTGAGTGTAACAAAATGGGATAGATAGCCTTAACGGAAAAATAAGGAAATATGGACAAAATTGAATGGAAAATAATAAAATGTACTATTCATTTGTTTGATGGCCACTTATAATATATAAAGATATTAATTTACTCAACTTCGTTTCTTGCTCTTCGTCAAAAAGGGACTCGGAGGGCCTGATTTCCTTACACGAGGGATCGAATAAAAAATTAGTTTAGTCTATGATCATGAGATGCCGGAAATCAAGTTCGATTAATCTCATTCCCGTATTAGAATAATAATAAAAAAGACTAGAGTTACCGCATGCATGCAAATTAATTAATGACACATAAGGCAAAAGAGAAAATTCCCCTGGCCAGATGACCACAAGAATAATATTACCTTAATAATCCTATTGCACCATGACAAAAAAAAATGATATGTCATGCCAAATTACTTTTGAAACAAAACATGAATTTTGTCATAATTCAATTTGACCTCTCTCTCTTTCTCTCTCGGCGAAAATGTGATTCTAGGATTTCTTAAACACTGAAGGTTTTGAGGAGGGCAGAGCTTCAGCTTCGTCCCTCCTACATTTTATTCCGTTTTCTTCTTTTCTCTGACTATCGTGGTTTGGTTTTGGGTTACCGGTGGTTTTTGGGATTTTTGGTTGCTGTTTGCAAGTTTGGAGTTGCTAGTAGCTAAACGGTCAACACGTGACTTGCTGCCGTTCCATCCGCCCGTCGATTGTGCTGTCGTCGGGTTTTTTTTGCCAAACGAGACAACGCATACGTTAAACGCACGGAGGCTAAGAGGAAGTTTTCTTGCCTCGATGTCTGGCAATTCCCCTTCGCAAGTGGTGATTTTCAGGGAATATGTGCTGGCTACATTTTTTCGAACAGTTGTGCTTCAATCCTAGTGTGGCGCATGTTTTTCACACGCCACCAGTGATTCCTAAGACAAACGTGTTTTTGTGTTGTATGGTTGTTATTTGTTGTGTTGTTGTTATTTGTTTTGTTTGATGGTGTTGTTGATATTTCGTTTGTATAGGAAAATTTTAAAAAAGTGAGAAATAGTCTCCCAGACTTTAGGTCTGTTAGGAGTTTTAGTTTTCTCTTTCGAAAAAAATTTAGTAAATGCCTATTATAGAGGCAGTGATAGTTCCCTCTTTTTGAGAGACTTAAAAACTGTCATTCAGCATGTAATTAATTGACTAATTTGGTCACATTGTAGACTTTTTCCTATTGAGTTTCAATGGGATGAAACTATTTCTCAACAAAAATAAATAAAAAAATATGAATTTTGTCTTAAATTCTAAAAATATTTTTTTAACATAATTTTAAAGTAGATATTTTATAATAATATCATTATTTTTTTTCTATATTTAAAAAATATTTTAAATATTAAAAAAATTATTGAAAACAAATATATTTATTTTTCATGATTTTTTTAACATCTTAAAATATTTTTTAAAAATATAAAAAAATCACAATATTATTTAAAAACATCTACTTTAAAATCATGTAAATAAAAATTTGGAAACAAAATCCCAAAAACGGGATACAATGTAATAGCTCGAAATTTTTTAAGATGAAGTTTTACTTGAATTTCTCTTTAAAATAAATTTATTGGATATATATTTCCTAGGAAAATAGAGTTGGAGACTTAAATGAGAATTTTGAGTTAAGAATAAGTGAAATCCTGTATTATAGAAAATATTATGGAAGAATTTTTGAGATTTGGAATAAGGTATCAATTAGAGAAATCTAATTTGAACTTAGAAGAAGTTGAATTCTCAAAAAAAAATAGGGTATAAATGCAAGAAGAAATGATAGAACCAAAGATCAAACACTTGGTGTCTGGACTATGCATTCTAGGATTAGTCTGTCGAATTTTAGTGTAATGAGTATAAGTTACCCATATGAGATCCAAATAAAGCGATTCTAATTCGTATAAAATCCTAAGAAGCATATCTAAAACTTTCATACTTTGGATTTTTGAAGATTTAGACGGAATCGATGACTTATTTGGAGAATAAATAAACTGTTCTAGATTGAGCTCGAGTGGAACTCGAGTAAGATGAAATAGACCAATTTGGGGCATGTGAAGAAATATGTATTTGGTTTTGAAACTTTCAGGTATCTTGACATATGTAAGAATAGTTGGCAAGTGATGATGAGTTGATTTAGAAGTCTACTTGGTGATAGAAACATAGGGGAACTCAAATATGCTAATAGGGAACTAAGTGGTCAAAATTTGATTTCATTATAACTAAACCAATAAGTGGCCTTCTAGAAAATGTCAAATGGAGTCTTGGGAGGTTTAAAAAGTAACCAAAGAAATTAGGAGAAGGCTGGGGGCGTCACACACCAAAAGAAGGCTGGAAAGGATAGGTGCATGCATGGTTAGGTGAAGTGTCACCTCATCTCTTATCTAAGCAGCTCCCTTCTCAACCATTGATCAAATTGGCTGCAAAAATATCTCAAATGTTAGCCATTGGATGATCATTATAGTTGCAAAGCCTAAGATCTTGAAGGCTTAAGTTTAATCATGATATTTGTTTAGAATGGACACCTCATCTCCCATGCAAACCAGTAGCCAATTATCCCTTAGCAGATTTCACCTCTTCTTTCTTTCGTAAAGGTCAACCACTTCTCTATAAATAGGCATTGGAGAGTTTTCTAACTCTCTTTAAAAGCATAACACACGTTCCCTTTGAAAGAAGACTAAGAACAACTCTTCTCAAGTCCCTAAATCTCCACACATACCATAAGTAAGTTAAGTGAGTGATTTTGAGGAGAAAACTTGCAACGAGTGGTTTGATCATTTTGAACAAGTTTTAGAGAACTTGTAAGTCCACATTTTATCTTAACTTTAGCATGGAGATGGCTTATTTAAGTAGTTGAATTATGCATACTAGTATTGAACCCTTAAATTCTTGTTTAAGTGATAAAATGTAATCTAAGTATTATTTTAATTAGTTTTGTCCTGGAAATATGTTAAATAAAGTTAGAAAAACCTAAATTTATATTTTAATAAGTAAAAATAAGGTTTATATGAAAATATTGCATGTTTTAGGTTGAAAAATCATCGAACTCGAGATTTCGCTCGCCTCTCGCTTGACGTTTGGCTCGAACGAGATTCAGGCTGAGATCTGGCTCGACTCTTACTTGACGTCTGGATCGAGCGAGATATAAGGAGAGATTTGACATCTTTTAGTAAAATAGTCATAACTTGCTCATTTGATATCGGATTTGAGTGATTCAAAAGATTATGAAAATCTAAGAGAAATATATACAATTTTTATGTTTTAACGTTTAAGAGATAAAGACTTAATCAAGGATGAAATTGAGATTAAAATCAGAACTAAGTTTATCATAGTATGCATTGATTTTATGAATTGATATAATGTAAATACATGTGTATGTGATGTGTAATGTTCTCACAGTTTATAAGATTTATATGGACATACAATATGCATGTCATAAGTCTAAGTTTATGCGTATGTTCATTACGTCACATATATGTGTCGTCACAAGTCATGAAGTCTGTTTTAACAAAATACATTAAGAAAACTTTAATAGTGGAAAGATTAATAAGTCACGTAATGACAATGACGACGATACGTAATACCTGGATGACTGACATGCCGATAGGGACGGTAATACGTAATGCATGTTGTATGATAAGAGTATTTATTGTCATCACGGGAACGGCGATATGTAGCGCCCGCAATGTTAAGAATGCTCTGTGTCAAGACGGAGACGACGAGATGTAACGTTCGGAAGACTGACACGAGACTCATCACAACGGGGACGGCGATACGTAACGCTCAAAGGACTGATGAGTTATATGTAATGGGGATGGCGATACGTAACACCCATTAAGGATAAGAAATAAATAAGTTTTAAGAAGTGAAATTTTTTTTAAGAAAAAGGTGATAAGTTATCCTAAGAATGCATATCTATTTAAGTTAATGATAAGTTATGTATAAGTCATATGAAATATATATTTTTAGATTATGTCTTCTTTTAGATTTTCTAAAAATGTTAGTAGTTGCCTTATCTATGCTCTTTTAAGTTAATTGTGTACTTACTGAGATTTTTAAGAAAAAATCACTCTTTTGTGATTTTATATTTATTTATTGTACATATAAACTATACAAAATGTGTGATGGGTAATAAGGGGAAAGTCTCAATACTACAGAAGACTCAAGGGAGTCTCGAGGGACCCTCTAGTTATAGTTCTTATGTAGATTTCACTTTTGTATCTTTGAGACTTTTTATCTATGACCAGCCGATGAAGTTCTGGTATTACAGTACATCTACTTTTTTTAAGAAGGTGCAAAGTATAGAATGCTGCTTGACTTTGGAGTTAGATAATTCTCTGTCCATATGTGGGGTCTACACAACACCACATAGACAATATCTCCAGCGAGACCGTTGTCTTAGCTTAGATATATTTCACTATGGAAGTGAATTTCCTAAAGTTAAGAAGGAACCCAAGTGGTTATAAGGATGGTCTTTTGAATATTATAATATATTTTGTTAACCCTGATAACTATTTGAGCTTTGTGTATATATGACAGTACAATATTAAATTTATGAATGAATAGAATGGATGTTGTAAGTATATATTTCTCCATGTGATTTCTAGAAATTTTTATATTTGAAGATCTCATTCGTTACGAATATTATATTCACTAAGTTTTTGATACGTACGAGAGTGAGTAACTTTAAACCAGGAGATTGACGGGGGTCGCCGTCGCAGGGATGGGATCACTTGAGGCCGGCGTTCATGATGGTATGGGCGATGTTGTCCACCGCCGCCGACGCCGACGCCGGCTCCGTCTGAGCGGAGGCTGAACATCCTTTAAAATCATCTTCATTTTATTTTTTTATTATGTTTTTTATTATGTTTATTATTTTATTATGTTTATTATATTTTTTATTGTGTTTTCAAAATTTTATTTTTTTATTGTATTTTTTATTATATTTTTTAAAATTTTTAATTGTGCTTTTATTGAACGGCTATTTTTAATGGGGATCGGACAAACTGATCCCCAGCGTCTCCCTAAGAAGAAATGACCAGTTCATTTTTTAAGATGTATTTTAGCTCAAGTGTCAAATTGTATTAATGGGTTGTGTACGTACGTGTTAATACAGGTATATTTTATCATATAGATCAACCATAACCTAACCCATTAAACTTATTATATCAATATATCAAACCCTAATACGACCTGTTAATCCATTTTGATCTATTAGTAAACATAACAAAATAAGTCAATCCTATACAATACGATCCATTTTAATTTATTTATGTAAATAAGTTGGATATGTCTAAAATTAACTCATTTGACTTAATTAAATTTAGCATAATTTTATATAAATATTAAAATTACAATATTTATAAAATTATAAAACTAACTACAAATTCAAAATTATAATCCAAACAATTAGAATAGTAATAATTTTACTTTTAGGTATAATGTATAATTTTAATTTTAATTTTTTAAACGTGTCATAACGTATAATAACGAGTCAAAATAGGTTGACTCATTATCAATCTATTAAACAATTATGTTTTAACGGATTAACTCTTTTTTATTCAAAAATGATAAGACTAAATCCTAACTAGTTATGCGTATGTGTCAAAGCCTTTGTCGTAACGGAACTGTTCGTGCGTCGTGCGTAGGTAATGTCATTTTTCAGGGTCACAGTATAAATTCTCGTGATCTTCAGCCAATTCGCATCAGATTATATAAACATATATAATATATAAAAATGTAGAATATAACTGTAAATAAATTAATACATATATAAACATATATAATATATAAATATAATAACTCTAAATATAAAAATGTAGAATATATTAATTATGATAAGAATAATTTTTTTGTAGTGAGTTAGCTGTTTTGATCATTTCGGAATAGAGTAGCTTCTTGGCAATCTTGATATACATGCATCTCAAATTTCGATTATTTCATTTCAAAATCTGTTTTCTCTCGATAGATCATTTCATAAAAAAAAAGATGATATTTTATTTTTATATCAAAAAACTTATGGAATTGATTTCTTGGCATGAATTTAAGACAAAATTCATGTTTTTGTTTTTTGAGAAATAGTTTCATACCATTGAAACTCAATAGGAAGAAGTTTACAATGTGACGAAATTGGCCAATTAATTACATACTGAATGACAGTTTTTTAGTCTCTCAAAAAGAGTGAACTATTACTACCTCTATAAAGAGGTATTTACTAAATTTTTTTCGAAAGAGAAAACTAAAACTTCTAACAGACCTAAAGTCTGAGAAACTGTTTCTCACTTTTTTAAAATTTTCTTATATAAACGAAATATCAACAACACCAACAAACACAACAAATAACAACAACACAACAAATAACAATCATAAAACACAAAAACACGGCTGTCTAAGGAACCATTAGTGGCATGTGAAAAACACACGCCACACTAGGATTGAAGCACAACCGTTCGAAGAAGCGTAGCCACCACATATCCCCTAAAATCACCACTGGCGAAGGGAAATTGCCAGACACCGAGGCACGTTGAAGAAAACTTCCTCTCGGCCTCCGTGCGTTTAACGCATGCGTTGTCTTGTTCGGCAAAAAACACCCAACGACATCATAATCGATGGGCAGATGGAACGGCGGCAAGTTGCGTGTTGACCCTTTAGCTACTAGCAACCTCGAACCTAAAAACAGCAACCAAAAATCTCAAAAACCACTAGTAACCCAAAACCAAACTATGGTAGTCGGAGAAAAGAAGAAAACGGAAGAAAATGGAGGAGGGACGGAGCCGAAGCTCCACCCTCCTCAAAACCTTTAGTGTTTAAAAAACTCTAGAATTGTCTTTTCGCTGAGACAGAAAGAGAGAGAGGTCGGATTGAATTATGACAAAATTCATGTTTTGTTTCAAAAGTAATTTGGCATGAAATATCATTTTTTTTTGTCATGGTGCAATAGGATTATTAAGGTAATATTATTCTTGTGGTCATCTGGCCAGGGGAATTTTCTCTTTCGCCTTATGTGTCATTAATTAATTTACATGCATGCGGTAACTCTAGTCTTTTTTATCATTTTAGTACGGGAATGAGATTAATCCAACCTGATTTCCGGCATCTCATGATCATAGACTAAACTAATTTTTTATCCGATCCCACATGTAAGGAAATCAGGCCCTCTGAGTCCCTTTTTAACAAAGAGCGAGAAACGAAGCTGAGTAAATTAATATATTTATATATTATAAGTGGCCATCAGACGAATGAATAGTACATTTTGTTATTTTCTGTTCAATTCCGTTCATATTTCCTTATTTTTTCGTTAAGGCCATCTATCCCATTTTGTTACACTCACTTCCAACTTTCCTCATTTATAGATGAACAATCATGCTCTATTTGTTTGGCTTTTTTTTTTTTTGAAAAATAGGTTTATCATTAAACCATGAACTTTAAGTTTACAAATGTGACCTATAAAAAATGAGAAACTCAGTTTACAAATCAATTATTGGCAGTTGAGGCTCAAATTCTAAACCTCTCAGATAAATGTTTGAGAGCCCAAGCACTGCCTCCAACAAATGCAGTTATTAAGAGTTTTTCTTCCAAAAGGATGAGAGAAATTAAAACTCTACGGACCAAAGGTCTAAGAGACTATTTCTCTATTTATAGATTTTTCTATACAAACAAACTATAAAACACAACCCGCAAACACAACAAGACATCAACAAAACACAACAATAAAATAATAAATGACTCTTTGTGGTGGTACGTGATGAACACGCACCACACTAGGAGTGGAGACCACCAATCGGAGAAGCAAGGATACCCAGATCCACTAAGAGATGCCTCTAGCGAGGGGATCCACCAAACACAGAGGCGCGTTGAAGCTGGCGAGTCAAATCAGCCCCCGCATGTTTAGCGCACGCGCCGATCCATTCAACAAAAGTGCTAGACGATAACTTGATTGGCGGGCAGAGGGAACAACGACAAGGTGCGTGTTAGCCTTATGGCATCCTATTACTTCAACCTGCAATAGCCACCAAAAACCCTCAAAAATCTGAAAACCACCGTCAACCACAACACAAACACGGGTGGCCAGAAAAAAAGAATATGGAGAGAAGAGAAGGGAAAAATAATGAAGAAAGGACGGAGGCAGAGCTTCACCCCCCTCACGATCATTGTCATCCAACTCTGTTTGTTGTTTGGTTAACCTAGGAAGCTCAAGGATATGTAATTAGTTTGATTGCTGAAAACAGTTATGAAGCTAGTCGATCAATTCGATTTGCACATGAAAGGTCTTGAGAAATGGTGATGGAACTAAGCAGTTGGCCCAACTAGGCATCAAGAACATATAGGATTCTTGTTAGTCAAGGCAGCGTCGGGGAGGGAAAGTCCTTGGATGAGGGGTTGTTGGCCGAGGAGGAATTCTCTCCGAGACTCAATAGAGTTAAGTGAGTCTTGCAACTCTTTATGTATGCTTTCCATCGTTTAGGTTCTTTTTCTTTTTTTCTTTTTTTTACTTGCGAAGAAATAGAAGTAGGTTGGCTTTTGATTATTCCTTTTACTGATTTTGATGAGAGGTTCGTTCTTCCTCATAAGCAATGCATATTGTTGAGTCTTTTTGCTTATTTAAGTTTGTGTCTTTTGATCGTGGGTTTGCTAATTCTTTATGTATTGCTAGTATTGTTTTGATGTCCTTTCTCTATAATGCAGTTCGTTGGTATGATGGATTTAAGGGGTTTTGATAAGTAATGTGTTTGATGTTGAAAAATTAATTGGAAATTGCAATTTGATAAGAAACTTGAGTTGTGGTGCAAACTTTTAATAATGTTTTTTTTTTCCTGAGTGTAATTTATGAGTTCTATTTTTTGTTTGATAAGAGTGGCAAGACAGTTCTTTTATCAAGCATTCATTTGTGTTATAGTTTGTGGTTAATTATAGCTATTAAGTATTCTTAATGATCCTCCATCAAGCTGACATTGTGAAGAGGGAGCATATCAAGGTTCATGGTTTTTAGTAGCTGCATAGCTTATGTGTAGGCTTCTATATATAATTTATATGTTTTTATGCTTATTTTATTTTATTTCTTTGTTTGGAGATATTTCTCTTATATATGGTACACAAATATAATGTAATTATTTTGTATTTTCAATCAAATTTTGCTTATTGGTAAAAGACAATTATTTTTATAATATTTTTTTCTCAATAAAAAGAACGAATGTTGCACGTTACTCTCCCTCTAGTTATCTAAAAAATAGTAATACACATGATTAGAGATGGATTCAACGTATATCATGAGCTCTTGTCATGTCTTGCCTAGCTATTTGTAAAACAAATGCCTGAGTTATTGTTATAAATATAATGAGATAAAATAAATTAAAAATAAATAAATTCTTATTATAATATATTTTTTAATATTAATTTTATTTTGAGATTTGAAAAAATTATTTTAGAATTTGAAAAAATTAAATTATTTATTTTATTTTGTTTAGAAATTTAAAAAAATAATAATGATAAGATGTGATGAAATAAAAGTGTTTATAAAAACAAACTAGGCAATTAGTCCAACTAAAGCATCTCCATTCGGTCTTTATAAAATTTCTTACAATCTAGCTAAAAATTAGATTCCTTAAATTTATTCTCTGAATTTTATTTATCTTTTAAACACCTCTTAATAGTAATACCTTATATTTAAAATCCCGGCTACTGTTCACCCCTTAAATAATTGAGAGGTAGGAAGGCTTTTAACCAAATTATTATTTTTCTCCCAAATTATAGGCAAAAGGTCCTTATGATAGGGATCTCGCTATTATTTATTGACTAGTCCATTTTGATCTCTACATCTAATTTTCTATAATGATTTAGGATTTGATATTATAAATAATTCTCTCCACATTTGGGAGAGCATTATTCATTCATGAAGTTAAAATTTATTATATTTTATTAAAAATAATATTATGATATAAAATAAAATTATAAAAAAAAATAATAAAGAAATAATAGAATAATATTATTTTAATAGATAAAAAAAAGATAGAGAATGAGATATATGTAAAAAAAATTTAAAAATTTTATAAGAAAAAATTTTTGAAGAATGAGATTTTTAATTAAATTTTTTTTAAAAAAAAAATTGTAGTTAATTGAAAGTGAATGTTCTATTAAAGGGATCTGGTCATATCTAGATGTGATACATGTCTTGTCTGATCTAAACGTGATACATGCGCACCATGTACACCTCTCATTCCCATACATACTTGGGATGTGATCTCTGTCATAGAATTGGTAATTTGTGGCGGATAGAGCAGGAAGATCATCCGGCCCCAAGGTAAAAAACCTCCTGGAAATTCAGCGTTCATGGACCACAAAGATTATACTTAATTAGGTAGGGATCCATTTTTGGCGTCTTCGAACTCGATCGATCGAGTCCACACCAGTGCTCCTAAATATCGATGTTTCCAAGACCGTCCTGGCCCTCACCTTCCAGCCTTTATTTTTATTTTTCTTGAGAAAGTAACACTTTTTTATTTGGCTTAAAATAAAATTTTGAAAAAAAAAAATCCTGGAAACGTTCACAAATTACATCTTGATTATTCACCTAAGAGTTAACTCGCCAGAATTTATAATTAAGCACGCAATTAAGTACTTCATTTTTCATGCATTTTACAGACCATACCATAAAGAGGTAGCTGATGATAATATATATATATATATCTCACTACCTATCAGTTATCACAAACAGCAGGAATTATTTGAAATGGATAAAGGTCAGTCTTCTACTAAAGGGCAAAGGAAGCTGATATGAAAAAAATTCTGGAGCAATATTTCAAATGTTACAAATTTTTTTTGTGTGAAGAGCTTGTTAGAAATCTCTCCCTACAAAATTTAACTTATTTAAAAAAAAGGTTATAGACTCTCATTTATGTCCTATTTGTGAGATTGGAGAAGAATTAGTAAATCATGTTTTATGGAACTGTAAGATGGCAAGAGATGTGTGGTGCCAAAGTTCTTCTAGGATTCAAAAAATGGCCTGTTCAGATGGTACTTTCAAGAACTTTTTTGAACATATTTGCTTAAATTGCAGTCAAGAGATAATGTAGAGTTTTTCAGTCTTTGCCCAAGCAATTTGGTTGAAAAGAAATAGGTGGCTGATTGAGTATTTTTTCATGCATCCCAACCAGGCAGCAGAGGCTGCTTTGGAATCCCTTGAAGATTTTAAACTAGTCAGATTAGAGCATTAGTAATAGTCTAGCCATTGCTAAGTCCAAATTGAAGGTTAAATTCACTCTATTGGCTATAATACGTATAGTTTTAGCCAAAAGTCTCACATTGATCTAGCTAAATCAAGATCTAAATAATAATATAATATTATATATTTTAATTTTTTTTTTTGCAAATAAACTTAATATATTAAATATTAATTTTAGTAAATCATAAATTAATTTTTTTAAATTTTGCAAATAATAGTCAATTCGAGATATTAAATATTAATTTTATATACTTAATATATTAATTAATAATAAACTTGCCAAAAAATAATTTTTAGCAAGTCTTAGTAATTTTAATATTTTAAATATATTTAATTTTAGTATGTTAAATATTAAAGTAGAATAAAATATCAAAATTGAAAGTAAATAGTAACTCTCTATATTTGACAAGTTTGAGTGATTTATTATTCATCAAAACCAAATAATTTTGAACTTGACAAGTTCAATGTTGGACTTATTTGATCATTTTACCTTTATTTTAATTTGGCAATAAATTTTAGTAAGACTATTGTAATAAAGACTGCTTTGGAATCCCTTCAAGATTTTAAACTAGCCAGATTAGAGAGTAAACAAGTAAACTCCCAGCACATCTTCTTGGTGTTTCCCTCCAAGAAATTTTGTGAAGATCAATTGGGACTCAGCCATCTCAAAAGACGAAAATAGAATTGGAGTAGGCCTGATTGTAAGGAACCATGAGGCAGCTATCCTGCCGACAAAGAAAATCTCCAAAGTATCCATAATAGATCATTTTCTCGCTGGAGCAGTGGGAGCTTTAGAAGCTACAAAAATGGAAGTTGAGATGAACTTGACAAATGTAATCTTACAGGGTAATTGTTTACAAGTTATCAAGGAGCTTTAGAAGCATTCAAAGCGGGTTGACAGTGTCGGTATGCTTGTAAGAGAAACAAAAATGATTTTATCTTGTATCAATTGGAAATCAGAATTTATTAAAAGGAATGGAATTAATGAACTCTATTGTTTATGGACTAGAATTATAAACTCCCTTCATTTTTTTCTTTCTAATGAAAGTTTGGGGTGATTTCTTTTTCAAAAGAAAAAAAATAGAGAGCTGACAGATCAGAAGTCCTCGTACAAAATTGTTGTACCTCATCTCAGGATAGCAAAAATAAAGCTCCTGCTGCAGTGTCCGTGTATCTATAATTTGCCTCATGTCGTACGACCATCACACCAGCGGAGGAGCACCAGGCCAAACCGGTGCACTCCCTTCAAACCGTCTCAATTTACATCGACGTCTATCATCTGCAATTTACATCAACAGTCAGACTTAGTAATATTGATTCAAAATTCAGATGAAATGATGATTTTAGATAAAATATAAACATTGAGTAAAATATTATTATAATATTATTTATTATTTATTATTTATTATTTATTATTATTATTATCATTATTTAAAAATTTGAAAAAATTAAATATTTATTTAATTTTATAAAAATATTTAAAAAATTATAATAATAAAATAAAACATTTTCTGAATATAAACGAGAGGTCAATCTAATTCATATATGCAATTTGCATGTTATACAAAGAGAACTATGACGTCAACGATGATTTTTAGCATTATCATCATGATAGAAAATGAATGGATGTCGTGAACTTTTTTTTTTTTTTTTTTTTTGAAAAGGGATGTCATGTACCACTTATTTTGATATTTTATGGGACAATGTATCCCTTGTAAGGACTTCACATCAATTATTCATGTCTTATGCCTTTTTTGTTAGTTCCCTAGGTAGGATCTGTAGGTCCATTAGATCTTTTTATAGCATTCGTGTGTCTCTTTGATACTGATGTGCTATTTGACGTCAAAACATTTGGAATGGTCCTTCGAGAGTTGTGGTTGCGAATTTTCTAGCTGCAACTAGCATTCCTTTCATATTTTCGTCTTTGATTTTCCCGATGAATGATCAATGCCGCGTCTTTTCATCCGAGAAGTCTTTTCATTCAGGTAGTGATAAAAAATAAAAAATAAAAACTAAAAAGTACTACTTATCTCTTTAAAAATATTTTCGTTTGTATCTAATTTTGAGATTTTTTTAAAATTTTTTTAATATGATTTTAAAGTAATATTTTAAAATATTATCATAATTTTTTCTATTTTTAAAAAATATTTTAAGATATTAAAAAAATTATTAAAATTAAATTTATTTATTTTTCATGATTTTTTTAACATCTTAACATATTTTTTAAAAATATAAAAAAATTACAATATTATTTAAAAACATCTAGTTTATAATCATGTAAATAAAAAATTGGAAAAAAAATCCTAAAATGAGATACATTGTAATAGCCCGAAATTTCTTAAAATGAAGTTTTACTTGAATTTCTCTTTAAAATAAATTTATTGGATATATATTTTTTAGGAAAATAGAATTGGAAACTTAAATGAGAATTTTGAGTTAAAAATAAGTGAAATTATGTATTATAGAAAATATTATGAAAGAATATTTGAGATTTGGAATACAATATCAACTAGAGAAATTCAATTTGAACATAGAAGGAGTTGAATTCTCAAAAACAAATTAGGGTATAAATGCAAGAAGAAGTGATAGAACCAAAGATCAAACACTTGGTGTCTGAAATATGCATTCTAGGATTAGTCTGTTGAGTTTTAGTATAATGAGTATAAGTTATCCATATGAGATCTAAATAAAGTGGTTCTAATTCGTATAGAATCCTAAGAGACATATCTAAAACTTTTATATTTTGGCTTTTTGAAGATTTGGGTGGAATTGATAACTTATTTGGAGAATAAGTAAACTGTTCTGGATTGAGCTCAAGTGGAACTCGAGTTAGATGAAATAGACCAATTTGAGACATGTGAAGAAATATGTATTTGGTTTTGAAACTTTCAGATATCTTGACATATGTAAGAATAGTTAGCAAATGATGAGAAGTTGATTTAGAAGTCTACTTGGTGATAGAAACATAGGAGAACTCAAATATGCTAATAGGGAACTAAGTGGTCAAAATTTGATTTCATTATAACTAAACCAATAAGTAGTCTTCTAGAACATGTCAAATGAGTCTTGGGAGGCTTAAAAAGTAATCAAAGAAGTTAGGAGAAGGTTAAGGGTGTTGCACACTAGAAGAAGGCTGGAAATGATAGGTGCATGTATGGTTAGGTGAAGTGTTACCTCATCTCTTATCTAAGCAGCTTCCTTCTCAACCATTAATCAAATTTGCTGCAAAAATATTTCAAATATTAGCCATTAGATGATCATTATAGCTACAAAACCTAAGATCTTGGAGGCTTAAGTTTAATCATGATATTTGTTTAGGATGGACACATCATCTCCCATGCAAACCAGTAGTCGGTTACCCCTTAGCAGATTTCACCTATTCTTTCCTTCATCAAGGTCGACCACTTCCCTATAAATAGGCATTAGAGAGTTTTCTAAGTCTCTTTGGAAGCATAGCACACGTCCCCTTTGAAAGAAGACTAAGAAAAATTCTTCTCAAGTCCCTAAACCTCCACACATATCCTAAATGAGTTAAGTGAGTGATTTTGAGGAGAAAACTTGCAATGGGTGGTTTGATCATTTCCAACAAGTTTTGGAGAACTTGTAAGTCCACATTCTATCTTAACTTTAGCATGGAGATGGCTTATTTAAGTAGTTGAAATATGCATGCTAATATTGAACCCTTAAATTCTTGTTTAAGTGATAAAATGTAATCTAAGTATTATTTGAATTGGTTTTGTCATGAAAATATGTTATAGATAAAGTTAGAAAAACCTAAGTTTATATTTTAATAAGTAAAACTAAGGTTTATATGAAAATATTGCATGTTTTAGGTTGAAAAACCATCGAACCCGAGATTTTACTTGACTCGCATTTGACGTTTGGCTCTAACAAGATTCAGGCCAAATTTTGGCTCGACTCTCGCTTGACTTCTGAATTGAACGAAATATAGGGAGAGATTTGACGTCTTTTAGTAAAAGGGTCATAACTTGCTAATTTGATATCGGATTTGAGTGATTCAAAAGGCTCCGAAAATCTAAAAGAAATATATACAATTTGTATGTTTCAACTTTTAAAAGATAAGGACTTAATTAAGAATGAAATTGAGATTAAAATTAGAACCAAGTTTATCATAGTATGCATTGATTTTATGAATTGATATGACATAAATGCACGTGCATGTGATGTGTAATGTTCTCACAGTTTATAAGATTTATATGGACATACAATATATATGTCATAAGTCTAAGTTTATGTGTATATTCATTACGTCACATATATGTGTCGTCATAAGTCATGAAGTTTGTTTTAACAAGATAAGTTAAGAAAACTTTACAAGTGGAAAGATTAATAAGTCACGTAATGACGGTGACGACGATACGTAATGTCTGGATGACTGACGTGCTAACAGGGACGACGATACGTAACGTCTGTTGTATGATAAGAGTGTTTATTGTCATCACAGGGACGACGATACATAACGCCGACAATGTTAAGAATGCTCTGTGTCAAGATAGGGTTGGCGAGACGTAACGCCCGAAAGACTGACACGAGACTCATCACAACGGGGACAACGATACGTAACGCTCGGAGGACTGATGAGTTATATATGATGGGGATGGTAATACGTAACGCCCATTAAGGATAAGAAATAAATAAGTTTTAAAAAGTGGAGTTTTTTTTTAAGAAAATGTGATAAGTTATCATAAGAATGCATATCTATTTAAGTTAATGATAAGTTATGCATAAATTACATGAAATATATATTTTTAAATTATGTCTTATTTTAGATTTTCTAAAAATGTCAGTGGTTGCCTTGTCTATGCTCTTTTAAGCTAATTGTGTACTTATTGAAATTTCTAAAAACATCTCACTTTTTGTGATTTTATATTTCTTTATTGTACATATAAACTATACAAAATGTGTGATGGTTAATAAAAGAAAAGCCTCAATGCTGCAGGAGACTCAAAGGAGTTCTGAAGGACCTCCTAATTATAGTCCCTATGTAGATTTCACTTTTGCATCTTTGAGACTTTCTATCTATGACCAGCCAATGGAGTTTTGGTATTATAGTGCATCCACTTTTCTGAGGAGGAGTAACGTATATGATGCTGCTTGACTTTGAGATTAGATGATTCTCTGTCCATATGTGGGGTCTACACAACACCACATGGACAATATCTCTAGCGAGACCATTGTCTTAACTTAGATATATTTCGCTATGGAAGTGAATTTCCTAAAGTTAAGAAGGAACCCAAGTGGCTATAAAGATGGTCTTCTGAATGTTATAAGTATTTTGTTAACCCTGATAACTATTTGAGTTTTGTATATATATGACAGTACAATATTAAGTTTATGAATGAATGGAATGGATGTTGTAAGTATATA